>CM057344.1:593000409-593463657 GCA_030015575.1 Agapanthus africanus | reverse complement strand
CAGCAGGAGCATAGAGAACAGAAGTTCAAATATGTTTAAAAACAAGGATTGAAGTCCCGCTTATTAATGAGATATAGTGCATGTGCTATTCTGTAAAATCAAACAAAGGCATGCATATATGTTAAACAATAATGTTTGATAGGTACCGAGTTATCAACATAGTGCTACATCATAATTCATAAATCATAACTCATACATTACAATCATTACATAATCAGTCCAGTTGATGGCTAAGCATTATTATCGAAGCCCGCTCCCATCAGAATAGGGTCAGCTACAGAGCATAAAGATCCGTGAAACATTATGCTTTAAAAAATGGTGTCTAATTACTGGTCAAGGAAACATGGATAAGAGGAGCTCGACACAAAACCTAAGAGGTTGGTTGGGATGTACCAAAGTGGAGGACCATGTGAAGAAGCTTAACAAATCAAACCTCGTCATGGAGTTGAGTATCATGTACCCAAGGAATAACCCTCAGGAATAAGCCTAGAAAGAGACTACAAGAAGGAAAGATGACATATCTACAATTGGAACATTTTTTTTAGCAGGAGGGAAAGAAGTCCACAGGACCAAACATCACTATTCCATACATCCAGCGACCTACTAGGAGACATAGTTCTCCCAACATACCCAACTACCTTAATGTGTTATCACTTTATATTAATTTATGTAGTTATCCAACTAAAAAGTATGTGATTGCAGCGATTTGAGCATACTAGGTGTCTTTATCAAACACTTCACGCTCAACTCATACTCATAAGTCATACATAACTAATGGGTGACACGGCATTAACAAGTAGGCTTATACTCTAGAAAATTCTCCAAAATAATCCAGCAGCATATGCTGTAACTTGTAAGGTCTATCATGACTCCTTTTTCGATATATGGCAGCATGAAGACTTTCCATGTTTCTGTTGATAAAGGTTATGGAGTTGTAAGATTTTTAGTGCAGCCTAACTACCTTTTCGGAAGAGGGTACATTGTATGAAATATGTAAAACTACAAATAAGTGAAATGCCGGAATGACCAAATAAAAAAAAGAAATATATTTATGATACCCGAGGTGCACGCGCTCCTTTTTCCTTAAAAGCGGTTGGATTTTGTAAACATGTCACAATGTCATTGATTTCCTCTCTCATAGAATCAACACTAGCAAAATCGTCCAATCGAATAGGCGGGTTTTTTACCCTCTGCATTAACCATTTAAGAGCATTGCAAATATCAGATCGAGGTAGGTTCTTAGAAGCAGTAAAGATAAAAGTCACAGCATAGCCCATTCTTCATCAAATACATTCACACCTTCATCTGATCAAATGCAGACCTTATTGGGTCGACGCCTTCCCTTTTCCTACGAATCCTTCTATTTAACTTGAATTGATAATAAGCTTTCTGTAGACACATAAGCAGAATGCAAAATTCAGTTTCTGTAAAAACCCAAACTTATATATACACTAAAGAGAGAAAACCTCTGAGTTGAGCAAATAAATATCTAATTGAACTCTACAATGAAAGAAAAGTAAATTTGTGGTAAGTCAGAATTTACAAGCTTAATTCTTGGCACCATAACAAAAGTATAAGATATTGTTATATAAAACAATTGTAGATATTAATATTAATATCTGTACTCTGTATATACATATTCTGCATGCATTACCTTTTTCTATAATTAGGATCTATGCGTGTTTGTTATAGCATGGGTCAGATTCTACCAATGTGTTCTAGGCAATGTAGCACACCTTCGGATATAGATATAGAATAAGATAAGATCCGGATTCACGATTTTCCAAAAACCTAGGATCAGGGATATGTTTTTATATCAAATTTTTAATTAGTATCCAATACACACGAACGCACGCACACAAATAATAAATAATAATCATTGTTTTTAATCAACTGTAAGCTAATAATAGTGAAACAATATACATTATTAAAAATGGATCTCTGGTCAGCCACAATACCCCAATATCTCAAGGGAAACCCTTAATTTTTGCGGAGAGAGAACCCATAACTTTTTTAAATGAAATTTAATTTAAATGATCGATCCAAACCATATCTAAAAACCAATTTAAATGAACAACCCAAACCATACCTAAATACCAATTTAAATGATCAAACCCAATATGCGAATTCGATTAGTGAATCGGCTCGAATAATGAAGCATCCGAATTATTTTTTAAATTTATTTAATTACGAATATCAGGATTTGCGACTCTGATACACGAATCCGAGAGAATCAGAGAGACCCACTTCGATTTGCAAATCCGATACGATACGTGAGGGTTTTCGATTTTTCATATATCTGTGCTTCATAGGTTCTGTGTGCATATACAAGTCGATCGATTGCCCTCATAAGCATCCACGTTATACACTGAGTCAGACACAAATATGTATATATCATCCAAAGAGGACAGACGAGTTATATGAGAGTAACAAAGCATCTTGAAGACTAGAATAATACAAAAGGTTTGGACAGCATTTTAGAATTGGAATCGGTCATTTCATCTGTATAGGACGTTATGGATCAGAATATTGAGATTTTGGTATAAAAAAATATTACTAATTACTGAGATGCTAGTTGAAGTTGGATAATGATACAAACTGGAAAAAAAAAATAGTCATGTACAAAAAATAATTATTAATGATTCTAAATTTGGAGTCTATAATTTCTGAACTACAAACTGCGATCAAGAAAAAAACCAAAATCTTGGTTTTTGGCATATGTTTAGAAGCTTGATCGATTATAAGATCTTATTATATTTTAAAATACTATTTCGTTTTTTCCCAGTGTAAGAAAAAAATGATCCACAGTAGGACTTGCATCTCATATGGTGTGAAAGGTTTTTCAGTTCTTATCAATTAGAGAAAATATCAGCGATGCTTGTGAAATTTTTACTTGGATCAGGTTGTTTCTATGTGGATGAGTGGATGCCTCAATACCTTGCTGAATGACTTGAGCAAAAAAATAATGCCAGAATGACCTGACACCCGAGTTTTGTGCTCACTCTCATCTCCAACCACTCAATTTCGGAAACTATCCGCATGACTCAGATGAGGATCGGCCACGATTTGAATCCTTGTTATAGGCATGTAAAAGATTCTCTTCAATAGGTACTCAATGTGTGTGTTTATGAAAAGCTGGGCCAAGTAGCCTGCCTCGCTAATAGCATGTAAGTTTTACTATGTTTAAGAAAGAAACTACAAAGTGTGCGTAGTGTAATATACATACAAAATAATCGTAACTTGTTAGAGGTGCATCATAGATCCAGTCATATGGATTGATCTTTTCAAAGTTAAATTGATGAGCACAATTATGAAGAGGTGAAGTTAATACATAGCAAGAAAAAATAATTACCACTCTCCGTAACTTCCTTAGGTTTGGATCCCTGCGGAAAGGCCCATAACCAAGGAGCCTCGGTATCTTCCGCTTCAAATAGCGGAGCACATTAAATAAAACAAAACCATATATCACACTTCGTATGAGAAACCATAGGTACCACTGAATGTTGTCCCTCTTTCTAGCTCTGTAATTCATTTCTGCCTCTGACTGCCATTTCAAGTACCATGTGGTACCTACAGCTTGATATGCTTCCTCAGGCCATGCCATTCCTAAGCTCATTCTCACCTGAGAGAAGGTAAACGTATAGATAAATATGTAGGTTTTACATCATGAATCAAGAGACTTATGCTTCTGCGCTGAATAAACAGATTTTGTAGAATCCCATTTTTCCCTACCGGCTTTGGAATGATCAGCTCCAAAAGTGGAAAAACGATCACAACCATTATATCATCGGTGATATTCTTTATCTTAGAAAAAGTTCTCTCTCTCACATATGAAACGACAAATGAATTCCACAATCCAAGTAAGCAGTCACGAGACAGTCTTGCTATCAAGAGAAACTGTTGCCGGATATTTAAATCAGCGAAAGGAATCCACATTAACTGAACTATGGTCGGAATACCAGATGCTAGCATTTTCATATAAAGTTCATCAAAGCCTCCAAACTCTTCAAAAAGAAGATCATATTCCTGCATTGAGAAACTGATATAAAATGAGTAGATACTAGAGGATACATAATAAACACACGTATAATATGATATAATTTCATCACAGGAAATAATTATCACAGATATAAAAGCACTTGATACATAATGATTAACCTTGATATCAACATAATATTCTTTATCATCACCCTTGAGTGCAACATACATGACAGCCCAATCATGTCTAATACGAGCACCTTCTATTAGTTTCTTGGAAACAGCATAAGGAACAGCCACTGGATCCATTTCCCATCTATTCATCTCATCATTGTACCATGTTTTAGTCATCACTCTCTCCCGATCCAAAAGGACACGCTCCTGCAGCAACCATAATCAAAATAAATCAAAAGAAATATTTATAAACATCTTATACAGTTTGTATAAAATGCATTGGCCTCGTGATTGTACAAAATAAAGGAATTGTTGAGGATTGCAAAATTAAAACTCGAAGGCCCAAATTAATAAACACAAGCAGCTAAATACAGGCTAAATGAAGCAAATTGATCCATATTAACATGATGCACGATAAATTTGACCTATATAACATAATTCACAACCACGCTAGGAAATCCAACCGTCATAATTTTTCCTTTCAAGACTTAAATAATTTTTCACTTGTTCTCGATTTTTTTGTTGGTACCTTATACAAACATAGTACAATCATTACCTTTCTGCTCACTGCCTGGTAAGCACTTCCCTTTCCCCCAAAATTAGTTTTCCTATTCAAGGGAGATGAAAGTGGATACATGGAAATAAATATTGGCCGGTGGTTTCAAAGAAGAACGCTGCTAGTTTGATAACTTTTTGTCGACCAGTGTGAAAGCTCGAGAAACCTCAAGTGCACATGCAAATTAGCCATTGGTGGAATCTAAGGCATGCCTCATAATTGTGATATAAGTGACTGCTTTAATTAATATTTCCTTTTTTTGCATGCAACCCTCATGAATATAACTACTGACCTCTCGCTTTGAAGATGAAAGTTTTACAGCGGGGCTATTATCCTTTGGTGCTGTTTTCGTTAATTAGGATCATTCACTCATCTAATGGTTAGAAATGAATAAGTACTACTGTGCTTTTCTAGTACATGTGATAGTACCAATGGCATTGATAAAGAAAATTTGCATAGGGTATATCTACGACTTGCATTGCTTTATGGGTCTTGATACGATACAGTATCTTTAGGATTCACTTTAGCTAAAAATAAAATGTTGAGATGAACAAGTGACAATACACTGGGCCTACCCTATATGATAAGAAAAGGACTCACGTTGCCGGCCCCAAAAATCTCGGTAAAAAATTGCTGTTGTGGTGTACAAAGCTGACATGAGAAAATTTGACCCTAATACATGCTCGTATACATATGTATGTACCTTGCTTGTGAAACATATCGTAGTGCATAATCAATTATTGCAGTTACCTTAAGAAAAGGTTTGAAATATGGCAACACAATACCTGTCTCCGGGTCATGTACTGTCTCCCAAGCTCCGTGTTATCGAGTAGACCCCTCTTCAATTTAGCTTTAGCTTCTTCACGCCACTTCTTCCATCCATGAAATAAATGAAGACTGACAGCTTTGGGAACAACAACTTCTTTGGGGCCAAACATCCACTTCAACTCAACTTCTGGATAACCCTTCAGAACTTCATTTACTGGTGTGTTGCTAAGAAAACGATTTTCATCTCCAAACTTTTTTAGTTTTTGTCTAATTTCTGCTTCCAAACGCATTTGCATCTGTTCCGACTCTTGAAGAACTTTCCTTATATTGTCAGTAAAAGTCTGAGTACTGCTATCTGAATAAGTTTCAGGATCTTTAGCTTCTAGCACTTTTGGTAGTAGCATCTTCTCCCAATATTCTTTTTGAGCTGCTTCTAGTTCTTTCTGGATATTTGATTGGGAGAGTCTTGAAGAGCTTGTTTTCTCACTGCAACCACATGGAAAAGAAAATTGATGGTGGATATGAAATTTAACAGATAAAACTATAAAAATGTGACCAAATGTATACGCCCAGCAGAAAGGGATAAGGTGTCCAGTATAAGAAGCTATGTATTATTAGCCATGACAGTGACGGTAGTTTGACATCCATCAAAAATAACTATTAGTCTATTATGATGTAAATGCAAGAAATGCATAATTCTGACACTTATTCAAATCCTTCTCTACTATTATAACTCAAACTCAAGAAGCCGCATGTCCCCATCTCCTTTTACGAAGAAAAAAGATTTTAAAAAAGAAAAATATTCATGAAGCCCCCCCCCCCCAAAAAAAAAAAGAAAACCAAAAAAAAGGGGGAAGAAGAAGTGGAAAACTTACATATAGCCCCCCCCCCCCAATTTTACTATTTATACATGTCTTATAATTTCCACATATTTATTCTATTCTAAGCCTTTCTTTCTTAATATTTAAGAACATTATAAACTCAAATATACAACCAACACATGAAAAATAAAAGACCAATACTATCTATTAAACATCTTATAATTTATACACACAACCAAAAATTCTAGTTCTTTTAACCAGTAGAAAGTAGAAACCACGATATTCTTGTCCCACAGAATGTGGTTTTATTTGCAAATCAACGTACAAACAATCAAAGAAGTCAACATTTATAATAAAATGATCGGTAGTCTCATATGCAAATTGGATTGCACTGTTTTGTTAACTCTGGGCAACAACGGCATCCCGGAAAATATTATAAGAATCAGATCTCTCCCAAAACTTGACTTTTCTAGATGCCACTCTTCAAATCATTTAAGCACCCGTGATTCCTATCTGCTTTGTTCTACATATACCTTAAAGTTTTGTATCTATTATCAGGAAAAGTGTGTGTTGCTAATGTGCTTCTGACTTTGAATGTAATCAATAAAGTATATGTGAAATTATCCAGATTATTGTGATAAATCAGTAATGTTCTATTTTTACATCAAAAGCATTCCAATCAGGGCCCCTCTTAAATATCCAATTAGCCCTCAAGGTTCCTTAAATCCATGAAAATCGTCGATGTAACATTTCTTGGAAAAAATAGATATATTATATATAGATATTCTCGTATATTTATCAGAGGAAACAAACAAAGAATGATGCTACCTGCCAAGATTAAGAAGTAAACACTCCATTAAAGCTTGATTTTCCTCTCAACTGAATTATGTAATAGTAATATCATAATTTAGTCTCCTTCGTCAAAATCAAGTCTTTGATTCCCTTCTTACTTATAGGGCCCACCATATTGCTTCGAGTAATACCAATTGTTCTGATGCGAGATAGGAATGGTCAGGCTGCTAATCATATTTGAGCATACAAGATCAATGACAATCAAAAGATTGATGCAAGCGACCCCGTCAGGAAAATCCTAAATGACAAAAAGCAGACAAATAGGAGACGAAAGCCTATTTATACACAAACACACACATGATATCCAAATTTGATATCCATAAATAATAGAATTTATTTAAAAAATGGATTTGATATTCGCGGTTGATTGGTTATAAAACTGGGAGATCGTGACCATTTAATTGTTTATAAAGATTTCGAGTTCAAACTGAATTCAACTAATTAATTCCAAACTAATAGCATGTGTATTGTAGTTATAAAATGGTTTTAGTGTTTGAGTTGCTTATAGTTTTGTTAGATGAGAATAGTAAACTTGTAAATGTGCATCCAATTACACACGAAGAATAATAGAAGTAGAGAAAGAATCTTTCTTTTATCATCTCCATTTCCCTCAATCTCATTCTTGGTTTGATATCTCAACCGATCTCAATCCGAAATAGTTGATTCCGATCCAAAAATGTACCAATATTGATACTAAGATTTTAAACCTTGGTTTTAAATTCATCATTGAATTGGGGGGGGGGGGGGTTAGTGCTGAGTTTACGAATAGATTATTGGGTTTATTAACGGGTTAATGAGTTAATTAATGCGTTATTGATCTATTTTAGCATCATTAATTACTTTATATCGAAGAATCATAGATATATTTACAATATATTAAAAAAATCACTCTACACATCGTTACTAATAAAAAAAGATATGTAAGATTGTAGTTATTTCAACTATTTACATGGTCAAGTGATAGAAAAAACCGATATTCCAATCCAAGATATACGCTTGGCTAATTTTGATCCCAAAAATGACTGTCCGATACCGCTATACCAAAATTTTAAACTTTGATCACATATCCTCTCCACTCTCTTAAACCCTAGATTTATGATATTATTGAAAATATGGTATCATATCCCGAAACCTTTATCCGAACCTAAAAGACCATTTCCACCATCCCTATTAGCGTCCTCATTCTTTAGTTGTTTCTCTTTTGATTGCAGTAAATACTATAGCCCAAGCTCCCGGTCCTACACATTTTACGGCCTCCACTCCCTAAAGATATCCAACCTCGATGCCGTCGTTGTCCAAGCTCGCCACAACCAGCATAGTCTTCATTTTCATCATCTAAACCTATACAAAGGTTAAATACATCACCGGACTCTTACATAGCCATATATCAATCAGAATCACACACCTTGTCGTGCCGCATAAATCTCGTTTAAGCCTTGTCGAGTTGCTTCTAGCTATTCCAATCCATGTTTAATTTTGCTAAAAGAAGTGCGACCAGAGCAGAACATTTTGGGTCGAACTTATTCATCTCTTGAGTTGTTAAGGATGGATCAAATCCCCCTTAACTAAATTTTTGTCTTAAATTGATACCTTAGTTGATTCAACCGTCAACAATATAACTTGATGTAATATTTCTTCTCTCTCAATGGATTTTGCTATCAAATGTATCAATCATAGGGCGTCAATTTCGAGCTCAGGATTGATGCGTTGGTATGATTGTTCTTAACAAATTATTGTTTGCGACCGGGTCTTAAAAGATCAGTTACAATGTTTGTTGAATATTTGAATTGGATATTGTGATATTTATCACTTTCTTCATTCATAGATCTCTTATTAAGGGATTTATCATGGTGTTCTTGATTGTCTGATTCTGATTAGAACCAATCTTGCATTGTTTGGTTTTTTCTTTTGATTAGTTGATTAATTGTAATGGAGATGGTGTAAGTCCGCGGGGGCGTCCCGGCCGTCGATCCGACGCCGGAAACGCGGAAACAAAAAACTTTCAAAAACTATTGACCGGCACCACCGCGCACTTTTCACCCGGATCGGGCCATTAACCTAGCTAACTAGCAAATAAGAAAAGAGTAGAGAAGTTATACCAAGCGATCCGTGTCCTTCGGTCTTCATCCCCACTCCGATCTTCCGCGGAATCTCCGTCCATCATCGTCTCGTCGGAAAGGGCACCACGTACCCGGAATCTTTTACGGGCTCCCACCTCTTGACCGAGGCAACTCGGGGGCGAAGTTGGCTAGCCGACGCGTCCAAGACTTGCTATAGAATAGTGTAGAATAGTTCTCTTTGGGGTTTAAGAGGTTGCCATGTTGGAGGAATTTTGCACAAGAATTTTCCATGGATCAAAGCTTGATGAAGAATGAAGTATACAATCCAAAGAAATGAGCCCGGCCATGAACTTTTTGTGCTCACTGGAAAAGTGAATGAAGCATCTCACTCAAGTAATGAATGTGTGTATGAATTAATACCAAAGAAAAAAAATTCCTTCACAGCACACACAAATGGAAGGGGGTCCACCAAAATAAGCATGAAGGAAATTAACCTCACAAACAAATTAAACCACACTCCATTCCCAGAACAGTGGCCGGCCCATTACAAATCATGGGTGAAGGTAAAATAGATCAAAAAGAAATATATATAAAACAAGATAAGATAAACCTCACATCCTTTCTCACTCATCTTACAAATCAATTTCCAATCCATTTCTAATCTCATAATGGCAATGGAATGACCATAAAAGAATCTCATGATTATGAAGCCACACTCATGCAAAGAAACCCCTCACAAAAATGTTAATTGCAAACTTGCAATTAACACCCTCCAACGAAAAGTCCGACCGGGAAGGAAAAAGAGAAAACCGGCCGGAACGGAATGCAAACTGGCAACCCCAAAAAACCGATCCCATAATAAATTACAGGAAAACCCCGCTACTGTAAATACATGCCCGTATTTGTATTCCCGCTGAACACAAATGCAAAGAGACAAAACTACACTATCAAATACTAGGATCCGGATTAAGCGAAAGCCGGCTAGTAAAAACCGTCCGATCACGATCCGTGCAATACCGCACGTATCTGATCGAACCCTGCCATATCTCCATACGGCCTCTACAGCGTTTCGCCCGAAACTTGAGTAACTGTCTATGTGGTGGACTCTAAAGACTCGTCAATACTATGGCTGTGGATTTAACCACTAGCACGTCAGAGGTATTAGCCATACGTGACGGGCCACCAGCTATCGACCAAAAGGGACGTCGATGAGCGAACTCATCCTGACACCCTACTGAGCCTGTCAGTGACAATATCCGTACAGTCCGGTCCGTTCGTCTATGAGCATCGCATGGCGGGCCTAGGGGGTTGGTAAAAGTCAGACCCCCAAAAGCGGTACAAGTCGTGTCGGAGTGTAGCCCAGAACACCCTGAGATACTACTGGAATACCTACCAGCAAATCTCCTGCCTTGGCCAAGGACTTTTCATGTTCTGGCTCTCCTAGACACGGCACGACCTCACCCCCAGAACCGGGAGAGACGAACCCCTGAAGATCCGCTCACTGCCTCCATGTGGCTCGGGACTGTACCCAACTAAAACCTGTTTGCACGACTCCTTTGAGCCGTGGTAGGGTAGTAATCAAAGTACAGTGGGAACTCACACGAGACAAATGACGATCTCAGATCGATGAACTAACCTGTACACATGTCACCAGGGAACTGCTATCTGACGTTTGGTATAATCCCAACTAGCAGGTTCCCGGCGAGTCCTGTCCGGTGTACTCATAACCCAATGAGCACCTGTATACATCTTAGGTGAACCAACTGACACCAGTGGCTTGTGAGACCGGCCACCGCCCCTCGTCGGGGTCTCGACTGTATACACTAGTCTACTCTGGAGAAACGATGCCCTGTCTCGAATCTCCCACGACTAGGGACCTTTTAAGGATGTGCTTGTAGACCCCCAGCTCCCACTTATATGATCGCCCTCATACTGCTGGTGGTCAAGCAAGAATCCAAGAGGCTTTATCAACGTGTAATAGCGACTCGAAAGGTCACCTAAAGCAGTACACGATGACAAAGATAAACCAGATAGCATACTATCATCTCGAGTAAGACTGTCCTACCGGGATAGGTCCTCCCCTCAATCATTGCAATCACGTGCCTGTGATCCAATAATTGACTCTGAGGGCACTATCTCCAACAATCTCCCACTTGCACTCAAAGCTAATTATTGCGATGTCGCATACTCACAGCCCGTGTGATACCGAACACCCAACTCCTCTACTAGTCAGTCTCACAAAGCTCGTTTGCGAAACTATTGCGTTCGAGGAATAGCCTCAGTGGGTGGATCCGCTTTGATGTTTCTTTCTATGTCTCTCTATATCTCATGTTCGCAGAGAAAACCATCTCCCGAAATGAGCAATACCTGTCTTAGAATGTGTCTGGATGTCTGATGGGACCTAGTTCATAAATGAACTCCAAATCCAAACTTCTTAGACGGTATCGACAACTGAACTTAATCAGTGTCCTGCGCCATGCCTCCCCTCAGTATCCACTTGGACCATCTGTCCAACATACTGCCC
Organism: Agapanthus africanus; assembly: GCA_030015575.1. Classification (NCBI taxonomy): domain Eukaryota; kingdom Viridiplantae; phylum Streptophyta; class Magnoliopsida; order Asparagales; family Amaryllidaceae; genus Agapanthus; species Agapanthus africanus. The sequence continues at coordinate 593,451,924 of CM057344.1, read as the reverse complement.
CTCGTCAAAGGGAAAACTATAACTCTGACAGCCACTCTGCCATCCAGGTCACCTTGGAAGCCTGGAATGATAACCGTCTCGTAAAGGAGGCTGTCGTTATCAATTCCCTAGAACATCAACTTATGTTCTAAAACTGCTTCCGACTGTTTCTCCAGGATTGGATCAATATCGACTTATTGCATCTACTGCAAGAACAACATCTGGCGTGGTACTTGACATCTCATGATTGACTCAATTGCCTAAGCAAGTGATCTGCCAATCATGCACATCCCTCTCCCCTTTAGTCTGCAAGACACCTTTAGAGAGGGTGACTCCATCACCTGCAGGTATACTACCGTGCCAGGAGTCGTCCATTCTAAATACTCATAGAATGCGGTCAAAGTACCCAGATTGGGAAACCACCCAAATCTAGATCTAAAACCATAGATCTAGTAACCAGAATGTCTGATATTATATCCAAGTCCTATGTGGAGAAACCACTGTGTGACGACCAAAGTATAACCTATCGTAGTATAGGAATATCACTTCCTACTCTGTGTATGTCATCAAATACCAGGACATCACACCCTACTACCTTCTTTAGTCTATAAACAGACATAAGCCACATGTCCACCAATGCTTCCGCTGCTCCCACTGACTATGACAACCCTCTGGCAGAGTCATATACACGTACACTTCTAAAGCAAGTTTAGAACGACGCTATACTCATCCTCCCGCCGGGTCTCGCAGCCTGGAACAACAGCAATGGCAAGTGTGGGTAAACAAGAACCTCCCTGCCACCGTCCTTGAGCATACCGAAATACCTCTCGAGTGCCTGAGGTTACCCACCATATCTGCGGAGTGGCCAATGGAATGTCAAACCAGATTGAATCTTTAGGATCTTATGAAATCTTCAGTAATCGTTTGTAGTTCTGGAATCACTTCCAGTTCTACCATACTCCCACTACTGTTTTTCTGAAAAAATCCATTTTTGATAAAACTGTGACGAGTCAAGAACAATATCACTATTGATCTTCCAGATGGTAGAAAGTCAACCCTCGTCATAGCCCGGGTCAACCCACAAACAGCCATTACTGAAACGTGCCTTGAGTTGTCCAGAGTCTGGTTTTAAGCATAAGCCGGATAACTCCCCGTATCTTAACAATATCAAGATATGAACTGTTCTATATCCAAGAAACAGAGGCACTGATTTAATTGAACCAGATTCAAATCATGCAGCTGTCTTCAGTGTATGTCAACTAAATGGAAGAAAGGCCGATCAGCGTTACTCAACTTAGGAGTACTTCTAATTATGAGTAACCTGAAAGAGAAGTTAGTTCTCTTAATCATTACTATCAACTGAATACCATTCACAAGTATCTACTCTTTGATCACCTTGAAGAATCCTGATACTTGCAACACCTGGTACTCTACTTTACTCTTATACCTATAACTCCTCAAAACTTAGACCCTGTGTTTCTACGAAACACGTGTCTAAGAACTAGAGAAGTTAAAAGTAAACAGAATATAGTACGAGGACCAACCCCTCTGTCCTAATGGACACTGGACAATATACAATACTCTGTATAAGTCCCCTGAGTCTGGTGACTCATTCACTGTGTGTCGTGGGTTGAAAACTGTACTTTTGGTTAAGAAGAATTACACCGCTGTTCAATACTCCTTACCTAACCATCCACTGGTACAGGTAAATGTCATAGACATAATTTCAAAAAGATATGTCTCACTCTATAAAAATAGACGTACAGATATATCAATTTGAAATTGGTGCACAACAACGGATATTCAAAACCAAATATTTGCCGACCGGCAAACAACCCAGATGGCTTCCTCAAATATCACCAATTCCAACGAATCCCGATATAATGAGGATGGTCACCTAATTCCCAATAACTTACTCCCCTTCATCGTCTGTAAAACCATACAGATGTGAGACTCATACCTGGTAAATACATACCCTGGAGCAAGTGCCTAATTGGGAAATCAGTTTTCATTTAACAGTACACAGTGAAACTGAAACATTGAGATGTTTCGATGGGGTATCCTGGTATTCTTAGTAATGCCTCTTCCATTATCCAGATTCACAACTATAACTGTATAATTCTTTGCCACCTCTCCAAATCCCTTTATATGTCTTTAGTCATTACCTTCTGTACACCCCTTTAGGCCAAATGGTTTTCTTCCTTCCCTACCGTTCGGCACCAGCCTATGGTTTGGAAGAAGACTATCCAATAAGCATAATGGGTGTACTGTCCTAGTCCTAGGAGCACTCGCAATGCGAGAGAAGGTGAGGATAAAAGACAACCGAATGAACTTAATTCATAGGTGATTTAGGATTGACAAAGAAGTACATGGTTTGGTCGTGAATAGCAGTCGCAATTTACTTTGCCCTCTTACTAATCCCTTGCTTTGTCTGAACTTAATACCTTCTGTACACCGTTTAGGCTAATTGGTTTTCTTCATTCCCTACCGTTCGGCACCAGCCTATGGTTTGGAAGAAGACTATCCAATTTGCGTAATAGGTGAACTACTCCTAAACCAAGGAGTACTCGCAACCTGAGAGAAGGTGAAAAGAAAAGACAATTGAATAGTCCTATCCGTTTTCTCCAGAACCGGAAACCATCCTCGAATTCCTTCGAGTTCGTATATAACCATACGATGGTTTTGTCCAATAGAAGTGGACGGTCGTAGTAATACGGGGTGTCCTGGAGAAAAGGGTAAAAGTAGAAGTGGCAATGAGGTTTGCAACTCTGACAATCCAAAAGCCAGTGTTAAGAAGGTTCGGTTAACTTGGTCACTGAGTCATAGTCTAGGGTCGGGTCAATGGTCGCTGCCAAAGAGAGAGAGAAAAAAAACACTCAGCGTGCACTCTAACCTAGATCAGAATGGTTATCACTTTATCTAATCTGGAAACCTCCCACTGTAACGTCAAATTCTTCCCCAAACCTGAAAGAAGAATTAGCCGGGATAACCCGAGGAGTAAACCAACTCATCAGTGGGAATCGGGATCCAACTCTCATCGCATGATAACGTGACGGAATCCGCTCACGCTATCACACTCCAGAAGGTATGCGCATATCTGGCAAGTTTCAGTTCTTTTGAAACTCCCGATGTGGATTTTTACCCCATGCTCTTATGACCTTGGCGTGAGGTCAAAATATCATAAGTCACATGTCAAGTTCTACCCGTCATTATCCTGGTTAATTTGAACCCACCCGTACATACCCTTGACGTAGGCCAAAATAGTAGTACGACTGTCCCAAACCAACGCATCTATCTATGCAACAGATAAATACCCGGCAGCTACCAAACACTATGCCTTGGCGTGAGGTCAAAATACATAGCTTGAATACTACCGAATATTTAACTGAAATGACGGAGGGCTACGAATGGTTTCTGGCAGAAACCTTTAACGTAATGAACTTGATATCGTTGAAGGAACGGATAGCTTTTTAGAAAAATATAGTAACGAAAACCTTCGCTAAAGAGGTCACTCCCGGTGAAGGGATCTCGGCTCTTTCCCCGTAGAATGAGGTGCGGGATATTCCAAATGAATACCACGATGCAAAGCAAAAGTAATCGGCTATAGTGAAGTTACTGCCCTAACGCAAACTTTTGTCCAAGGGGTCACTCCCGGTGAAGGGATCTCGGCCCTTGCCTCGTCGACTGAGGAGCAGGATATTCCAACTGAATACCACTGTGCAAAACAAAAGAGAACGCCCTTGCAATAACAGCTTTTTGAAAAATGTTCCAACAACATCAAATTAGGTTTGTTTAACTTGCATTGATCCGAATCAATGCAGTCCCATCAATTGATCACACCACAAAGAACGAAAATATACTGACGTACGTATATGCCATCCGCATTCGCCACTGGGTCCCGTCATCACCCGTTAGGTTAGCTAACTAACGACAGAGCGGGGACTGGACTAGCGCGGATGCAAAACATATAAAACGTCTACTAATATATATATATATATATATATATATATACCAATATATAGTATTTCGCTCAAGGCGTGATAAAATGCAACACAGAAATGTATAGCAACACAGATCAATACAGATATCTGGGACCCCCGGGTTTCACAGAGCCGCTACTGAAACCCGACGTTCCCCTGGTCGTGTGGATAGCCTGTGCAATGAAATCCCTAGACCACTACGGGCGCGGCAAGTTACCCGCCAAAACCTAAAGCGAGGCAGCCCCTTTCAGCAACGTGAATGAACCACCCAGCACTTCACGGAATCCGGTAACTTGGGCACCCCTCCTGGGTCAATCCTATACCCCCTACGAGTGCGGCGAATAGCCCGCCAATTTTAGAGTGAAGCCCCCTCCGTCTCAATGCCATGAGATGCGGGCTTGTTGCCCTCTAGAACCCGGCTATCCGTGCACTCCTCCACAGGGTAATCCTAGTACAGAAAGTAAAATATACATACAACGGGTACATCGACCGCAACCTGGTCGTGCCCCAAAATAATAATACAAACAGGCAGTGACGGCAGTCCACATGTCGGACGCTCGCCCCGTAATATCAAATGTACATAATACAACAGAACTGTACTACAACTGCATCCAGGCTATCCCCCACGACCGATCCGCAACAACACAGTACAATCACAGAACATCAACGTGAAAGTCACGTTCGCAAATCCGTCTAACCGGGCTATAGCAGTTAGACGGGATTTACCGATCAAGTGACATTCACGGTCGCAGATATAATGTAAAAACTGTGAACTGGCATGTTTAAAATATCCGATCGAACAAATTTTATCAAGTGGGCCCCAAGCAGTACTGTAGCACTTACAGAAAAATTGGGCCCAAAGAAAATATTCCAAAACCCCTATTTCCTAACCATAAGCCTACTGGGAAAATATGGTGCCACGATTCCTCTTAACCGCCGCGGAACCGCGGCCAAACCAGGGGTTTGGCCGCGTTTCCGCGGTCGAAGTGAGGAATCAGTGGATCGTATTTTCCCAGAATTCTTAGAATTTCTTGTACATGTCTCTGCAATAACCTGAAAAAATTTTGGAGCTGAAAAAATTTCAACAGAGAACACATGCATGGAAAATACGGATTTTGGGGATTTTGTTCGATCGGGTTTTAAACACACTAGACCATGCTAGGCTAAGTTAATGGCGTGGCTCTGATACCAATGTAAGTCCGCGGGGGCGCCCCGGCCGTCGATCCGACGCCGGAAACGCGGAAACAAAAAACTTTCTTCACAGCACACAAATGGAAGGGGGTCCACCAAAATAAGCATGAAGGATATTAACCTCACAAACAGATTAAACCACACTCCATTCCCAGAACAGTGGCCGGCCCATTACAAATCATGGGTGAAGGTAAAATAGATCAAAAAGAAATATATATAAAACAAGATAAGATAAACCTCACATCCTTTCTCACTCATCTTACAAATCAATTTCCAATCCATTTCTAATCTCATAATGGCAATGGAATGACCATAAAAGAATCTCATGATTATGAAGCCACACTCATGCAAAGAAACCCCTCACAAAAATGTTAATTGCAAACTTGCAATTAACACCCTCCAACGAAAAGTCCGACCGGGAAGGAAAAAGAGAAAACCGGCCGGAACGGAATGCAAACTGGCAACCCCAAAAAACCGATCCCATAATAAATTACAGGAAAACCCCGCTACTGTAAATACATGCCCGTATTTGTATTCCCGCTGAACACAAATGCAAAGAGACAAAACTACACTATCAAATACTAGGATCCGGATTAAGCGAAAGCCGGCTAGTAAAAACCGTCCGATCACGATCCGTGCAATACCGCACGTATCTGATCGAACCCTGCCATATCTCCATACGGCCTCTACAGCGTTTCGCCTGAAACTTGAGTAACTGTCTGTGTGGTGGACTCTAAAGACTCGTCAATACTATGGCTGTGGATTTAACCACTAGCACGTCAGAGGTATTAGCCATACGTGACGGGCCACCAGCTATCGACCAAAAGGGACGTCGATGAGCGAACTCATCCTGACACCCTACTGAGCCTGTCAGTGACAATATCCGTACAGTCCGGTCCGTTCGTCTATGAGCATCGCATGGCGGGCCTAGGGGGTTGGTAAAAGTCAGACCCCCAAAAGCGGTACAAGTCGTGTCGGAGTATAGCCCAGAACACCCTGAGATACTACTAGAATACCTACCAGCAAATCTCCTGCCTTGGCCAAGGACTTTTCATGTTCTGGCTCTCCTAGACACAGCACGACCTCACCCCCAGAACCGGGAGAGACGAACCCCTGAAGATCCGCTCACTGCCTCCATGTGGCTCGGGACTGTACCCAACTAAAACCTGTTTGCACGACTCTTTTGAGCCGTAGTAGGGTAGTAATCAAAGTACAGTGGGAACTCACACGAGACAAATGACGATCTCAGGTCGATGAACTAACCTGTACACATGTCACCAGGGAACTGCTATCTGACGTCTGGTATAATCCCAACTAGCAGGTTCCCGGCGAGTCCTGTCCGGTGTACTCATAACCCAATGAGCACCTGTATACATCTTAGGTGAACCAACTGACACCAGTGGCTTGTGAGACCGGCCACCGCCCCTCGTCGGGGTCTCGACTGTATACACTAGTCTACTCTGGAGAAACGATGCCCTGTCTCGAATCTCCCACGACTAGGGACCTTTTAAGGATGTGCTTGTAGACCCCCAGCTCCCACTTATATGATCGCCCTCATACTGCTGGTGGTCAAGCAAGAATCCAAGGGGCTTTATCAACGTGTAATAGCGACTCGAAAGGTCACCTAAAGCAGTACACGATGACAAAGATAAACCAGATAGCATACTATCATCTCGAGTAAGACTGTCCTACCGGGATAGGTCCTCCCCTCAATCATTGCAATCACGTGCCTGTGATCCAATAATTGACTCTGAGGGCACTATCTCCAACAGATGGATGGTAAACTACTTGTGTTTAAGAAGGTTTTTCTTTATGAAAATGACTTAATGACATGCTGGGATTTAAATGTCTTAACTGAAAGAAGATGATTGAGATATATTTGTCATAGGTGTAAGAAGAATTTGACAAAGCACCTCCTTCTCCTATGCTTGTTAAGTGGTAGATAGACGACGCACATGCATAGTAGTTAAGTTCCATTATTATGGAGAACTTGGTTTTGAAGCTTGTGATGCATCTCAATACAATAAGATATGTGTGGGAATATCTTGATCTGTTCTACTCAGGGAAGAGCAATTAGTCCAATTTATATATTTTGTGAAAATATACCGGATTCAGGGAGAAAATCACTCTCTTCCACGGTACTTAACTGATGACAATCAAGATATCTAACTTTTTTCCATTTATAAGTCTCAACAAGTAGGAATTTTCCAACTTGATGAACAATGATCAACAATCCATATGATGGAGATTGCATGTGTTGTTGATCTTTACAACATAAAACAAGGATGAAGATGGTTATGGATTGATGTTATTTTGGCTATAGGTCTCCACTTGGTAGGTGATGCTTGCACCCAATTGGGTTGTACTACAGTTAATGGCTCGGGTTTGACAACATCAGCAAAGAACATCAAAGAAAACTAAAAACACTTTAATAAAAATATTGTTGCCACTTATCACAAGAGTTTAAGCTCTTTATACAGAGAAACCCTAAATTAAATTATTGCAGACAGCCTGAACACTACAAATTCGATATGCTAAGAAATCAACTAATATAAATAACAACAACAATGACAACTACATCCAGCTTCATGTTTAACATTTTTATTGTAGCATTTTATCAACTTTAAGAAAATTACATCTTCCAAGTTGTAATCAAACATCAAAAGGCACTCACACAAACTTGCATTCAAATTCAACCAAACATACTGGCAGGTTCCCTTTTTCTACATAAGCTAGGACTAAACTCTGAAAACTATAGCAATGCTAATGCTATGAGGTATTGGATTTTACAAGGTATAAAACTACACATACTATGTATATACCTATTTGCATATGATATATACAAGTTAAATTAAACGCATCTAACAACTGCAAAGTATACTTTTTTTACCTAGTCCGACATTGCCTCGAATTCCGGCTAAACTAGTCAGTAGTCACAACCCTGGACCTAGAATCACAATTTTAGTCAAAGTTGTCTCTTTCCAACCCTCTTCCCTACCCATCGTACTTTACACACTGCCAATTTGACCTTCGACCGTCCAATGCACTGTTTCTACTTTTTAACATGGTTGTGATTTCTATGCAATGAATGAATCAAAGTAAAACCATACACCTGAATTTAAATGAAATTGTACGTAGAATATAAACAAGCAGGTGCATAAGCATACCTTTCAGTGCTCCCCATCCTCAATTGCATGCTAAACCTCTCTACCAAAAGCTCGCTCTCCCTCTCAATAAAAGCAAGCTCCCTAATCGCGACACTATACGTCAATGTCTCCTTCCTCGACATCTTATCCTCGATCTCGCTAACCTTCTCCCACAACCCACTGTACTCCTTATCCGCATCCCCGATCACAGCATCCAACCTCTCCAGCTCCCTCTTCGCCTCCTCGCTTCCCGCACCTTCCCCCTTCAAAACCCTATCCATCTCCCTCTTCGCCGCCAACGCGGACTCCAGGACCTCCTCGGACCTCTTCACCAGCTCCGCCTTCTCTCTCCTCATCTCCCTCAGTTCCGAATTCAGCTTCTCAAGGACCTCCCCCTGAAGCTCCTTCCTCCTAGTCTTCAACTCCTTCAGAGCCGCCCTCACCGCACTCATCTCCCCTCCTGAGGACTTCACCTCATCGATCCTCTCTAAAAGAACCGTAACCGACGAAAGCAACCTCTTTGTATACCCCGAAAACTCATGCTCTTTCGAGACCGATCCCTTTCTCGATTTCACCGCGGTGGAGGCTGGAACCGCGATGGCGTGGATCTTGCGGGAAGGGATCGGGAGGAAGGCGATGGAGACGGAGAAGATGAGGACGGAGAGGGAGTTTCGAGCGAGATCGGAGAAAGTTAGGGTTTTGGTGGTGGGTTTGGGGTTGGGGAGGGATGAATGGACGGCGAGGATTCGCCGGCGATGGAGGGATCGAAGGCGGATGGGGAAGGAGGAAGGAGAAGTGGAGGAGGAGGAGAGGGAAGAGGGAGTGAAGAGGGATGAAGGAGGGGAGATGAAAGAGGAGCAAAGGGATTCCATTTTCTAGAGAGAGAAAATGCTAGGGTTTCATTTGTGAATGAGTTCAATTTGCAGAGCGGGGGGGAGGGAGAGAGGAAAGAGGAAGAAGAGGGGTTTTAGATAGGGTTTGAAGAGGATGAGGACGGCGTGGGCCCCAGGTGTCAGCTAATGGGTAGCACCATGCGTCTGAAATTATTCAGTAAGCTAGTGTAATATGTCTAGACAGCAAAAAGAAATGGGTTTTTTCTCTTGTGCCCCTGACGTACCAAATTCGTTTTTGTACAAAATGTCCGTATTTAATTTTTAAACCAAAACTAGTAAGATGCATCATTTTATACCCTTTACGATTTCCATCAACTTTTAACGGCATAATATCATATTTTTCTTTAAGATATCTCAACATCTCTTCTTATTTGGAAATACGCAATTTCTTCCCTAAATTGAAATCAGGGTATATATCTCTCTGCGCCTTTCTTAAATTCGGCCGTGAAATCAAGAGCATCTTCAATATCCTTCTCTAGCTATGGAAAAGTTGAATGCTTCTGTGGTTTTACTTGTTGTCTTTGGATAGACGATAAACCTAAAATCTATATAGAAAAAATTAAAGTTAAAGTTGACGGGTTTTTTTCTGACGGAAATTGTAAAGGGTATAAAATGACTTCTCTTGTTGGTTTTCGGGTAAAAAGTAAATGTCAAGTTTTGAGGTAGAAAGGAATTTGGTATGTTTTGGGGCCTGCAAATAAAAAACCAAAAAGAAAAGGATGAGAATTTCATGCACCCTTTGAGGAGTCGAGCCTGATAGGACATGTGTATCATGAGTATGCATATACGGCTGACACACTCTATATTTTTTCCTATATAAGCCTTGTATAATTTGTAAGAAGGTCCCAAATTTAGAGCAGTTAACTACTAAATCGTCCCTCTTGTTTGCTTGTTATTGTTAATTGTATGGATATGCTGGTTAATTACCTAGACCTTGATGGTTAGTTGATGTATTTTATTACAGAAAGATTCAGTTTCAAAAAGACCCACGAGGATGAAGATGGTGAAAGGATGACAAGGCTCTTGCTTTGAAAATCCTGTTTTTGCTGTTTTATTGCTTTCTTTTTTTTATTTCCGATATTTGAACATTTGAGCAGTATTATTAGCCCTAACCCAAAATTTGTTGTGAATTTTCGGATTGGAAATTTAGTTGCCGCTTTGTTGGTTTGTTTTCTCCAATTTAGGCTCTTTAATCATTAGTTTGGTATTTTAGTTGTTTGTATCAATATTCGCCGGAATTCTTTGATCTTGTTAGCTCGTGCACAAATTAAGTTCTCTTGCCTTCATTTTATATTTTAGATAAAAACGCTCATAGTATTTACGAAAAAATTTAATGTAAGACCATGTAATTTATAACAAAAGTTTAAAGCTTTTATCAATGTCTCTACTGAAATCTGCAACCTATTCGGCACTATTCTTTGAAAAAGGCCGATCGTCCTTCACTTAGGACTCCGGCCCAATCTCAATCTGCTCATCCAATCAAGAAAGAGAAAAAGAGTGAGTCACACAAACAACTAAGATTGAGGGGTTTCTATTTTCAGTAAAGTAAAAATGAAAGATGGAGTTAAGGTAAGATGAGGGTAGTACTCTTATTAATTGACCATGGCTAACCTAATCAAACCATAAAACCATCCCTTTTTTTGGATTTTTTATTTGGCACTGGCCAGTAAACCCTATTCTAAACGCACAACACATCCACGTGCACCACACACAAGCACAAAACAAATAACACCCACCCACCCAGGAAACCCATGAATTTAACCCGAAGATGTTAATTTATGGCCACATTCCTCTCTTTTGGAGTTCGAACCCTGCACTCTCCCAAGAGAGAAGGTGTCCATACAATCTGAGCTAATGCTCATTGGTCATAAAACTATTTTAAACTCAATTCAAAGGTTTTTTTTTCTACTGAAGATTTATTTAGTTAACAAAGATGATTTGCATGTATATTTAGAAATATGGAGAATTGAGGGCCTTCTTTAAAATTAAAAAAAAACGATTTTGTGATTGAATCCTATAGGCCATACAGGTGATACTTGAGCTATGAAGGAGTTGCTTAATCAGAGAAGTTCGATCCTTGAAGTTGGTTCGGTTTCAAAAAAGAAAAAAGAAAAAGAAAAAACTTAATCAAAGGAAGAATGTAAACTATGCAATAACAATCTTTATATTACTAGCAAGCCCAGACACAACTTCTCAATGTTTACGGATTTCCTATCAGCTAAAACTTCTTAATAGCCAAACATAGAAATGGAGATTTTTTTATAACAAATATTGCATGCATCTCCATTTTCTAGCATAGCCTTTAAAAGTTGACATTATAATGAAACACGGATGCCATGACACCAATTCAAGACAAAATAAACATAATGATAACTTCCCTCCATTTTTACCCAACTTAAAAATTTGAATTCGAACCCAAAATGGAACCAAAGTTTCCATTCAAGAGTTTACAGTCCAAATAAATTACATTTATGGAGCCAAAAAAATTAATCAGAGAATATTGAAGGTAAAAAAGAGAGAGGAAGCTCAAAATTAAAAGAGTATCTTTCTCTTGAAAAAATAGGAGCATGTTTTCTTTACTTTTTTATCTTAAAATATTCTATCAATAGCTTCAATGCTTTTTTGCGCAGTTTGATTATGTATATCATATTATACATCTAAAAAAATTGTTTTTGGTTTCTAAATTAATTGTATTTTTTAAAATAAAAATCCTGAATAAATATAATTTAAATATTCAATGCATAATTTGAAAACTAATTAGTAAACTCTTTTTTCTTTTACAATTACAAAGCAATACGTAAAGAATGTACCTATATTTTTCTTTGACATTTTTCTTCAGTAACTCCACTTTATGTATTTTATGTCTATTCATAAAAGTTCAAATTTTAATACATCTTTATTATTACAGTGTAAACCGTCAAAATAAAAGAACATACTAAGATTTAAGCAAGATATACATAAAAAAAAAAAACCAAACATGCATCGATAGTTAAATATATTGTAAGTAAACGAGCAAATTTTCTTTTGAAAACCAATTCAATCATTTTTCTCTCAATTTGCCTAAACCAATCGATGTTATCTATGTTGTTCCAATATTCACACGTGTATCGAACATGCACAAATACTGGTTAGTTATAATAGTAGAAGTAGAAGTAGAGATTAACGAAGATATTTAAAAAACAAAAATTTGTCTTGTTAATTAGGAAATGAAAGGTTTAATGGAAATATTTTAGCTTAATTAGGAAACCCTAAAGTCCATTCCATTTTAGGCTGCACAGTGGAACACGCGTTGTGCAATGAGGGCCAACCGCTTCGCTTGGCAAGGGTTTTGGGATGGTAACGACGGAACTAAATTTGTTTTCAATAATTGTGATGGCAAGTGTTTAAAACTCATCACAATTATTAATAATGAAAAAATTTCTTTAGACATGTTTTATATAAATTAGAATTTTAGTTCACTCCAACATCTTACTGAATGTTTTGTATCCATGATATTGACGAAGACGGCAAGCTACAATAGGTATACATACAAAAGTTTGCAGTTAGCTTTTCTAATGAACCGAATGAATATATAAGAAACCTAGTTTCTTTGACTTTTATCATTAAACTGAACCTAATTTGATCTGTGAATACTTGTATAGTTATAGTTATAATTAATATAAACCTGCACACCAAGTGAATGAGTTAAGGTGAGAAATATGATCTTCCTGCCATGCGAATTGTGCTGCTGACAATACTAGTTTTCTTTTTGCATCGTGAGATGCATTACGTGAAGAAAACAAGTACTTTCATTCAACATTTTGTGTGTGTGATGGGGGCAAAGAACGGTTGGAGAACCTGGGCGGTTGAAAATTCTAAAGAAGAAAAGGGAAAAGAAGGGGTGAAGAAAACAAATACAATCATTCATCGACTCGCAGGTTTCAAAACAAAAGTATTAACAATGTTTATAACTAAAACAGAAATATCTAAACGAAAATTTTCACATAAAATCATTGTTTGATAGCTTCTCGTTGTTATTTGAAAACTCCACCATCTCATCAGCTACTTTATCTTGGAAGCATGCTAGTTAAAACACATGAACTCACGGATCGGATCGACAAGATAGTATTTTTTAACGAGTTGGTCACATACGGATAGATTTTAAATGGATAGTAAAATCTTGATCTGTGACCCATGTTTTACAGTTTGACCCATGAGCCAAACAGGTTGCGGGTCATTCTTGACACCACTAGTAAAACCAATCATGGCTCAAGGAACATAAATTTCTGGGTTTGGGTGCCTTAGATGGTTTCTAAGAATGCGTTGTGAGTATTTGATATACAGAAAATCTGGACCACTCAATACTGCCACCTCAAACACTCATCTATAACACACTTAAAAGTAAATCGAGTTTTTTCGTCCGTCATATATAAAGTAATTCCCTATCGATTGTAGGGTGTTTTCGTCACCCCATTGAGATGGGAATACGCGTGCGCTTGTCAGGCGCACTACAGATTCTCCCTGTTTAGAGTAAGCGGGAGTTTATTGATTGTGGAGATCCGAATCTCTAGCAACCGCGGACTAAGCTGCCGTTAATTACCGCTCGCCTTTAGAGTGAGAGAACCTCCGATTAATAGGTCAAACAGGTCATGTGAACTCAACGTGCAGTGTACGTATATGTGTCTTAAAGGGTTTCGGATATATCGGGAGACTCGCAGAGTTTACGGAGGCCCGCTACCCGGATAGTGGGCTGAGGGTCAAGAGGGTAGCAGCCTCCTTGTAGGGTACGAGACAGCGCCCCGTTAGAAATTTGTTTCAAATGGGGACGATGTTATGGAGTGTGTGTGTGTGTGTGTGTATAAGGGAAAAATGACGTCCAAAGGACGTGTGGGTGCCAGCGCCTCATGTACCTAGCACGCGAGCGCTAGGCGTCGGCCCACGTGCTTGGCACGCGGGTGCTGGGTGTCAGCAGGATAAAGGGACTTGGTCCCTGTACTGGGAGCTGTGCTCCCGATTTGACTTCTCTGAAAAGAGATTAAATTATGGAGTTAAACTCCAACAGATCTTGAATGGAGTTAAACTCCTGAAAATCTTTGGAAATGATCAAAGGGGGTCATTTTCTTCTCTCATTTTGCCCTAGATCTTCACAAAGTGGGTTTTTTGGAGATGTGTCTCCTTCTTCTTTCTCTCAGTTGGCCGGATCTTGGAGAAAGAGGAGGATGTGATTTAAAAATCTTCCCTTTTGAGATCTGATGGAAGATCCGAATTCCCCTTCGAGGGTTTGATGGTGAAAAACTGTTTATTTTTGGAGAAGAAAGAGTTAAACTTTTGATTTAATTAAAAAAGAAGAAGAAGAGGATTTAGAACCTTGAGGAAGGAGGAGGAGGTGCAAACCTTAGAATTTTAGAGAATGGAAAAGTTCTTTTTTATTTCATCATCATGTTACCTTATATAGGCTTACAAAATTACACATAGCCCCTTGGGCTTTACAAAATGGCATTTTGTCCATCCCCTGCCTCATGTGCTCATTTCTTTTGCACATAAACCATGAGTTTTACAAAAAAATGGCTTTATGCCTATTTTTCTTACATTTATTCATAAAAATTATATCAAAATTATTTATTACAAAATTTTCATTTTGACATTGGGGAAGCTGGCCGCTTCAAGTTCGGGCTCGACTCGGGCATGGACCCACTTGACTTGGGCTTAGGTCCACTTGGCTTGGGATTGACTTTGATTTTGACTTGGTCAACCAGGGTGTAAATTTGACCCCAACAAATTGCTCCCCCATCAATAAATGCACACCACATATGTGGTTGTGTGCATGAAATTGATGGATTTTCTTCCGCGTGGAGGCGACTTGATTTGGCCCCCGCTTTTGGGAATCTGGCACTGCCCTTTTTACGACATGGACGGTCAATGCTTGACGTGTCTCCGAGACAGAGTGTCGGTGGTTGACGTGTCCCCGATGCGGAGTGTCTGTTTGACGCGTCCCCGGCGTGGAGTGTCGGTGGTTGACGTGTCCCCAGCGCGGAGTATCTGTTTGATGCGTCCCCAGCGTGGAGTGTCGTTGGTCGGCTGGTCCCCGAGGCGGAGTGTCTGTTTGACGTTTCCCCGGCACGGAGTGTCGCTGGTTAATGTGTCCCCTGCATGGAGTGTCACTGATTGACGTGTCCCCGAGACGGAATGTCAGTTTGACATTTCCCCGAGACAGAGTGTCGCTGGTTGACTATTCCCCAGCACAGAGCGTCACTGGTTGACGTGTTCCCGAAACAGAGTGTCGCTGTTCGACGTTTCCCCGGCACGGAATGTCGCTGGTCGACTTTTCCCCGACACGGAGTGTCGCTGGTCATTCGATTCTTTCCTGGCACGGAGTGTTGCTGGTCAACTTGTCCCCAGCACGGAGTGTCACTGGCTGTTCGACTTGTCCCCGGCACGGAGTATCGCTGGCTGTTCGACTTTTCCCCGGCACGGAGTGTCACTGTTCGACTTGTCCTCGGCACGGAATGTCGCTGGCTGTTCGACTTGTCCCCGGCACAGAGTGTCGCTGTTCGACTTGTCCCCGGCACGGAGTGTCGCTGGCTGTTCGACTTGTCCCCGGCACGGAGTGTCGCTGGCTGTTCGACTTGTCCCCGGCATGGAGTGTCGCTGGTTGACTTGATTCCGAGGCGGAGCATAATTCTGGCAGGGAAGGTAGATATCCCGAGGCGAAGCATGATTTCGACACGGGGTGCATTCTGGGACGAAGCATGATTCCGCCGCAGAGGTTGTTGTTTTGATTTGATTTGGGTTGACATCAGCATTGCTACACTGGAATATAGTACCAGGAGCTAATCATCATTTGCCATGAGTAGATTTAGGGATTTTGGTTTTGGTTTGGCATCAGCATCACTTCACTGGAATATTGTACCAGGAGCGAATCATCATTTTCCATGAGGGGATTTTCCTCATTCCTAGTTTAATGACTTAAGAGTCATCTGTTTCCAGTTTAACGACTTAGAGGTCATCTGTTCCCAGTTTAAAGACTTAGGGGTCTACTGTTTCCAGTTTAACGACTTAGAGGTCATCTGTTCCCAGTTTAACGACTTAGAGGTCTATTGAATTGGAAGTTTGGAATTTCGGGGTTGGGGTCGGCATCAGCATTGCTAACACTGAAGCACAGGTGCCAGGAGCAACTCATCATTTGCCTTTGCCTGTTGGGGAGCGATGGCTTAGGAGACAGGTTTAGGTCCCTATCATCTAAGGCTTTTCAATTTTATGAGCCGTAAGGGTCCCATAAAAGCGTTTTCTTCCTACGAGTCGAAAGTATCTCGTAGGTGTATTTTCTCCTTAGGAGTCGTGAGGACCCCCAAGTGTGTTTTTCCTTTGTGAGTCGTAAGGATCCCACGAAGGTGTTTTCTTACGAGTCGAGAGGATCTCGTAAGGTTTGTTCTTCTCATGTATCGTGAGGACACATGAGTGGGTCTCCCCAAATGGAGCATAATTACAAAGGCGGAGACCGACTGCCTGACTTGTGGTTGCGGTGGGGCATGGATGTGAGGAGAAATATTTGAGCCTGTGGATTGTATACGATAGCCAACTCGGGGACCAACCGTAGGGCTGGGAGAATTTTGGGAAATTGGATTTTGGTTGCCGTCTGCATCGCTGCACTGGAATATGGTACCAGGAGCGACTTATCATTCGCCGTTAGGGATTTGGAATTTAGTTGGCGTCTGCATCGTTGCACTGGAATATGGTAGCAGGAGCGACTCATCATTCGCCGTTTCTTTTACCGCGATTACTCTATCATTTCAGCTTTTCTTATCGCGAAGGTCACGATTGTCCTATCATTTCGGCTATTTATTCGCGGTTGCCCCATCATTTCGGTTGTTTATTTTCATTTTTATTTTACTCGCTGATTTTTATTGCGAGTTGCCCTATCATTTCGGCTCTTTTTATTTTCATCATTTTTTTTATTTACACTTTTTTTATTTACACGACAAATTTTTTTTACATTCCCAGTTTAACGATTTAGAGGTCGATTGTTCCCAGTTTAACGACGTGGTGGTCCTGTGCATTTGCTTATCCCAGCTCCTCGAATTTTGATCTTGGCAGAGTTGTGTTGATGACTGTAGCTCTGTGGCTTGTCGGTACATCTGACGACTGTGAGGCTTTCCCAAGTTTGTATTGGTTCTTCACCTAATCTTTGAAAACATAGCAGTCTTCAAAGGTATGGCTCACCATTTTATGATATGGACAGTATATGGGATTGTCGGTTATGTTTATTTCATGTGGCCTCTTTGGAATAGGCAGTTGCAGACCGTTGTTCAAGGCGTCCACGAATATTTTGTGGACGTCATTCCTCCTGAAGGAGTTGTAGGGATTCTATAGCACCACACTAGGTTTAGGGTTGCATTACACATTATATGACAAAAATTTTAGAGGGTGCTAAACAATTCCATCCATGAATCGAACTAGAAAGATAGAGTAACAACATGCTAGTATCATATACTACAAGTGTCTAACACTAAGTGGGAGAGAATACAACCTTTGTAGACCTCCTCCTAGACTCCTTAGATCGATTGAGGTTTGAACCGGTTGGCTTGTGTCCTTCCAAGTCCACGATAATCCACCACGAAGTCTCTTTGCACCAAGCTCCAAGTTTCTCTTGATCAAAGAAGAAGAAGAATCAAACACTCCAATCTAGTGGGCTAAACTAAAGTGGAATGGTGATTTGGGTTTGGATCTCAATTAAAAACCTTTTCTTTTTAATCCTTTTTTTTCTTTTGAAACCCTAGTGAGCTTTGAGGAGAGAGAGAAAAAAGGAGATGGCTCAAACTAAACTCATGAGAGAATAACGAGAATAAATGAGAGTAACCCTTGCTTAACACAAGAGAGTAAGAGAGCTCTCATGCTAAACTATGGTTGCATAATATCTAGATATTTTGCAACTAGAGTTTAAGCAAAACCATGGGCCAAAACCATGGGCAAATGAAACCATGGCTTTGACTTGTCAACACAAGAAAATGAGAGTTGAATAGTCAACCATGATTTCATTTGTCATTTTGGTTAATCCCAAATTAACAAAATATAAATAAATATGCAACCATATGAGCCTTGCATTGCCGCCACCAATGTATCATCAACCATGACACATCTGTGCTTGTATGTGTGCATGCACATCAACATATACATACACTCATGCATGCAGCAAAAGAAATAGGTTTAAATAAATGAGCTAATGGACTTAATATTAAATCAACACTTGATTTAATAACCCGGTCATATCACATACGACCCGTCCAATAGAAAACGTCCAAATAAAATACGGTATCTAATACACGCATTTAATCGAGCTCCCGCGCATATCACATATGCACCCCAAATCATTTCGCCTGAGCTAGGAGACTCCTTTATGGGACTCTAAGACTCGTCAATACGCTAGCAGTAGGCAGTGATCACATCATATGCCTACAAACCGTCAGTGGCACCAGCAGTACGTAACGGCTCCTAGGTATTGAGCGATCAGAAAAAACACAAGCATACCTGCTAAAACTCCTGTCGAGCCAACTGGCAACACTTACCGTACAGTTCGGTCTCTTCGTCAAATATGCTGCATATCAGGTCTAAGGGTGGTATCGTCGACCTTAACAACTCAGATAAGTCATGTCGGTATATGGCTCATAACAGATCGAGAAACTACTGATAACACTTATCAGTAAATCTCAGCAGCCCTGGCCAGGGACTTCCTGTTATAGCCAATCGTACATGGTGCAACATCAACCCCCAATACCGGGAGAGACGAAACCCCTCCTATCGCTCATTGCCTCCATGTACCTCGGGACTGTACCCAAAATCCACCTGTTTGCACGACTCAGTAGAGCCGTGGTAGGGTGGAGATCAAGGTACAGTGGGAGACACACAAGACTTTATGACGATCTCGGGTCTACAGACTAACCTGTACCAGTGTCACCTGAGAACTACTATCCGACGATAGATATAATACCACATAGGAGTTCTCGGCGAGTCCGTTTAGTGTACCCAGTTTCCACTGAGCACCCGTATACAATCTTTGGTGTCACCACACCAATGGATATGTGATCATTCATCGCCCATCAATGGGACAAGTAACATATACGTTAGTCTACTTTAGTGATATCGATGCCCCGTCTCGATACATCCATGACTAGGAACATTTCAAGGATATGCTCATAGACTACACATGTCCCACTAGTATAATCCGCATCATAATCTCAGTAGTCCTACATCATCCTAAGGGCTATATCAACATGTACCAAATGAATGAAAGCATGATCAAATGAACATGTCAAGATAAAAGGTGCAACCAGATAGCATACTATCATGTCGAGCAAGAATGTCCCCTGGATACACACACACACACATACTGGTATATACACTATCATATAATGGCCTCTAGGGCATACATATATCCAATAATCTCTCACTTGCACTAAGGCCAATTATTGGAGTATCTCATACCCAACCTCTCAAAAAGGTACTCATGCTGCGGTAAAGGGAGGGCCTTGGTGAGTGGATCCGCGGTGTTATCTTTTGTATCTACTCTTCGAATCTCGATCTCGCGGCGATCAACTATCTCCCGGATCAGATGATATCGCCTGAGAATGTGTCTGGATCGCTGATGGGACCTGCGCTCTTTGGCTAACGCAATAGCCCCATTATTATCACAATACAAAGGTATTAGATCAATAATGGTCGGAACTACTCCTAGCTCCGAGACGAACTTCCTCATCTAGACGGCTTCCTTGGTAGCATCATTTGCAGCAATATACTCAGCTTCCATCGTGGAGTCTGCAACGGTATCCTGTTTGGAACTCTTCCAACACACCGCCCCTCCATTGAGGGTAAAGACAAACCCAGAGATAGATTTGCTATCATCCTTGTCACTCTGGAAACTCGAATCGGTAAAGGCCTCCATTTGGAGATCTCCGTTACCATACACCAAGAACATTTCTTTAGTCCTTCGCAAGTACTTAAGAATGTTCTTCACTGCTGTCCAGTGATTCTTCCCTGGGTTGGATTGATACCTGCTTACTACACCCGGTGCATAAGCTAAATCAAGGCGTGTACATAACATCGCATACATTATAGATCCTACAGCAGAAGCGTAGGGTATAATGCTCATACGAGCTCTCTCTTCATCGGTCTTTGGGCAAAAGTCCTTAGAGAGAGTGACTCCATGACTAGCGGGTAAGAAACCCCACTTGGAGTCTTCCATACTAAACCTCTTTAGGATGGTGTTAATGTACCTGGTTTGGGACAATCCCAATAACCTTTTAGATCTATCCCTATAGATCTTTATGCCCAATATGTACGAGGCATCACTCAGGTCCTTCATGGAGAACCTTTGTGATAAGAATAGTTTGACCGATTGTAGCATAGGAACGTCGTTTCCTATCAGAAGAACGTCATCCATGTACAATACGAGGAATGCGACAGTACTTCCTACAATCTCCTTATAAACACAAGGTTCATCTGGATTTCTGATGAAATTAAACTTTTTGATAACATCATCAAAACAGATGTTCTAACTCCGTGATACCTGCTTTAATCTATAAATGGATTTAAGCAACCTCATGCTTTCCCGTTGCTCCCACTGTCAATGAAGCCCTCTGGTTGATCCATATAAACACACTCTTCTAAATCACCATTTAGAAAAGCAGTTTTAACGTCCATCTGCCAGATTTCATAGTCGTAGTGAGCAGCAATAGCAAGTAGGATCCGAATGGATTAAACATGGCTATAGGAGAAAATGTTTCGTCATAGTTCAGTCCAGGTCTTTGTCGAAATCCTTTCGCCACAAGCTTTGCCTTATAGGTCTCCACCTGCCCATCTACACCGATCTTTCTCTTAAAGATCCATTTGCACCCTATGGGTTTTACCCCAGAGGGTACAATATCCAAAGTCCACACTTTATTGGTATCCAAAGTCCACACTTTATTGGTGTACATAGACTCCATTTCGGATCTCATGGCATCCGGTCACTTCACAGAGTCACCACTCGTGATAGCTTGCTGAAAACCGGTAGGGTCATCATCATCTATGATGCAGTCTTCTCCATCACTATCAACGAGAAAACCGTAGTATCTCTCCGGTGGGCGAGAAGTCCTACCAGATCTACGGAGTGGCCGAGGTTTATTAAGTTCTGTTGCAACATCAGGTTCAACCAAGTTGTCATTTGTAATTTGTGTTTCTAGAACCTCATCTAGATCTAACACATTGCCATCAGTATCATTTGGAAAAACTCATTTTCTAAAAATGTGGCATTCCGAGAAACAAACACCCTTTGTTCCTCCTTGTGGTAGAAAAGATATCCATATGAATCTTTTGGATATCTCACAAATAAACATTTGAACGATCGTGTCTCGAGTTTGTCGGGATTCTGCTTTTTGACAAAAGCCGGACAACCCCAAATCTTAACTCGCTTAAGATATGGTCTCTTCCCATACCATATCTCATATGGAGTGGTAGACACGGTCTTGGTCGGAACCATGTTCAACAGAAAAGCTGCAGTCTCCAATGCATGTCCCCAAAAGGAGAGGGGCAACTCAGCATCACTCATCATGGATCGTACCATATCTAATACAGTTCGATTCCGCCGTTCTGACACACTGTTGTGCTGTGATGTGTAAGGGGAGTGAGCTGAGAGAGAATCCCATTCTTTTTCAGGAAGTTCAAAAACTCTGTACTAAGATACTCTCCACCTCGATCCGATCGAAGTATCTTGATGCTCGATCCAGTTTATTTTTCTACTTCAAGTTTGTACTCCTTGAATTTCTCGAAAGTTTCAGACTTATGCTTTATCAAAAACACATGACCGAATCTTGAGAAATCATCAGTAAAAGTTATGAAGTAAGAAAAACCGCCTCTCGCATGTGTAGACATTGGCCCACATACATCACTATGTATGAGGCCCAAGAGCTCAGTAGCTCTTTCT
Organism: Agapanthus africanus; assembly: GCA_030015575.1. Classification (NCBI taxonomy): domain Eukaryota; kingdom Viridiplantae; phylum Streptophyta; class Magnoliopsida; order Asparagales; family Amaryllidaceae; genus Agapanthus; species Agapanthus africanus. Next base: position 593,429,801 of record CM057344.1, on the reverse strand, counting down.
CCGTGTCCGGCAAACGGAGTTTTGGTCATTTTCCTTTGATACAAGACTGGCAAGTCGCATAAGATTTATACTCAAAAGAATTTAAATATCTATCTTTTTGAAGCTTGTTTAGTCTTGTTTCATTAATATGACCAAGTCTACAATGCCAAAGAAAAGCTTCATTTATATCTGAAAATTTTCTTTTGTTTGTGTGCTGTATGTTGAAAACCGTGTGTTGATTAAGGACGTATATCCCGTTATTAAGTGTACCATAACCAATCAACTCTTGATTAAGTTTAGTGTTCATAACATTGTGCTGCAATATAAAATGATATCCTTTATTGTCCAACAAAGAAACGGATATTATATTATAAAGCATGCTTAGTACAAAATAACATGGGTTCAAAACCAATATACAACCCGATAGCAACCCTAGATGATACTCTCCCACTGAAACTACATATACATTGGAACCATTTCCAACCCGGAGAGTATGATCACCTGTCTTCAAAACTCTGCTATTTCTCAGCCCCTGCACAGAATTGCAGATATGAGAACCCGAACCGGTATCCAATACCCAGGAAACAGAGTTTATAGAAAAAACAGTTTTCGGTTACGAACACACCTGAAGCTGAAGCATCAACATGCTTCCCTTTCTTGAGTCTAAGGTACTCGGTACAATTCCGCTTCCAGTGTCCCGTCTTCTTGCAGTAGAAGCATTCTCCTTTTCCCGACTCCGCAGCTTTGGATTTGTCCTTCCCCTTTGCCTTTTTGATTCCCCCTTTCGGCTTGGTGGCCTTCTTCTTTTTCTTTCCCTTGGCCTTGGCCTTTGGGATAGAAGAGGAATATTGTCAAATAAGCAGAGAGGGAGACTTCGCCTTAAGCGTGCTCTCCGCATTTCTCAACATATCGAGAAGTTCGGGTAGTGATTTCTCCATGCTATGCATGTTGAAATTCACTATGAAAGGAGCAAAGGCAGAGAGAAGAGACTGTAGAACAATATCAATATACTGCTCGTTCTCCATTGTCCATCTGATGCCCTCAAGCTCTTCAATAAGAGCTATCATCTTCAAAACATGATCGCCTACTGGTGTGTCAGGAGCCATTCGTATCTGAAACAGCTTTCGAGATACTTCGTATCGAAGGATACGAGGTTGCTCCCCATACATATCTTTTGTATGGAGAAAGATGGATTGAACATCCATCTCCTCGTGCTGCTTTTGATGTTTATTGTCCATCGATGCAAGCACGAGGCATTTGGCGGTGGCACGGTCAATATCCCACGTTTTGCGGATCTCCCTATTCGCAACAGAAGATTCATGGCCTGATTTGGGCGGGGCTGTGGCAGTGAGGATATATGATACTTTATCATATATGAGAGCAATGTTAATGTTCCTCAACTAGTCTTTATAGTTCGGTCCGGTAAGCTTATTTTTCTCTAATAGTAGCTTAAGTACAGTCATGATTATCTGCCATTAGGAGAGAGAAAAGAATACACTCAGCGGAAGCTCTTGCAAAGATTAGATTGGTTTATTATCTTATCTAATCGATGTCTCCTACTGCTTTTATCAAATTCTCCTTCAAACCTTAAAAGGAAAAAATTAGTCAGGATTAATTATATTCTACAATTTCGCTAACCGTTCAGCCAGGCCAGTGTCTGTACTTCTGAGGGAGGTTCCCCGTGCTTTCGCACGGACCTAATTAAAATAAACCTCATTTTCTCAGAGGCGTAGCCCCGTTGACACCTTTCTAGACACCTAATGAGTTAGCTAATTGAAAGTGCAAAATTCTCCCGGGAGCAACTATTACTCATAGGGGGATCGGGATCCTACTATCACATAGAAGGTATGCAATCTCATTGCAAATTTCAACACTTGAAACTCCCGATATGTTTTTACCCCTAGCACTTATGATCTTGACTATAATCAACATATCATAAGTACTAATCAAGTTCTACCCGTCATTTTATGATTAATTAGACCCATCCATATGACCCTTGACTATAATCAACATAATCATATGAACGTCCTAATTAATCTCATCATATGGTGTGTAGAAAGACATCACTTAACTACCGTACACTACGCCTTGACTATAAACAACATACGTAGCACGAATACTAAATACTCTACTTCCTAAAATAACGGAGGGCTGCGTATAGTTTTTAAGAAAACCTTTAATGCTTCGAACTTGATATCGTTGTAGAATCTAATGGTTTTAAAAGGAGCGGCTTAATCTCCGCCTTTTGAAATCTTGCTTTTTCATAAAAAGCCGAGTAGGTTTCAAATCTGATTCTACAACATCTTTTTAGGTTTCTTTTGTTTACATTAATCATATTAATGTAGTCCCATCATTTAAGTCCTTAGCCATTACAGAAAAGAAACGAAAATAGAACGTACGCTTATGCCATCCACATTCGCCACAATGTCCCGTTATGGACCGTTAGGTTACTTAACTAACGGCACAGCGGGGCGGGACTAGCGCGGATGCAAAACATAAGCAACGTTTATTATATATCACATATATAATATATCATTCGTCTCAGCATATAAAGTAATCACATTACAGAATATCCACAACAGAAGCACATATATATGAAAATACAGGATATACTAGGTGGTCCGTATTTTGTATTTATGCAGCGGATGCAAAGCATAAGCACATATATATGCAAAACACAAGCAACCTCTTTGTATATCCCGAAAACTGATGCTCTTTCGAGACCGATCCCTTTCTCGATTTCACCGCGGTGGAGGCTGGAGCCGCGATGGCGTGGATCTTGCGGGAAGGGATCGGGAGGAAGGCGATGGAGACGGAGAAGATGAGGATGGAGAGGGAGTTTCGAGCGAGATCAGAGAAAGTTAGGGTTTTGGTGGTGGGTTTGGGGTTGGGGAGGGATGAATGGATGGCGAGTATTCGCCGGCGATGGAGGGATCGAAGGCAGATGGGGAAGGAGGAAGGAGAAGTGGAGGAGGAGGAGAGGGAAGAGGGAGTGAAGAGGGATGAAGGAGAGGAGATGAAAGAGGAGCAAAGGGATTCCATTTTCTAGAGAGAGAAAATGCCAGGGTTTCATTTGTGAATGAGTTCAATTTGCAGAGCGGGGGGGAGGGAGAGAGGAAAGAGGAAGAAGAGGGGTTTTAGATAGGGTTTGAAGAGGATGGGGATGGCGTGGGCCCCAGGTGTCAGCGAATGGGTAGCACCATGCGTCTGAAATTATTCAGTAAGCTAGTGTAATATGTCTAGACGGCAAAAAGAAATGAGTTTTTTTTCTTGTGTCCCTGAAGAACCAAATTCCTTTCTGTCCAAAAACTTCGTATTTGCTTTTTACCCCAAAACTAGTAAGATGCATCATTTTACCCTCTTTACGATTTCCATCAACTTTTAACGGCATAATATCATGTTTTTCTTTAAGATATCTCAACATCTCTTCTTATTTGGAAATACGCCATTTATTCCCTAAATTGAAATCAGGGTTTAGATCTCTGTTGCGCCTTTCTTAAATTCGACCATGAAATCAGGAGCATCTTTAATATCTTTCTCTAACTTTGGAAAAGTTCAATACTTCTGCGGTCTTACTTGTTGTCTTTGGGTAAGTGATAAACCTAAAATCTATGTAGAAAAAATTAAAGTTAAAGTTGACAGGGTTTCTTTCTGACGGAAATTGTAAAGGGTATAAAATGACTTCTCTTATTAGTTTTCGGGTAAAAAGTAAATGTCAAGTTTTGAGGTAGAAATGAATTTGGTTTGTTTTGGGGCCTGTAAATAAAAAACCAAAAAGAAAAAGATGGAGAATTTCACGCACCCTTTGAGCGGCCGAGCCTGATAGGACATGTGTATCGATTTCTTTCTCTCTCATGAGCATGCATATACGGCCGACACTGTATAATTTTTCCTATATAAGCCTTGTATAATTTGTAAGAAGGTCCCAAATTTAGAGCAGTTAACTAAATCATCCCCCTTGTTTGCTTGTTATTGTTAATTGTATGGATGAAGATGGCTAATTACCTAGACCTTGATGGTTAGTTGATGGATTTTATTACAGAAAGATTCAGTTCAAAAAGACCCACGAGGATGAAGATACCGAAGATGAAGATGGTGAAAGGATGACAAGGCTCTTGATTTGAAAATCCTGTTTTTTCTGTTTAATTTATTTTCTTTTCTTTATTTCCGATATTTGAACATTTGAGCAGTATTATTAGTCTTAACCCAAAATTTGTTGTGAATTTTGGGATTGGAAATTTAGTTGCCGCTTTGTTGGTTTGTTTTCTCCAATTTAGGCTCTTTAATCATTAGTTTAGTATTTTAGCCGTTTGTATAAATATTCGCAGAATTCTTTGATCTTGTTAGCTCATGCACAAATTAAGTTCTCTTGCATTCTTTTTATATTTTAGATAAAAACACTCATAGTATTTAGGAAAAAGTTTAATGTAAGATCATGTAATTTATAACAAAAGTTTAAAGCTTTTATCAATGTCTCTACTGAAATCTGCAACCTACTCGGCACTATTCTTTGAAAGAATCGATCATCCTTCGCTTAGGACTCCAGCTCAATCTCAATCTGTTCATCCAATCAAGAAAGAGAAAAAGAGTGAGTCACAGAAAGAAATAAGATTGAGGGGTTTCTAGTTTCAGTAGGGTAAAAATGAAAGATGGAGTTGAGGTAAGATGAGGGCAGTTGATGGAGTTCTGGATCTTCTTCAGATGTTACCTTCCGTTGATCCGCAGCGAGTGGTGATGAGTGGCTGAGATTGGATCAGAGGGTTTCCCCTTGGTGCGTGTGGATCTCAGTGGGCTTGATGTGGATGGAGCCGAGCTATTTGCAAGGAATTCTCGGGGTGGTTGTGCCATCGAGGACCCTCCGACGATCAAGTTAGACGGGTTAATTGGGCAGAGTAGCGGCTTGTTGGATTAAAATCGTCTTACCTGAGTTGTCTGAGAGAGGGGTTTATATAGTGGCAGCCGTGGGCTGGCGGGTGCGAGATTCACGCCGGCCGTTACGCCCCTGGCGTTACACCTACGCGAATGGCGGGATTTCCTATTAATGATGAGATATGCTCGTTAATCGAGGAACGAGATGGCGTGGAACGCGAGATCGTGGGCGGCGGATATCTCGTGTCAGGCGAGATTCGCAGAGCCGTGGCAGAGACTCCTGTGATCCGTGCTGTGGGTCGGTCGATGAGATCGAGGAAACTAAGTTCGGCGGGAGACTCGGAGGCGAGCGGGAGGCCAGGCAAGCTTGGTTCATGCGATAGCTTGGAGGCGAGTTAGGAGGGCCGAGGGAACTCAGCGTGCGGGAGGGTTCGGAAGCGAGCCAATGGTTGTTTGTAAGGCGGGCACAGGAGTGGTCGGGAAGGCCGCTGAAGGTCGGGAACATCCTCGGGTCGAAGGCCCGGGGCATGCTTCCAATGTACCGTTCCTGCTCCTTTCCTGTAAGCCTCGGGACACGTCATCTGCCACGTGTCATGATCTGGGGAGTGCTCAGTACCGAGCATCATCATTAGGACCCTACTCTCGTCCTGACCTATTTATGGGTCGGGTCGAGAGTGGTCTAATCGGTCACCCGGGCTAAGTTCTTATTTGAAGACGGCGTCGACTTGGATTCCCGGGCAATTAGTTGTGTTTTTTTTGGTGATGTCAGCAGATCAGGGAAGAGATCTTGCATTAAAGAGGAAGCGCCGATTCGGGCATACGTTCATCGGATCACCGGGTCAAGTGTCCGACACTGGTTGGCTGACGTGACGGGCCGTCGGTGTTTTCGTGCCCAATGGGACGCGCCCAATACGCATGCGATAGGTGGAGTGTTGGTGGCCGTTGAATGCGAAGCGTCATTTTGGCGGGAGACGGTCGGCGCTGCTGGATGTGTTCGCCGATTGCTATAAATAGAGGTGGGATCCCCCTGAAGGTCCACACTTCGCTATAATTTCCTCTTCCCTTTTTTTGTTAGCTCGGCGCTCTTCCCTCTAGGTCAGATTTTCTGCGTTCTTTCCTCGGAGGTGTAAGTCCACGTTGCTCACCCCGGTTCTTACGGGGAGGCGGAAACGGTAAAAAATGATTTTTGATACAAAAGCAACATGGACTAAAAGGAGGATCTTTGCTAAACAAAAAACCTAGCAAACTATATGAGGTTCTATCTACTATGTCATAGAGATTATACCTCACGAAACCGGTCCTTCGGGTCTTCACTCCGCTGTCCTGCTCGTCCATCCAAGCTCCAAGGATCGATCCGAATCTTGGTCACCTCCGCGGCCTCCTTGAGTTGAAGACGATCCACCCGAGAGTTTGTGTTCCGAGCTCCACCTCAAACCGAGGTAACTAGGGCAACAAGGTTGCTAAGCTTGATGTCCTAGGTTGTGTAGAAAAAGAAGATGGATGTGTTTGTCAATTTGGATCCTTATTTTCTCAACACATGAGATCAAAGGAAATATCAAGAGGAGGAAGATGAAGGAGCAACCATGGAGCTTTTTCTTTCATGAGAGAGAATGAGAAAAGAAATTATGAACCAAAACAAAAAGAACCATGGAAATAATAATGCATAAACATCATCATTACTAATCTTTTCATGATAAAGTGGATGGCTACCTTGACTTGACCATTTTCATCACAAAAATAAAATGAAAACCAAAGAAGACTCTAGACCTCTCATGAAGATCCTAGTCAACTTTGGTCAAACGGTCAATAAAGTCAAGTATGGTCAAATGGTCAAAGCAATTAGCCGTAACATAATTATCACTAAAAAAATTAGTAAATAATGTCCCCGGCTCATGATGGTTTTGACCGAACTAACTGTCAAAACCCTAATGAGTCCGCCTCGTAATGTTTTGACCTAATCAACTGTCAAAACCCTAATGAGTCCGCCTCGTAATGGTTTTGACCTAATCAACTGTCAAAACCCTAATGAGGCACCTCCTTATTCTTCGCTCCTCACAACTGTGCATACACACCCGCATCCGCATTCCGTAGAATGTGAATGCACAGAAGACAAAACTAATCCATCCATACAATACTAGGATCCGGCTTAAACCAAAGCCCACTAGTATTGTCTGCCCGAACAGCATACGCACACAAGTGCACGTAAGTGATCGTAGCCTTGCCGTAAAACCATACGGCCTCTACACCTTTCGCTTAGTGCAGGGAAACTCTCTGTGTGGGACTCTAAAGACTCGACACTACGCTGGCAGTGGGTTTAACCACAGACCGCAAGCGGCACTAGCTGTACGTAACGGTCCCCAGGTAGATGTCGATAAGAAGGCCGATGAGGTAAACCCATCCGAACTCCTACTGAGCCTGAATGCGACAATCTCCGTACAGTCCGGTCTGTTCGTCTGAGAATATCGCATGGCGGGCCCAGAGGGGTGGTAAACGTCAGTCCCCTAATAGCGGTACAAGTCGTGTCGGAGTGTAGCCCAGAACACCCTGAGATAACACTGGAAACTTACCAGTATATCTCGCTTGCCCTGGCCAGGGACTTTGTGTAATGGCTCTCCTAGACACAGGGCAATATCAGCCCCTAATACCGGGAGAGACGAATCCTGTCTAACCGTCACTGCCTCCAAGTGCTTCGGGACTGCACCCAACTACTACCTGTTTACACGACTCCTTTGAGCCGTGGTAGGGTAGTAATCAAAGAACAGTAGGAACACACTCGAGGCGAAATGACGGTGTCAAGTCAGCGGACTAAGCTGTACTCATGTCACCTGGGAACTGATAACTGACGATAGGTATAATACCAATCAACAGTTCCCGACGAATCCTGTCCAGTGTACTCGTAACCTAACGAGCACCCGCATACTATCTCAAGTACGACGTACTGACGGTTGTGGGACAGACCATCTCCCCTGCTGGGATGAGAAGCGCATATGCTAGTCTACTCCAGAGTATCGATACCCTGTCTCGATAATCCTACGACTAGGGACCTGTATAAGGATGTGCTTATAGATTACCCAGCCCCCACAAGTGTGACTGCCATCACAACACTGGTAATCAAGCAAAGATCCTAAGGGCTCTACTAATATGTATAAGCGATATGCTAAAAGAAACACATGCACATATTAAAGTAGAAACAAACCAAGTAGCATACTACCATTTTGAGCAAGATTGTCTATACAACTGTGAATATCCCAAGCTTCCATCAAGTAATATACAAACTAGTATGATACAGTAATGGCCTCTAGGGCATATACACTAACAATCTCCCACTTGCACTAAGGCTATGTACTGGCGTATCGAAGACCTATCATCTCGATCAGCCGCTCGAACCGAGTCTGGGGTATGGCCTTCGTGAATGGATCTGCAGTGTTATTCTCCGAATTTACTCTCTTCACCTCGATCTCCCGGCGATCTACGATCTCCCTGATCAGGTGGTACCGCCTCAAAATGTTCCTGGACTTCTGATGGGACCTGGGTTCCTTCGCTAAAGCTATAGCGCCGTTGTTGTCATAATACAACGGTATTGGATCAACAATGGTAGGAACCACCTGAAGCTCCGTGAGGAACTTCTTCATCAAGACAGCTTCCTTTGCGGCATCACAAGCAGCTATGTACTCCGCTTCCATAGTTGAGTTAGCAACGGTTTCCTTCTTGGAGCTCTTCCAGCAAACCGTCCCTCCATTGAGGGTAAAGACATAACCCGACATGGACTTGGAGTCATCCTTGTCACTCTGGAAGCTGGAGTCAGCAAAGGCCTCGATCTGGAGGTCTTTTCCGCTATACACCAAGAACATCTCCTTAGTCCTTCTCAGGTACTTGAGAATGTTCTTTACTGCTATCCAGTGTTTCTCCCCTGGGTCCGACTGATACCGGCTTACAACGTTCAATGCGTATGCTACATCTGGTCTGGTACACAACATCGCATACATTATAGAGCCTACCGCAGATGCGTAGGGTATAGATTGTTAGGGTAAAAATTTACACCCCGGTTGACCAAGTCAAAATCCAAGTCAACCCCAAGCCAAGTGGGTCCAAGCCCAGACCCAGTGGGCCCATGCCCGGGTCGAGCCCGAACATGAAGCGGCCGGCCTCCCCCCATGCCAAGATAAAAATTTTGTAATAAATAATTTTGTTGCAATTTCTTTTATTTTATTTTATGGATAAATGTAAGAAAAAATAGGCATAAAGCCAAATTTTTGTAAAGCCCATGGCTTATGTGCAAAAAGAAATGGCACATGAGCCATGGGATAGGCAAAATGCCATTTTGTGAAGCCCAAGGGGCTATGTGTAAAGTGTATAGCCTATAAAGGCAAAGATAATGAAATATCTCAACAACTTTTTTCTCTCTCCAAAAAAAAAGTTTCAGATCTGAGATCTTTCTTCCTTCTTCAAGGTTCCAAAACCTTCTTTTTTTTCTTGAATTAAATCAAGAGTTTTACTCTTCCTTTTTCAAAACTAAATAGTTTTCCACCACAAAACCCATTAAGGGGAACTCAGATCTGCCATCAGATCTCAAAAAAGAGAGATTTTGACATTTCACATCCCTTGATCTTCAAGATCCAGCAAACAACAGGAGGAAGAAGAAGAACCCCTTCCATTAACCCCAAAACACATTCAGGAGTCCAACTCCTCTCTGATTTCTCTTTTGAGAAATCTTTTTTCGAGGCTAAAAGCCTCTTATCCTCGCCGGCGCGCAGCGCTCATGCGCAAAGCGCCCACGTGCCGACACGTGGCTGTTCCCCTCCGAACGGCAGCCTGCGACGTTAGGACGTCACGTGCCTGAGGTTCGGGGCAGATGCTATTTGGTTTTATCCGTCCACCTCTCCGAAGATGCCAAGTTGATTTATGGCACCGTGTATCGGAGGTTTAGACGGATGCGGCCGATGTAGCAGACTTCGTCAGATTCCCCCTCGCTTGAGGGGTTTTTGATTGTGGGGACGCTCTTCCCTGCAGGCGCAAGCCCCTGCAGTTAATTACGTTACCGCATCGCGGTAACAACTTTCTCCTTCTCCAGAATTTCACTTCGTGTCGTGGGTGTTTGTTTTGTTTGTGGTTGCCCGTGGATTGTATACGGAGACTGAGTAATGCCGTCGCCCGTAGGACGTGGATTAGTCCAAATCCGTATTTACTTAGATTTGGGTTTGGTGTTTTTAGTTTAAGGATACGTTAGTCGCGTTGCGGCTAAGATCAACTTAAACGTTTGTCAAGAATACGTTAGTCCTGTTTGAGACTAAGATTAACTTAACGTGATCGTTTAGATCCGTCAAAAGAGCGTTTGGGCCCTATTGTTCCAGTTTGGGAGATTCATAGTCCAATTTGGGACTAAAGTCTGTTTGGAGGATACGTTAGCCATTTTTGAGGCTAAGATCGACTCAAACGTTTGTTAAGGATACGTTAGTCCAGTTTGAGACTAAGATCAACTTAACGGGACCGTTTAGGTCCGACAAAAGAGCATTTGGGCTCTATTGTGCCAGTTTAGGGACGTGGTGGTCCATATTCCAGTTTAGGGACGTGGTGGTCCAATATTAGTTTAGGGACGTTTCGGTCCATCATTAGTTTAGGGACGTTTCGGTCCGATGTTAGTTTAGGGACGTTTCGGTCCGATGTTAGTTTAAGAACGTTTCGGTCCACGAGTTTAAGGACCCCGCAGTCCGTATCGATGTGTGGTCGTTGGGACCCGTCACCTCTTTGACGTCGTTGAGGAATTACAACGACGGATGTCAAAGGAGTTCGGAGATGTACCCTCGAACCGGATGTAAATTGATTTAGAAGAGCAATTTTGCTCAGTCAATTTAATTTAAGGACTTATGGCCAAAATTGGGCTAAGTCCAGTTGAAATGTTCAACATTTTATTTGGTTTTGCATTGCATTTCTTTTTTTTATTTTTATTTGGGCCTTGCCCAGAAATGATGCAGAGCATCAATTTGTTTTGGGCTCTGCCCTTTTAGGAATGATGCAAGGCATCAATTTTATTTGGGCTCTGCCCTTGTATAAAGGATGCAAAGCATCAATTTATTTGGGCTCTGCCCATTTATTGCTTTGCAATTTAATTAGGCCTACTAGGTCTTTTTGGTTTGGGCCTGGCCCTTCAAATAGTGCAAAGCACCAAGAATCTTTTGGATTCAAGAAAATGAGTGCAGAGCACTTTTTAATGATCTAAATCTAGATCAAAGAAGAGAAAAGAAAATCTTTTCTTTCTTTCTGTCTCAGAGAACCAGAGGTTCATAGCAAGTGCAAGGCACTATTTTTATTTATTTATTTATCTGAGAACCAGAGGTTCATAGCAAGTGCAAGGCACTATTTTTATTTATTTATTTATCTGAGAACCAGAGGTTCATAGCAAGTGCAAGGCACTATCTGTTGTGCGCACGTGCGTTGCACGTGGTGCCGCATGGCGGGCATACGTGCGTTGCACGTGGCGCACATGCGCATTATGAGGAGAAGCAAAGCTTATATATATGGAGAACAAGCTCCTTTTAATATTATTAAATATTCTCATGTGGTGCGCACGTGCGTTGCACGTAGTGCCGCATGGCAGGCACACGTGCGTTGCACGTAGCGCACATGGCGCTTGCGCATATGCGCATTATGGAGGAGCATGCTCCTATCTTGGAGAACTAAGCTCCTTTGAGTATTGAATCCTTTGAGGATTTTTACTCTACCCTTTCTAAGAGGTATCCCTTCTTATTTATATGGGAGTGGTAGAGAAGCCAGCTCTCCTTTTCCCGATGTGGGACTAAAAAATGCATTCCCCATGTAGTAGAGCATTACTTTAGATTACACGTGTATAACACATTTGCTCATAACTTTTGATCTCGGATGAATTATGAGGCCCATAATATATCAAATCGAAGGTCTTTTCGAGATGCTTTCAATATCATCAGAATTTAGCTGTTTTTCGTTCCGGAGTTTGTCAAAATACAGCTCGGAAAATACTGGTTCGCATCTTCTTCCTTAAATCACATGTGCATAGACATTTGCTCATAACTTTTGATCCCGGATGAATTATGAGGCCCATAATATATCAAATCGAAGGTTTTATCGAGATGCTTTCGATACAAATAGAATTTATCCATTTCTCATTCGGGAGTTTGTCAAAAAACAGCCCGGAAGATACTGGTTCGTATTTCCTTAAGCGTATCGCTGCCATTTGATACCTTGGACTCTTTTGCGCAGAAATTTTTGGTGGGAACAAATGGCCCCCACTACTTTGCCCACGTAAGTATGTACGTGGGTGAAGTAGTGCAGAGTTATGCAGAGTTATGCATGGCGTATGGCCAGTTTTGGGTTGATGTATCACTTTCAGAATCTTGATCTGAGAAGATAACGAGCGGACACAAGCGTCGTCATTTATCTTTGACTCAAATCTCAACTCTTAAGGGATATAGTTCCAACACTTAACTCCATGAGCCGCATCCTTCTATTTCTTTTTTTGTCTCACTCTGGCGTGGAGTAGTTCATACGCTTATGAGTAAGTTCTCCATTTCAGTGGCATGTAGCTTTGGCAAGTGTGGCCCATAGATGGTCGACCCATCTTGACTTCTTTGCAGGGTAGTGATGGCTTAGGAGACAGGGGTAGGATCTGTCACCTAAGGCTTTTCAACTTTACGAGCCGTGAGGGTCTCATAAAGACTTTTCTCCCTACGAGTCGTGAGGATCTCGTAGGTGTATTTTCTCCTTGGGAATCGTGAGGATTCCTAAGTGTGTTTTCTCTTATAAGTCGTAAGGATCCTATAAAAGAGTTTTCCCTCTTACGAGTCGAGAGGACCCGTAAGCGGTTGTTTCCCTCCTTATCGAGATTCGACTTTGGAGAGTGTGACCCGTGGATAGTATGCAAGAGACCGTTTTGGGCCGACTTGCAGGGTTCCAGTGCTTAGGAAACAGGTTTTTTAATCCCTATTGCCTAAGGCTTTATCTCACGAGTCGAGACGCATCGAGAAAATCTCGCAAAGACATCAATTTCCTCACGAGTCGAAACGGATCGAGCAGATATCGCAAGAACATCTTAACGTCGCATTTAACCTCTGCTCTTTACGACAGAAGCCCGTTAAGGTTGGTGGTACTTAGGGTTTTGGCCATCGTACCGTCGCATAAGCTGATATAGTCCTCGATAGGCAATCGTGCTGTTCGAGTAGCCCCGCGACTGCCGTGTCTCTGATCCCTTCGGGGGCTGGACAAGACGTCTTCAAGCAATACTCCTTGGCAGTTTGACCGTCAGAAGAGCAAGCGCAAGGAATTTGCCATGCCGCTTTTTACTTGAGGTTAGGCTCATTTTGGAGAGCCCCGATGAGTCATAACTACTCCGCGCTGGTGTGGGGATGATCTCCGATAGTCTTTCGGGCTTTATATGAGTTGTCGTTAAGACCCTGAAGCTAGGAATTTGGCCTTTGCTTCGTTTGCTGGCATTGCATCTGCTGTATCGAGACGAATGTTGCGGTGGGAACTAGGGATTTTGCCGTGGCTCCGTTTGTTTGATGACGTTACGTCTGCTGTGTCGAGACGAACGTTAGGGTGACATCTCGTCTGCTGTATCGAGACGGACGTCGAAGTGGTGACCACTCCACACTGGTGCGAGATGATCTCCGATTGTCTTTCCGGCTTTATATGACTTGCCGTTAAGACCCTGAAGCTAGGAATTTAGCCTTCGCTTCGTTTGCTGGCATTGCGTCCTCTGTATCGAGACGAATGTCGTGGTTGTCTCTAGGTTACTGGTGAACCGCCGAGGTTTGGAACTAGGGATTTTGCCGTGGCTCCGTTTGTTTGATGACGTTACGTCTGCTGTGTCGAGACGAACGTTGGGGTGACATCTCGTCTGCTGTATCGAGACGGACGTCGAAGTGGTGACCACTCCACACTGGTGCGAGATGATCTCCGATTGTCTTTCCGGTTTTATATGACTTGCCGTTAAGACCCTGAAGCTAGGAATTTAGCCTTCGCTTCGTTTGCTGGCATTGCGTCCTCTGTATCGAGACGAATGTCACAGTGGGAACTAGGGATTTTGCCGTGGCTCCGTTTGTTTGATGACGTTACGTCTGCTGTGTCGAGACGAACGTTGGGGTGACATCTCGTCTGCTGTATCGAGACGGACGTCGAAGTGGTGACCACTCCACACTGGTGCGAGATGATCTCCGATTGTCTTTCCGGTTTTATATGACTTGCCGTTAAGACCCTGAAGCTAGGGATTTAGCCTTCGCTTCGTTTGCTTTGGTGTGTCTGAATCCCTGCTGGAGGAAGAACGCTGAGGTTGACATTTCGTCTACTGTATCGAGACGAACGTCATGGAGGTGACCACTTCATGTGAGATGGTCTCCGATTGTCTTTCCGGTTTTATGTGAGTTACCGTTAAGACGTCGAAGTTAGGAATGTGGCTTTCGCTTCGTTTGCTTTGGTGTGTCCAAATCCTGTTGGAGGAAGAACGCCGGGGTTGATATATCGTCTACTGTATCGAGACGAACGTCAAGGAGGTGACCACTTTCTGTGAGATGGTCTCCGATTGTCTTTCCGGTTTTGTGTGAGTTACCATAAAGACGTTGAAGCTACGAATGTGGCCTTCGCTTCGTTTGCTTACACTGCGTCTGGTATATTGAGACGAATGCTGAGGTGGAGCTGGGATTTTGCCATCACTCCGCTTTGTTTCGACCATGGGGTCTTTTGTTAACTTTGCATGTACACCCCGCTGGGCTGCGAAGGAACGCCGTTGTTGACATTGCGTCTGTTGTAACGAGACGAATGCTAAGGTGGAGTTGGGATTTTGCCGTTACTCCGCTTTGTTTTGACCGTGAGGTCTTTTGTTGACGTTGCATCTGCCTCCAGCTGGACTGCGGAGGAACGCTGTTGTTGACATTGCGTCTACTGTATCGAGACGAATGCTGAGGTGAAGCTGGGATTCTGCCATCGCTCTGCTTGATGGTGTAACATCTGTGTCCTGTTGGAATGAGGAGGCACACCGTTGTTGGTCTCCAAGCTTTAGACGTGGCCATTGAGATTTGGAACTAGGGACTTTGTCATGGTTCCGTTTGTTGCGATTCTGAGGTCAGTTGTTGACGCCATGTCTGCATCTAGTTGAAGTGAGGAGAAACGCCGTTGGTGATCTTTAAGTTGTCGATATTGACGTCGAGACCCTGAAGTTAGGGACCTTCCTTTGCTTCATTTGTTGACATCGTGTCTGTAATATTGCGACAAATGTCGAGATGGTCTCTAGGTTATCTATGAACCGTCGAGATTTGGCTTCGCTTTCTGGTGGAGCCTGTTGGGAAGGTATTGTTCCCTTTTTATCTGTGCCCCTGGATTATATACAGGGATCGATGTGATTTCACCTGTAGGGCAAAAGTTTCATTCTTTCATTTTTTTTTATTCTTTCCGCGATGCTCTATCATTTCAGCTTTTATATCGCGAAGGTCGCGATTGCCCAATCATTTCGGCTATTTTTCGCGGTGCCCAATCATTTCGGCTGTTTATTTTATTTTTACTCGCTACTTTTTATTGCGAGTTGCCCAATAATTTCGGCTGTTTATTTTATTTTTACTCGCTATTTTTTATTGCGAGTTGCCCAATCATTTCGGCTATTTCATATGCATTTTTTTTTGGCTCGCTGATTTTTTTCTTTCTCGTGAGTAGGGGATTTGGGATCCGATACCAATCTTGGCATCAGTATCGCTGCGACTGGAATATTGCCAGGAGCGAATCATCATTTGCCATGAAAGGACTTGGAATTTAATACCGGTTTAGGCATCAGCATCGCTACAACTGGGATATTGCCAGGAGCGAATCATCATCTGCCTCCGTCGATGTTGAACAAAGGTGGCTTAGCGAATAGGGTTAAGATCCCGTCGACTGAGGCTTTTGACTTCATGAGCCGTAAGGGTCTCACAAAGGTATTTCTCCCTACAAGTCGTGAGGATCTTGTAGGTGTGTTTTCTCCTTGGGAATCGTGAGGATTCCTAAGTGCATGTTCTCTTGTAAGTCGTAAGGATCTTACAAAAGGGTTTTCTCCTTATAAGTCGAGAGAACTTACAAGTGTTGTTTGCTGTACAAGCATATCCCTAGTCACGGATGGGACTTTGTTAGGGAAATATTTATTCATGCCCGTGGATTGTATACAAGGGTCAATATTGGACTACTTGTAGGGCAATGTCGAAAGTTGTGGGGGTTGCTTAAGCACAGGTTTAGGCCTCTGTAACTTAAGACTTTCAAATCTTACGGGCCGTGGGGGTCCCATAAGAGAGTTCTCCTTACGAGTCGTGAGGATCTCGCAAGTGTATTTTCTCCTTAGGAATCGTGGGGATCCCCAAGTGTGTTGCTCCTTTGTGAGTCGTAAGGATCTCACGCAGGTGGTTTCTCCTTACAGGGTCGAGAGGATTCTATAAGTGTTTCTTTAACGAGATTGCGCTCTTTCGGGTTTTCACAAACACTCGCCGGTAGCCCTGCTGTTTTTACTCACGGAGCCCTTTCGGGTTTTCATCCGTGCCCTTTTTGCTTATGGACATACCTTTATTTTTTCTTCTTTTTTTTTACGAGGTCGCGCCCTTTCGGGTTTTCACGAACACTCGCCGGTAGCCCTGCTGTTTTTACTCACGGAGCCCTTTCGGGTTTTCATCCGTGCCCATTTTTCTTGTGGACGTACCGTTTTTTTTATCTTTTATTTTATTCTTTTTTTTTTAACGAGGTCGTGCCCTTTCGGGTTTTCACGAACACTCGTCGGTAGCCCTGCTGTTTTTACTCACGGAGCCCTTTTGGGTTTTCATCCGTGCCCATTTTGCTTGTGGACGTACCCTTTTTTTATTAACACGTCAGCCTGAAGATGCTGCGGGTTGGGAGTAGTTTAACGACGTTTCGGTCATTTGCAAGTTTTAGGACATTGCGGTCCGTCGTTAGTTTAAGGACATCTCGGTCCGTTGTTAGTTTAAGGACGTTTCGGTCTGTTATCCAGTTTTAGGACGTAGTGGTCCGTTAGGCTTTCTCTATGAATGAGCATGATGCCCCCGGCGTGTCCATATTTTTCGGAGCATGCGGTTGTGGCGGGTTCACCTTCCAAATTTCGGACAACGCGAACTTGCCCTGTTGGTATTGGTCTTCAACCCAGTTCTTGAAGACGTAGAAATCCTCGATCAGATGACCTACCGTTTGGTGGTAAGGGCAATAATTAGGATTATTAATATCGCCTGGCCGCAATGGACGTTTTGGATTCGGCAGATTAATGAGTCTGTCGCACACTGCCAGCTCGAACAGTCCCCTTGTTTTATCTTGCGGAAACGAGTAAGGACGTTTCAACTTTTCCTGGAGGGATTGCCGCTTGTTGCTTTGGCAAGCAACCGGTCTAGGGTCACCTGATTGTTGGTGAGTGCTGGCGACGAGGGCCGTTTTTCTTTTTCCTTTATCCTTTTTGTTCGATCCTTTGTTTACGGGGCCGAGATTTTTTCCGAGTAGCATGCGATTGCACGGCTGAACGTTCTCGCAGATTCTCAATTCCTTTATTTTTGAAATAGATTCCCCGATGGAAGAGTTGGGGGTAGCTTCTTCGTCAGAGTCGCTTCCAAAGGTGATAATTTGTGATCCCTTGAAGTCGGCTATATGACAGTCGGCGGTGGCTCTTTTGCGCTCATATATCGCATTTTTCCGATGTCCACAAGCTTCACACTTTGTCCTGTCGAAGTGTTGCTTTTAAGCGACATACCCTTGCCACCAACAGTTAAATGACTCGCAGTCTTCGGTAGGATGTATGATCTTCTGATGATATAAACAGAAGTTAGGATGCATCTCTACCTCAGAGAAAGGATTTTCTTCGGAGGGCGGTAGCTTCATTCCTACTGATAGAGCTTTGGCGAACCGTTTCCTCGTCTTGAATTTATTTTTACCCGCAGTGTATGGCTTTTGATTTGACGGGAATACCTTGGTTCTTTCCAGTATGGCCATTTCATGCTCTTGATTGGCTTTTGCTTTCAAACGAATTTCATTTAGGAAGGCATCGATCAACTTGTCTGACGGCCGCGAAATTTCTGTTTCAGGGTCCGCCGTTGATTTCTCAGCGCAAGGATCCTCCTCCTCATCCGTCAGTGAATGAGAAATCACATGACAAGTCGCTACGTAGTCTTCGGATTCATCCGATAAGTTTTCTCCATTGTTTTCATCCTCGACGAAAGAACAAGTTGCCCCCGGCGTGTCCGTCTTCTTTGGAGAGTGCGGCTGTGGGGGGTTTACCTTCCAGCTTTCAGACAGCGTGAACTTGCCTTGCAGGTATTGATCCTCAATCCATCCCTTAAAGACGAAACAATCCTCAATCGGGTGACTTACCGTTTGGTGGTAAGGGCAATAATTGGGATTATTAAGATCGCCTGGCTGCGACAGACGCTTTGGACTTGGCAGATTGATGAGTCTGTTACGCACTGCCAGCTCAAACAGTCTTCTCGTTTTATTCTGAGGAAACGAGTAAGGACGTCCTAGCCTCTCTTCGAGGGATGGGCGTGGACGCACGTTGTTTTGGCGAGCGACCGGCTTTGAGTTGCTCGGCTGTTGCTGAGCGTTGGCGACGATGATCGCTTTTCCTTTCTCATTTCGGGGATCGGGTCTTGGAGGAGACGGTCTATGGCCCATCTGGTCTATTTGGGCTAATTTGTCGATCAAGGCCTGGAAGGTGGTCGGCCTGAAGAACATCATGAATTGCGAGATGGTCGCCTGCGGATCGAGAGTGCCCACAAACATGCCTACCGCAGGAGCCTCTTCTATGCGTTGTTCGCATTTCGACCATAGGTTCCGCCATCGTGTTGCGTATTGGACACATGTTTCGCCTGACCTTATCCTGGCATTTATCAGTGCTATAATCGGGGTGCGTTCACTAGCACTTGCGAATCTTTGTGTAAACAGCAGTTCCATCTCTGCAAATGTTTTGACAGAGTCGTTAGGTAGCTCCGAATACCATTCAAAGGCTGTTTCTGCTAAGCTGCCGACGAATTGACGTAGCAACAATTTGTCATCGCCTCCAGTATTGCCGCATAAGGCCCTGAATTGAGCGACATGCTGATGCGGATTCCCTGTCCCTTTATATACGTGGAATTTAGGGATCGTATATCCTGGCGGGTAATTGATATGGTCATACCAGCTCGGATACGGTCGTCCGGTTCTAACAATTTGCCCAGCCGCTTCATTCGCCTGATGAACCCGGATCTGCTGAGCTATATATTCGTCTAGGTCAACTTTGGAGATTGCCTCCTCCTTGGCTGTTGATAGAGCCGGCGGAGGATTTGACGTTTCTCCCCTGTCGTCTTCAAGGACGATCGGAGGATCTTCGGCAGGAGGGTCCGGCTGTAACATCATCCCTACCATATCTTGGAAGAGGAACGCCATCTGTTTTATGTTAGCCGCTTGCTCTGCAGCTTCTTTGTCCCTCTTTTCGAGGACTCTGCGTAAAAAGTCAGCGTCGGTTTCTTGTTCTTGACGCTCATCCGAAGACGTTTCAGAGCTTTCTTTTGGCTCAGTGAGTGCAGCCATTGTAGTCATCATTTCCTGAAGCTTTTGTTGTTGCTCCTGGGCTTTCGTCACGGATCGGGTGAGCGGTCAGTGGCCCATAGAAGTGCGGCTTTCCTCCTTTCCAGAAGCCATATAAACAGTGTGCACCACCATGCCCCCAGACTTGGGGCGTTTGTGTTCGGTGTCTTTGCGATTTGCCGAAGACACAGGGGCTTCTTGCGGCCTCCTTTTTTGAGTGATTGGAGCTAAGGGAGCCGTTGTAGTGGGCACCCAAGTAGCTTTTGCTTTTTGTGCTTTGACAGAGTAATCCTTCCCCTGCCGAACCTTCATCTTTTTCTGTCGTCGGAGGCAGTCTTGATCGATCACCGACTCTTGAACTTGTCGCCAGACTTTGTAAATTTTAGAGGACAGCCGTTGAAGGGGCTGCTCTAGCTTCTTCTCTGGAATATTCTTCACAGATGAATGAGTTCGCTTTAGCACCGCAGTAGGAGAGTTTCTGCACACCGAGTTCAGCAACTCAAAGCTGTTCTTGGTTGGAACAGCAGTATCGATCTCCACCATTAGAGTTGGAGGAGTAAGTCCAGAGGGGGAGTTGCCCTCAGCCTTCTTCACTCGGCGCCAGTAGCGACGTCGGGCATGTCGTGCTGATGGAGTTGTTTCAGCTATAGGGGTGACCTCCTCATGCCCCCTGTGTTGGTCAGAATATACCGGTACCAGCTTTTTAAAGATCGACGTCCGTTGAGCGGGGACGGCCAACTTGTCAGAAGCGGACTTCTGAACATGGGAAGCAACCTTGGTGATTTTGCCAGGAACGGGAGTTGGGATGGCTATCCGTTTCGGGATAACGCCTTCTGGTATGGCAGGCTTCTTCATGGGCCCGATGGAGCTCTGGCCTAATCCATTAAAACCTGACGCAGTGGAGTTGGATGACTCGTTGAGAGGGGTCGCGGCAGTGGCAAGTCGGTCGAAGACCAACTTCTTTGGAGCTTCTTGCAATGTTATTGGGGCATTGAAGCTTATCAATGGGAGCATAGTCCCGAAGAACAATCCAGCGGTGGCCTGAGTTACTTGCTCCACTGGCATCTTGAAAAGGGAGGCCGCTTGGGGCCCATAAGTCACTCCTCCGGATGGGATGGAGCGAGAGATGCAGTTGCAGGTAGTGCAGTCTGAAGCCATTGATCTTCTGTTTCCTGCACGAAGCAAGATACCAAATCTTAGTACCTCGAATCCACAGGCAACCACAGCAAATCGCGATTCGTTCGCGAACACGACACACGAAGTGTGGAGTGGAAAGAGGAAAAGGTCCCACCGGGCGTGCCAGAATCTGTTCCCCTCCGAACGGCAGCCTGCGACGTTAGGACGTCACGTGCCTGAGGTTCGGGGCAGATGCTATTTGGTTTTATCCGTCCACCTCTCCGAAGATGCCAAGTTGATTTATGGCACCGTGTATCGGAGGTTTAGACGGATGCGGCCGATGTAGCAGACTTCGTCAGATTCCCCCTCGCTTGAGGGGTTTTTGATTGTGGGGACGCTCTTCCCTGCAGGCGCAAGCCCCTGCAGTTAATTACGCTACCGCATCGCGGTAACAACTTTCTCCTTCTCCAGAATTTCACTTCGTGTCGTGGGTGTTTGTTTTGTTTGTGGTTGCCCGTGGATTGTATACGGAGACTGAGTAATGCCGTCGCCCGTAGGACGTGGATTAGTCCAAATCCGTATTTACTTAGATTTGGGTTTGGTGTTTTTAGTTTAAGGATACGTTAGTCGCGTTGCGGCTAAGATCAACTTAAACGTTTGTCAAGAATACGTTAGTCCTGTTTGAGACTAAGATTAACTTAACGTGATCGTTTAGATCCGACAAAAGAGCGTTTGGGCCCTATTGTTCCAGTTTGGGAGATTCATAGTCCAATTTGGGACTAAAGTCTGTTTGGAGGATACGTTAGCCATTTTTGAGGCTAAGATCGACTCAAACGTTTGTTAAGGATACGTTAGTCCAGTTTGAGACTAAGATCAACTTAACGGGACCGTTTAGGTCCGACAAAAGAGCATTTGGGCTCTATTGTGCCAGTTTAGGGACGTGGTGGTCCATATTCCAGTTTAGGGACGTGGTGGTCCAATATTAGTTTAGGGACGTTTCGGTCCATCATTAGTTTAGGGACGTTTCGGTCCGATGTTAGTTTAGGGACGTTTCGGTCCGATGTTAGTTTAAGGACGTTTCGGTCCACGAGTTTAAGGACCCCGCAGTCCGTATCGATGTGTGGTCGTTGGGACCCGTCACCTCTTTGACGTCGTTGAGGAATTACAACGACGGATGTCAAAGGAGTTCGGAGATGTACCCTCGAACCGGATGTAAATTGATTTAGAAGAGCAATTTTGCTCAGTCAATTTAATTTAAGGACTTATGGCCAAAATTGGGCTAAGTCCAGTTGAAATGTTCAACATTTTATTTGGTTTTGCATTGCATTTCTTTTTTTTATTTTTATTTGGGCCTTGCCCAGAAATGATGCAGAGCATCAATTTGTTTTGGGCTCTGCCCTTTTAGGAATGATGCAAGGCATCAATTTTATTTGGGCTCTGCCCTTGTATAAAGGATGCAAAGCATCAATTTATTTGGGCTCTGCCCATTTATTGCTTTGCAATTTAATTAGGCCTACTAGGTCTTTTTGGTTTGGGCCTGGCCCTTCAAATAGTGCAAAGCACCAAGAATCTTTTGGATTCAAGAAAATGAGTGCAGAGCACTTTTTAATGATCTAAATCTAGATCAAAGAAGAGAAAAGAAAATCTTTTCTTTCTTTCTGTCTCAGAGAACCAGAGGTTCATAGCAAGTGCAAGGCACTATTTTTATTTATTTATTTATCTGAGAACCAGAGGTTCATAGCAAGTGCAAGGCACTATTTTTATTTATTTATTTATCTGAGAACCAGAGGTTCATAGCAAGTGCAAGGCACTATCTGTTGTGCGCACGTGCGTTGCACGTGGTGCCGCATGGCGGGCATACGTGCGTTGCACGTGGCGCACATGCGCATTATGAGGAGAAGCAAAGCTTCTATATATGGAGAACAAGCTCCTTTTAATATTATTAAATATTCTCATGTGGTGCGCACGTGCGTTACACGTAGTCCCGCATGGCAGGCACACGTGCGTTGCACGTAGCGCACATGGCGCTTGCGCATATGCGCATTATGGAGGAGCATGCTCCTATCTTGGAGAACTAAGCTCCTTTGAGTATTGAATCCTTTGAGGATTTTTACTCTATCCTTTCTAAGAGGTATCCCCTCTTATTTATATGGGAGTGGTAGAGAAGCCAGCTCTCCTTTTCCCGATGTGGGACTAAAAAATGCATTCCCCATGTAGTAGAGCATTACTTTAGATTACACGTGTATAACACATTTGCTCATAACTTTTGATCTCGGATGAATTATGAGGCCCATAATATATCAAATCGAAGGTCTTTTCGAGATGCTTTCAATATTATCAGAATTTAGCTGTTTTTCGTTCCGGAGTTTGTCAAAATACAGCTCGGAAAATACTGGTTCGCATCTTCTTCCTTAAATCACATGTGCATAGACATTTGCTCATAACTTTTGATCCCGGATGAATTATGAGGCCCATAATATATCAAATCGAAGGTTTTATCGAGACGCTTTCGATACAAATAGAATTTATCCATTTCTCATTCGGGAGTTTGTCAAAAAACAGCCCGGAAGATACTGGTTCGTATTTCCTTAAGCGTATCGCTGCCATTTGATACCTTGGACTCTTTTGCGCAGAAATTTTTGGTGGGAACAGTGGCGCGCGCGCTTGCGCTCCAGCGCGCAGCGCAAGTGCGCAAAGCGCCCGCGTGCCGACACGTGGCGCGCGCGCTTGCGCACCTGCGCGCTTGCGCAAGTGCGCAAAGCGCCCGCGTGCCGACACGTGGCGCGCGCGCGCTTGCGCACCTGCGCGCAGCGCTCTTGCGCAAAGCGCCCACGTGCCGACACGTGGCGCGCGCGCACCTGCGCACCTACGCGCAGCGCTCTTGCGCAAAGCGCCCACGTGCCGACACGTGGCGCGCTTGCGCCTGAGCGCACAGCACCTAAGCGCACAGCGCTCAAGGCGCTGGCCCCACGCATCCCTTGGATGCCTTTTCCCCCTCTTTTTATGTACATACATATACATATACATTTGTATACAAATGTACACATACACATACTCCGCCACATTCTCCCCCTCCAAAAAAAATTTCGGGCCGGGGCGCTGCCCCGAACCCCGCAAGGGGGCTGCTAGCCCCCTTGACCCCCAGCCCGCTATCCGGGTAGCGGGACCCCCGTAAAAACTCTGCGTGGCTCCCGATATATCCAAAACTCCCCTTTCAAAACAAAACACATGTACACTGCACATCGAGTTCGCATGACCAGTTTAACCCGTCAATCGGAGGTTCCTTCGCTCCAAAGGCGAGGGGTAATTAACGGCAGCTTAGTCCGCGGCTGCCGGAGATTCGGATCCCCACAATCATTAAACCCCCGCCTACCCTAGACAGGGAGAATCTGTAGTACGCCTGACAAGCGCGCGCGTATTCCCATCTCAATGGGGTGACGAAAATCACCCTACAGATTCTGGCACGCCCGGTGGGACCAATCTCTCCTCCCATATTTCGGGTTAAACGTTCATGCGAACTCAATCAATATACATATCGATTGCTTATACTGAAATGATGTTTTTTTTCTTCTTTTTCGTGCAGCAATCAACCTTCGACGACAATGTCTCCCCAGACGAATTTAGCTTCCAACGTGACCCCGATTCCGTACGTGGTCAAGATCAACGCTCGGGTGGTTCTCCCCGCAAGCCTCAGTCGACAATGGGAGGAACCGCCCCGCCAGTTTGGCTCTGTCATCATCTACCCTGCCGGAAGCGCTCATCTGGCGGAGATCCCAGCGGAACAGGTGGCCAAGCCGGTCTCACGGGGCAAGAGGCCGAATGTCGTGATCGCCAAGGCACCACAACCGAAACTTAAGACTGTATCTGAACGATTCTCTGGTGCTCCAGCGGGGGGCAAGAACTCCGGTACAAAGGGCAACATCCAATGTTGCGGACGAGCTCACGCGATTACTCCAACAAATGCACAATCGAGCGTATCTCCAAGGCCTTCCATCGCCCGGTCTGCGACGTCTTCCCAAAGAGTTGAAGTCTGCCAGGTGCTTAGAACAGAAAAGTTAAGGCAGAAGCGGCTCAGGTATCGAGCCAACAAGAGGGCCAAGGCTTCGGCCAAATGGAACCATGTGAAGTTCCAAGTGCAGGGTTTCCCCGCGACGACGGCTGAGTCGGACGTAAGAATCAGCAATTCCTTCGAGCCTCTGAAGTGGGTTCAGAAAAACGCCATGACCGCCAGAATCAAGAAGACAGCGGTCCGAACAGTGCCACAAAGAGACGTGTCCCGGCCCCAACGGAAGAAGTATGACACTGTCTCATCAAGAGTCTATCAAGCGCTTTGTGCCGCACGAAAGCAGCGGGGAAAACCCAGAAAAGATGCGCCAGCACCATTTAAGAACCTCGTTAGGCCAGCCGCCTTCAATCGACTACCAGCTACCGAAACAAGGGGGTCAAGACAGCAATCCATGAAATCAGCTGCCAATGATAGAAAGACGGCCGGATATATCATCCATACAGTCTATATGGCGGGCGGGCGCCCCAGCGACAACCTTCGCAGCAAAAGCAAGGACGGGGCCACCACATCCCAAGCCCAATCTAGCCTGAATGTGGTTGCCGCCGCCCAGGAACAGCCGCCCCCGCTAGATGAAGAAAACCCTCTCGATGAGGATGATAGGCAGAAAGACCCCTCGGTCCATGCAGAGTCAAGCTCGGACAGCGAGGAAGAGCCGACTTTCCGCCCCAGGACCGCGGAGCAAGAGCTGCTTCAAGAGCTTCGAAAACAGCTCAGGAGCAAAGATAAAGAGATGGCCAAGCTCTATTCGAAGATAGACGACTTAACGAACGTGGTGATGCAGCTTACGGCTCAAATTGCTCGAGCGCCTCCTAATCAAGCACAAGCCGCTGGTAATCAGCCGGGTGATGACAATCCGAGGCAGCCAATGCCTGTTCCTTCGGGTCCAAGACTGGTCGAGCCACATGAAAGCCGGCCACACTCCGCTTCTGGGGACGCCTTGGCCCCAGATAGCACTATCCCGCTAACACAGGATCGGATAATGGATTTGGTCACCAGCAAGGTTAAAACATTGGTGGCCGAAGCTGAAGCTCAGAAAGAAATCGGCAGTAGTGGGCGGCCATACCCCGCGCAGTACGATCTGATTGAGTTCCCAAGCGGCTACGTCATTCCTAAGTTCGGAAGATTTGATGGAACGGGGAATGCAAATCAGCACGTTACCCACTTCAAAACATCGTGCGGAAATACAGGGGGCAATGACGTGCTCCTTCTTCGTCAATTTGTCAACAGCCTGACCGGTGTCGCTTTCGACTGGTACGCGAGCATACCAGACGGGTCCATCGTTACCTTTGCCCAAATGGAGTCTCTGTTCCGGCAAAGGTTCATGAGCGTCAGTGATAAAATCTCCATTGCCGACCTTGTGAGGACCAAGCCGGGGAGGAATGAAAGCAACACTGACTTTATTGCCCGATGGCGTAATCTCACGGTCAAGTGCGAACCGCCGCTGGAGCAGGACCAGTCCGTCAGCCTTCTTATTGGGAACCTCAGCAATTGGATGGTCCCATTCTTGTGTACAGCGGGCCTCAAGACATTTCAGGAGCTAACCAAGAAAGTCCAGATGCTGGAACGCTCGAAGCAAGAGTCCCCGCCGGACTCTCAGAGAGACAAAACCTGGAAAAGCAAGCGGGACGACAATCGTAGAAGTGGGAGTTCCAGCAGTACCAATGTCTTCAATGCGTCCGAAAATGAAGAAAAGCGAAGGGCGGGCGAATCCAAAACTAACCGGTCTCGAAAGTCATTGCTGGGAGGAGATGTGCCCACCCTAGAGGAGAAAAAGAACAAGGTTTACTCTTTCAGAAGGGACAAGGTCCGTAAGATATTTAAAGATGCCTTGAACAACGGCCTACAATTGCCGGAGTCGAAAAGACCCCAAGAAGCAAAAATGACCGACCATCCTCTGTATTGCCCGTACCACCGAGTAGTGAGCCATGCGATCGAGGATTGCTATATCTTCAAGGACTGGGTCGAGAAGCAGTACAAGGATGGACAGATCGAGCTGTCCAAAAGCGTGTTGGTGAACAATCAAGTTGCAACCGCTAACTTTATACAGACGGAAGTTGAAGCCTTCTGGGAGCAGACAGCTGAACCTGCTGCCCTGACAAATGAAACTGACTCATCGCGTCCTCCGTGGAGTACACACATGTCTAATAAGATGAAGAAGATGATAAAGCTACTTCAGAAAGAACCCAGGATGGAATGGGAAGGACAGAAGAAGCCTACCAGTCCAGCTGCCAATGCGGCTCTATCACGCTCAAAATCCAAGAAACTCAAGAAGAAGAAAAGTGCGGCTCGGCGCGAAAAGGAGTCTGCAGGGAGATCTACCATTCAAAAATATATCGATTCTCTTGAAGAATATGAACAAAAGAAAAGAACATTGATTCAATTGAAGGAGTTCTTCCCTGTACAAGCGGGTGAAATTCTGGAGGAGTTAGAAGAAGACTCCAATGAAGAGATCCCAGTAGTGACCTGCTACGCCATCCATCTTGGAAGTGACTCGGAAGAGGAGCTTTGTTTTCCCGAAGAGGATGAGGAGCTCGCCACAAAAGCCAATCAAATCCGGCTCAGAAGCGGCAGGGCTCTACCGCCAAATCAGGGCAACGCCCCAAAAGGGAAGGAAAAACAAGTCGCTAATGAAGAAGATGGCAGAGAACCGGCTGATGAAAACATAAGTCCTTCCTCGGTGGACTATAATGTCTTGGCACATCTCCGGAAGCTTCCGTCTCTCCTGAGCATCTACGACGCCTTGGTCCTATCTAAGGAGCTTAGAGATGTTCTCATCCATGCTCTACAAAACCCCGAGCGGTATCAGGCTCACTTTGCGGAAATTAATATGAAAGAAGCCCAGCACGCTTTGCATGCCGCCGCAGTCACATTTAAGGATGAAGACTTGCTACTGGGAACGGCTGAGCATAATCGGCCACTTTACGTGACCGGGTACAGCGACGGAGATCGAATTAATCGCATATTGATTGATCCGGGGTCCTCAGTGAACATCATGAACTTGCGAACTCTGAAGAGTTTGTCAATGGACGTCCGACACCTGTCAAGGGAAAGGATTGTCATTCAAGGCTTCAACCAAAATTGCCAGCAAGTTCTGGGGTCTATAGCTTTGCCAATCAAATTCGGGGATCTGCAAACTGAAGCTAAGATATACGTGATCGACGCCGACACGTCTTATAAGATTCTCTTGGGGCGGCCATGGCTCCACGATTATGGCATCATTCCGTCAACTCTCCATCAATGCATGAAGTATACTAAAAATGGCGAAGAAAGACGCATTGACGGAGACATCCAGCCGTTCGGTGTGCATGAAGTCCGCTATGAAGATTCTCGGTACTTTATGAACCACCAAAATGCTAAGCCACAACTGACTGAGGATAGACCGGCCCCAAGACCCAAAAGCAAATCTGCGCCGGTTGTCACTTTCAAAAGTAAAAACGCCCAAGTGCGCCCACATTTCGGTAGCGACACTGACGAGTCCGACGCTGGAAGCCCGTCCTTCCCTAAAACTCGCCCTCGTTTCGGCAGCGATACAGACGAATCTGTCACTGAAGCCCCATCTATCAGTAATGTCCGCCCTCATCTTGGCAGCGACACTGAAGAGTCAGAGGAAGAGGACCTGTCGTGCAACAGCGGTGCAGATCGGACCCCCATGCAGCAAGCGAAACTACGAGAGACCTTCGAAGTCGCAGAAGGGTCCCTAGCCGTCACAAGGGTACCAGAGCAGATGTGCAAAGAGCTCGATGTGTTGTCAGTCTCCACCGTAGACCAGCTGAAAACTTTCTACGTTCCCGGGAGGAAAAGTGGACAGAAGGGCATCCTGTTTTATGGGTCAAACCCCGTTGCGCACCCGGACGATTTGTCTGTCGCGTGCCTTCCATATGAGAGAGGCATAAGAGCCGTCCTCAATCCCAGATACTATGCGCCCGAGATGCGGGAATACTTTAAGAAGTGCGGATGCCGGTTATATCAGACGGAGTCCGAAGCAAAGTTTTACGAAGGGCTATGGTATCCGCCCCAGGTCCGAGCACTCATCGATGGACGGATTCCAGATAGACGGGGCATAGGCTACATTCAACCTGATTCCAAAGCGTGCTACATGATCCATGTTGGTGAGACCAGCGAAAGATCAAATGATGATGACGAAATAGCCGAGCCAGAAGAAGCTCCTCAAGAGCTCGAAGATGGCGGACAAGCAGCCTTTGACGAGCTAACCGAGATCGACTTAGGAACGCCCGATAATCCAAGGCCGACCTATATTAGCTCGCTCTTGTCAGAGGAAATGAAAGCGCAGATAATTGCCCTGCTGCATGAGTTCGTCGACTGCTTCGCGTGGACATACAAAGAAATGCCTGGCCTTTCCCTTGAAGTGGCCGTACATAAGTTGGCTATATCTCCTGATGCTAAGCCAGTCAAACAAGCTCCTCGAAGAATGAGAAGGGAGTTGGAAGAAAAGGTCATCGAGGAAACCAAGAAACTCATCGATGCCGGCTTCATCAGAGAAGAGAAATATGCAGACTGGATCGCATGCATAGTCCCAGTGAAGAAGAAAAATGGACAGATCCGAGTTTGTGTCGATTTCAGGGACCTCAATAAGGAATGTCCTAAAGACGGCTTCCCGCTACCGGTCATGGAAATGATGGTCGATGACACCTCAAATTATGAACTGTTCACCTTTATGGATGGCTCGTCTGGATATAATCAGATCAAGATGTCGCCTGAGGATGAGAAGCACACAGCATTTCGAACCCCGATCGGAATATATTGCTACAAGGTAATGCCGTTCGGACTGAAGAACGCAGGTGCTACATATCAAAGGGCAATGACTAATATCTTTGATGACCTAATTCATAAAGTCGTCGAATGCTATGTTGATGATCTGGTCCTCAAAACTAAAGCCAAGGCTGACCACATCCAAGATCTCAGGACCGTTCTCACCAGACTGAGGGAATACGATCTGAAGATGAATCCTCTGAAGTGCGCTTTTGGAGTGTCATCGGGAAAATTCCTGGGTTTTATAGTCCGGCATCGAGGGATCGAAGTTGACCCATCAAAGATAAAGGCCATCATGGAGATGCCCCCTCCGAAAAGTCTGACGCAGCTAAGATCTTTTCAAGGCAAGCTTGCTTATATAAGGAGGTTTATCTCAAATTTATCGGGGAGATGTAGGCCCTTCTCAAAGCTCATGAAGAAAGGAGCTCCTTTTATCTGGGATGCCGAATGTCAAGAAGCGTTCGAAAGCATCAAACAGTACTTGTTGCACCCTCCAGTGTTGGCCGCTCCCATTCCAAATAAACCGCTGATTCTCTACACTGCCGCGCTGGACGAATCACTCGGTGCGCTCCTTGCGCAGAATAACGAGGAGGGAAAAGAAAATGCCCTCTACTACCTCAGTCGAACTCTAGTCGGGGCGGAACACAACTACTCCCCAATCGAAAAGCAATGCCTGGCTCTGATATTTGCTGTGAAGAAGCTAAGGCACTATCTGCTCGCTCATCGGGTTATGCTGATCTCCAAGGTCGACCCGCTCAAACACTTGATAACCAAAGCAAGCCTAGCCGGCAGAATGGCAAGATGGGCTGTCATGCTACTTGAGTTTGACATAGTTTTCACTCCTCAGAAAGCAGTAAAAGGGCAAGCTCTTGCAGACTTTCTCGCTGCTCATCCCATACCAGAAGGGTCGCCGCTAAATTGTGAGTTACCCGACGAGCAAGTGCTGCACCTCGAGGAAGATGAGCCATGTTGGGAGCTCTACTTCGATGGGGCCTCATCAATAAGAAGCTCCGGCAGATCAAGCGTCCCGGAGGTAAAAGCAGGGGTAAGATTGGTGTTCATCACACCATCAATGGGAACCCTACGGCGTTCTTTTGCTCTCACCGAGCCTCGGACAAACAATGAAGCTGAGTATGAAGCTCTGATAGCTGGTTTGGAGCTTGCCGTAGAAATGGAAATCCGTCGGCTATGAGTCTACGGTGAATCCCAGCTCGTCATCAACCAAGTAAGCGGCGACTATAAGATATACAAACCCGAGTTAGCTCGGTACAGAGGTCGAGTGGTGGAACTCATGAAACGGTTCACTCATATTGAACTAATGAGAGTCCCTAGAGCGTTGAACGGAAAGGCTGATGTACTCGCTCGCTTAGCCAAGGAGCTGGTTGATCCTGACATGGACGAAATTCTGATCACAGTCAGGAGCCGGCAAATTCTACCCCCAGTCTCTCTACGAGAAGAGGAAAGCGCGGAACAGAAGAGCAGTCCTGCGGAAGAAGCTTCGATCATCCAAGACGAGCCCGATTGGAGAGAACCCTTCATAGAGTACCTCCGATACGATACGCTGCCCGAAGAAAAATCTACGAGGATTCAGCTGAAGAAAAGAGCTCTCCGATACGTGTTTGTAAATGACACGTTATACCGCAGGTCATATGACTAACTCTGGCTCAGGTGTCTGTCATTGGCCGAAGCCCAAAAGGTCATGAAAGATGTCCAGTCGGGCGTTTGCGGTGCTCACCAGTCTGGCCCCAAGATGCGACTTCAAATCAAACGGCTTGGGTATTACTGGCCCACCATGATACGAGATTGCGGAGAGCATGCAAAGAAATGTTATATCTGCCAAATTCACGGTGATTTTATTCACAAGCATCCCAGTCCATTGCATCCTACGGTGGCATCGTGGCCTTTCGAAGTTTGGGGCACTGACATTGTTGGCCCAATTGATCCTCCGTTATCTAAAGGCCACCGGTTTATACTGGCCGCGACAGACTACTTCTCCAGATGGGCTGAAGCTGTCCCGCTAAAAGAAGTTAAGACAAAGGATATTCTGATATTCTTCCAGCATAATATTCTATACCGCTTCGGTACACCAAGAAGAATCATTTCTGACAACGGGCCTTCTTTCAAGAGCTTCAATGTCTCAAGGTTCGCTACTCAGCACAAGATAGACTGGAGATATTCCTCCATCTATAATCCAAGAGCCAATGGGCTAGCCGAAGCCTTCAATAAGACTCTATGCAAGCTCCTGAGGAAAAATGCTTCAGCCAACAAGAGAGACTGGAATCTCAAGCTTCACGAGGCATTGTGGGCATATCGTACCACGCACCGTACTCCAACTCAGTCCACTCCATACTCATTGCTCTTCGGAGTGGAGGCGGTCCTCCCCCTCGAAGTCGAAGTTCCAAGCTTAAGAATGGCCGTTCAGCATGAGTTGACAGAAGAGGAAAACGTGCTCCTTCGACTTGAAGAACTCGATGCCCTCGAAGAAAAGAGGCTCGCGGCACAGCAAAATCTGGAGCTATACTGAGCCCAAATGTCACGGGCCTATGACAAGATAACCCGTCTCCGCGCTTTCAAGAAAGGTGAATTGGTGTTGGTCCTCAAAAGACCGATCATCCCCAATCGACATGCCAAGGAAAAATTCGAGCCGAACTGGGAAGGACCATACGTCATCGAGAAAGTGTTCGACGGAGGATCCTACCAATTAATAAGTGCCGAGGGAGAAAGGCCCATGCCACCCATCAATGGCCGATATCTCAAGAAATACTACACATGAATGCTCCAAGTCGCAGGCGAATTGAGCACATCAGCCCTACGGTCTGGATCAGACATCCTGCAAAACCGTATACAATCCACGGACGTAAATGACCCCTATTTCTCCCAAATCCTGCCGGTGAGACTACTTTTAAAGTCCCACCAGCGGCAAAAAAAAAAGAAAAAAGAAAAAAAAGAAGAAGAAATAAACGGTATGTCCACAAGCAAAACGGGCACGGATGAAAACCCGAAAGGGCTCCGTGAGTAAAAACAGCAGGACTACCGGCGAGGCTGTGAAAACCCGAAATGGCGCAAACTCGTGAAAAGAGATGAAATACACTCGCAAGGTCCTCTCGACTTTGTGAGGAGAAAACCCCTGCGTGAGATCCTTACGACTCACAAAGGAGCAACACACTTAGGAATCCTCACGATTCCTAAGGAGAAAATACACCTGCGGGATCCTTACGACTCGTAGGGAGAAAATGCTTTTATGGGACCCTCACGGCCCATAAAATTGAAAAGCCTTGGGTGGTAGGGACCCAAACCTATCTCCTAAGCCATCGTTTCCCAACGGGCAACGGCAAATGATGAGTCGCTCCTGGCATTTCGCTTCAGTGTTAGCGGTGCTGATGCCGACCAAAAACCCAAATCCCAAGTCCTCCCAAGGCAAATGATGAGTTGCTCCTGGCATTATTCCAGTGCAGCAATACTGATGCCAAACAAGATCCAAATTCCAAGTCCCCAAACGGCGAATGATGAGTCGCTCCTGGTATCATATTCCAGTGTAGCGATACAGACGCCAACCAAATTCCAAATCCCCAAACGGCGAATGATGAGTCGCTCCTGGTATCATATTCTAGTGTAGCGATGCAGACGCCAACCAAATTCCAAATCCCATATCCCAACGGCGAATGATGAGTCGCTCCTGGTACCACATTCCAGTGCAGCGATGCAGACGCCAACAAATCCCTAAAATCTTTCTGGCCCTACGGTCTGGATCATACATCCTGCAAAACCGTATACAATCCACGGGCGTAAAACAATCCCAATCTCTCCTAAGTCCTACCGGTGAGACCACATTCAAAGTCCCACTAAAAAAAAAGGGGGGGGTATGTCCACAAGCAAAATGGGCACGGAGGAAAACCCGAAAGGGCTCCGTGAGTAAAAACAGCAGGACTGCCGACGAGTTTGTGAAAACCTGAAAGGGCGCAAACTCGTGAAAAGAAGATGAAATGCACTCTAAAAGTCCTCTCGACTTTGAGAGGAGAAAATTCCCGCGTGAGATCCTTACGACTCACAAAGGAGCAACACACTTAGGAGTCCCCACGACTCCTATGGAGAAAGTACGCCTACGAGATCCTTTCGACTCGCAGGGAGAAAATGCTTTTATGGGACCCTCACGGCCCATAAAATTGAAAAGTCTTAGGTGATAAGGATCTAAACCTGCCTCCTAAGCCATCAATTTTCAAATTCTCTCGGGGCAAATGATGAGTTGCTCCTGGCATTATTCCAGTGCAGCAATGCAGATGCCAAACAAAAACCAAAATCCCAAAATCCTCTCCATGACAGATGATGATTCGCTCCTGGTACCATATTCCAGTATAGCGATGCTGATGTCAACCCAAATCAAAATCAACAAGTCAACTTCCACTCCGACACCGCAAGAAGCGGAGCAAGTCAAGTCTACCCCTGACATTGCGAGAAGCAGAGCAAGTCAAATCAAGCATCGACCGTCCACGTCGCTAAAATGGCAGAACCGACCGTCCACGTCGCTAAAAGGGCAGCACCGACCGTCCACGTCGCTAAAAGGGCAGCATCGACCGTCCACGTCGCTAAAAGGGCAGAACCGACCGTCCACGTCGCAAAAAAGGCAGAACCGACCGTCCAAGTCGCTAAAAGGGCAGCATCGACCGTCCACGTCGCAAAAAGGGCAGAACCGACCGTCCACGTCGCTAAAAGGGCAGCACCGACCGTCCAAGTCGCAAAAAGGGCAGCACCGACCGTCCACGTCGCTAAAAGGGCAGCACCGACCGTCCACGTCGCTAAAAGGGCAGCACCGACCGTCCACGTCGCTAAAAGGGCAGCACCGACCGTCCACGTCGCTAAAAGGGCAGCATCGACCGTCCACATCGCTAAAAGGGCAGCAACGACCGTCCAAGTCGCAAAAAGGGCAGAATCGACCGTCCATGTCGTAAAAAGGGCAGTGCCGGCTTCCCAAAAAGCAGGAACCAAATCAAGTCGCCTCCACGTGAAAGAAGATCCATCAATTTCATGCACACGACCCACATATGTGGTGTGCATTTATTGATGGGGGGCAATTTGTTGGGGTAAAAATTTACACCCCGGTTGACCAAGTCAAAATCCAAGTCAACCCCAAGCCAAGTGGACCCAAACCCAGACCCAGTGGGCCCATGCCCGGGTCGAGCCCGAACATGAAGCGGCCGGCCTCCCCCCATGCCAAGATAAAAATTTTGTAATAAATAATTTTGTTGCAATTTCTTTTATTTTATTTTATGGATAAATGTAAGAAAAAATAGGCATAAAGCCAAATTTTTGTAAAGCCCATGGCTTATGTGCAAAAAGAAATGGCACATGAGCCATGGGATAGGCAAAATGCCTTTTCGTGAAGCCCAAGGGGCTATGTGTAAAGTGTATAGCCTATAAAGGCAAAGATAATGAAATATCTCAACAACTTTTTTCTCTCTCCAAAAAAAAAGTTTCAGATCTGAGATCTTTCTTCCTTCTTCAAGGTTCCAAAACCTTCTTTTTTTTCTTGAATTAAATCAAGAGTTTTACTCTTCCTTTTTCAAAACTAAATAGTTTTCCACCACAAAACCCATTAAGGGGAACTCAGATCTGCCATCAGATCTCAAAAAGAGAGATTTTGACATTTCACATCCCTTGATCTTCAAGATCCAGCAAACAACAGGAGGAAGAAGAAGAACCCCTTCCATTAACCCCAAAACACATTCAGGAGTCCAACTCCTCTCTGATTTCTCTTTTGAGAAATCTTTTTTCGAGGCTAAAAGCCTCTTATCCTCGCTGGCGCGCAGCGCTCATGCGCAAAGCGCCCACGTGCCGACACGTGGCGCGCGCGCTTGCGCTCCAGCGCGCAGCGCAAGTGCGCAAAGCGCCCGCGTGCCGACACGTGGAGCGCGCGCTTGCGCAAGGGCGCAAAGCGCCCGCGTGCCTACACGTGGCGCGCGCGCGCTTGCGCACCTGCGCGCAGCGCTCTTGCGCAAAGCGCCCGCGTGCCGACACGTGGCGCGCACGTGCTTGCGCACCTGCGCGCAGCGCTTATGCGCAAAGCGCCCGCGTGCCGACACGTGGCGCGCTTGCGCCTGAGCGCACAGCACCTAAGCGCACAGCGCTCAAGGCGCTGGCCCCACGCATCCCTTGGATGCCTTTTCCCCCTCTTTTTATGTACATACATATACATATACATTTGTATACAAATGTACACATACACATACTCCGCCACATTCTCCCCCTCCAAAAAAAATTTCGGGCCAGGGCGCTGCCCCGAACCCCGCAAGGGGGCTGCTAGCCCCCTTGACCCCCAGCCCGCTATCCGGGTAGCGGGACCCCCGTAAAAACTCTGCGTGGCTCCCGATATATCCAAAACCCCCCTTTCAAAACAAAACACATGTACACTGCACATCGAGTTCGCATGACCAGTTTAACCCGTCAATCGGAGGTTCCCTCGCTCTAAAGGCGAGGGGTAATTAACGGCAGCTTAGTCCGCGGCTGCCGGAGATTCGGATCCCCACAATCATTAAACCCCGGCCTACCCTAGGCAGGGGGAATCTGTAGTACGCCTGACAAGTGCGCGCGTATTCCCATCTCAATGGGGTGACGAAAAACACCCTACATAGATGACATGCGAGCCCTTTCCAAATCAGTCTTGGGAGACATCTCTTTGGAGAGGGTGATTCCGTGACAAGCCGGTAGATTACCGCGCTTTGAATCTTCCACACTGAATCGTTTCAGTATGGTGTCGATGTACCTGGACTTTGAAAGTCCCAACATCCTCTTAGATCTATCACGATAGATCTGGATCCCCAGAATGTAGTTGGCATCGCCCAGGTCCTTCATGGAAAACCTCTGTGACAAGAATCCTTTGACTGACTGTAGCATACAAATATCATTTCCTATTAGGAGAATATCATCCACTTACAAGACGAGAAATACCACAGTTCTCCCTACAATCTTACTGTAAATGCATGGTTCATCTGGGTTTTTGATAAAGTCGAATTCTTTGACAGTATCATCAAAGCAGATGTTCTAACTCCGCGATGCCTGCTTCAGTCCATAGATGGACTTGAGAAACTTGCACACTTTACCGCTGCTCTTACTCTGAATGAATCCCTCCGGCTGATCCATATAGACACACTCTTCCAAATTTCCATTTAGGAAAGCCGTCTTTACGTCCATTTGCCAGATCTCATAATCGTGGAAGGCAGCAATGGCAAGAAGGATCCGAATGGTTCTGAGCATAGCCACTGGAGAAAAGGTCTCGTCATAGTCCAAACCAGGTCTTTGACGAAAACCCTTTGCAACAAGTCTAGCTTTATAGGTTTCAACCTGCCCATCTACACCAATCTTCTTTCTGAAGATCCATTTGCAGCTTACGGTTTTATCCCTTCTGAAGCAAAATCCAAAGTCCAAACTTTGTTGGTGTACATGGACTCCATCTCGGTCCACATTGCATCCAGCCATTTTACTGAGTCACCGCTCTGAATGGCTTGCTGGAAGCTAGTAGGCTCACCATAGTCAATAGTGCAATCCTCTCTATCCCCGTCTATGAGAAAACCGTAGTATCTCTCGGGCGGATGAGACTGCCTACTACTCCTGCGGAGTGGCGCTGGGATGTCCGGTTCTCCTGAAACTTCTGGTTCTTCCAAGCTTTCAGTAATAGCTTGTGGTTCTGCAATTTCTTCCAGTTCTATTGCGCTCCCACTTATCTGACTTTCTAAAAATTTAGTTTCCAAGAAGTGGGCATGCTGAGAAACAAAAACCTTTTGTTCCTCTGCGGAATAGAAAAGATACCCCCTGGAGTTCTTTGGGTATCCCACAAACTTACACAGTACTGAGCGTGCCTCGAGCTTGTCCGCATGCTGCTTCTTTATAAAAGCTGGACATCCCCATGTCTTAAGATACTTAAGACAGGGTTTCTTCCCACTCCACATCTGATATGGGGTGGTAGGCACAGTCTTGGTTGGAGCCTTGTTCAAGAGATATGCAGCTGTCTCTAGTGCATAACCCTAGAAAGATCATGGTAACTCAGCCTTACTCATCATGGAACGAACCATATCCAATAGGGTTCGATTATGCCTTTTAGATACACCGTTGTGTTGTGGTGTGTATGGAGGAGTAAGCTGAGAGAGAATTCCATTCTCTTTTAAGTAGTCCAGAAACTCGGCACTTAAGTATTCACCACCTCGATCAGATCTCTGTGTCTTTATACTTTTGCTTGTTTGTTTTTCAACTTCATTCTTGTATTCCCGAAATTTCTCAAGTCTTCGGATTTATGCTTCATCAGGAAGACATGTCCATACCTAGAGAAATCATCTGTGAAAGTAATGAAGTTGAATAACCACTTCGCGCATGTGTAGACATTGGACCACACACATCGCTGTGTATGAGTCCCAATAGCTCGCTTGCTCTTTCTCCGTGTCCATTGAACGGAGTCTTTGTCATCTTTCCCATGAGACAAGATTCACAAGTGGCATAAGACTGGTACTCGAACGGATTCAAGTATCCTTCTTTATGTAACTTTGTTAACCGTGTCTCATTAATGTGACCCAGTCTACAATGCCATAAGAAAGCCTGATTTGATTCCGGAGACTTTCATTTAAGTGTGTTCTGGACACTGAAAATCTGAGCTTGATTCAATACGTATTTCCCGTTTTCTAATGTACCTGACCCAATCAGAACTTGATTTAGGTGGATGTGGACCACATCGCTTACAAAAGTAAAATCAAATCCTTCCTTAGAAAGTAAGGATACATATATGATATTACAAGTCGCACCTGGTACATACAAACAGTTACGCAGAATCAATATCTGCCCAGTTGTCAGTTCAAGATGATATTCCCCTACGGATTCAGCGTTCATGCTCATTCCGTTAGCAACCCTGAGAGTCATATCACCTATCCTGATAACCCTACAGTTTCTCAGAGCCTGTAACAAATTACAAATATGAGATCCTGATCCGGTATCCAATACCCAGGAAGTAGGGTTAACTGACATACAGTTCTCTATTACAAACACACCCGAAGCCGAAGCCACAACATGCTTCGAATCCTGGCTACTGGCTTTGCTAGCCCTGCAATCCTTCTGCCAATGTTCATTCTCGTAACAATAGGAACGTCCCTCCTTTACTACATCCAGTCCCAAAACTTTTGCCCTTCCCTTTCCTTCTACTTCCCTGGTTTCCTTCAGGGTATAAGCAGAGGGCAGAGGCTGTAGAATCAAGTCAGTACATGACTTGTTCTTCAACGTGGTCTTCAGGTCCGTGAGCTCAAAATAGCTGGTCTCTGTAAGGACGTTGCACCCTACAGATGACCCGATAGCCAACCTCGCTTGAAGCAATTCGTTCGAGGTCTCATATCTTGCGATACGAGATTGCTCTCCATATAAATCTTTGTTATGGAGGAAGATAGAAACTAAGTCCATCTTCTCGTGCTGCCTCTGGTATACACCATCAACTGAGGCTAACATGAGGCACTTGGCTTTCGCACAGTCTTTTTCCGATGTCTTACGGATATCAATATCCGTGACAGGGGAAACTGGTCCTGAGACGGCAGGGGTTTGATTAGTTAGGAGGTGTCCCAGCTTGTCATGGGCAATGGACATCTGGACAGACCTTTGCCAATTATAACATTCAGATTCAGTCATTTTATTATCTAGATGTAACTTATGTGTGGTCACTGGGTCGCTGCAATTAAGAGAGAGAGAAGAAAACACTTAGCATGATGCTCTTGCAAGTTTAGTTTGGTTTTTAATTTATCTAAATAGGATGGCTCCCACTATTTCTCGAATCCTTCCTCAAACCATAAAAGAAGAATTAGTCGGGATCGATCTCACTGTACAATACTTGCTTAACCGTTCAGCCAGGCCGGTGTCGGTACTTCGAGGGAGGTTTTCCAACGCTTTCGCGAAGTTCCTTAATTAAGTAACCTCTTTTCCCTGTGGGCGTAGCCCCGCTAACACCTTTCTAGACACCTACTTGGTTTATAGCATTGATCGTTAAGTGAGAAAGTTCCCGAGGAGTAGCATATACTCACAGTAGGATCGGGATCCAAATATCATCGTGTGATAAAACTGAAGGAATCCTACCAGAATCATCACACTCCAAATTGTATGCAGCACTAGCAAGTTTCAGTTTCTTTAGAAACTCCCGATGTGGATTTTTGCCCCATGCTCTTATGACCTTGACGAAGGTCAACAAATCATAAGTCACATGTCAAGTTATACCCGTCATTGTCCAAGTTAATTTGAACCCACCCGTATATACCCTTGACGAAGGTCAACAAGGTAATACGACTGTCCCAAACCAACGCATCTATCTATGCTACATATGAACACCCAACAGCTACCAATCACTATGCCTTGACGAAGGTCAACAAACATAGCTTGAATACTGTTGAATATTCATATGAAATGACGGAGGGCTACGAATGGTTTTGGCGAAACCGTGAACGTAGTGAACTTGATATAATCGAAGGAACGAGATAGCTTTTAAAAGGAGTGGTTCAAGCTCCGTGTTAAAAAGTTGGTTTTTGAAAAGAACCGAGTGGTTTTGAAATTGTTCCAACAACTTTAGTTTGGTTTATTTTCTTGCATTAATTTAATGTGTCCCATCATTTAATCCCACCATTGCAGAAAACAACGAAAATATGACGTACGCTTATGCCATCCGCATTCGCCACGGGGTCCCGTCATCACCCATTAGGTTACTTAACTAACGACAGAGCGGGGGCTGGACTAGCGCGGAAGCAAAACATAAGCAACGCCTACTAGATATCATATATAGATATATACATTCGTTAGATGCAATGATATCCATTCCAGATCACAGATGAACACTTTAAATATACTAGGAATCCGCGTTTCGTTCGAGCCTGCAACGAAAGACGGATTACACGGTCGTGATGAATAGCCAAACCCCATCCTAGACCCCTACGGGTGCGGCAAACTACCCGCCAAGTACCCGAAGTGAAGCAACCTCCCTCAACAACGTGAGTAGGCCACTCGGCACTTCGAGATACCCGGTAGTTTGTGCACCCCACCTTGGGTCTATCGTAGGAGCAAAAACAGTAAAAGAAATAATATACAATGGCGGCTACAAGCTCATCCCGGATGTGCGGCCATAAAAATAATATTACATCAGTTACAAATTTTACATTGAATGAAAGAAAAAGAAACTCTCAGCTCACAAACCCTGGCTATTCATCCGTGACAATCCAACGAGTTCATATAAACAAACCATCAACATTACAGATCACAGATATGTATAACCCCCACTAATCGACGTATAGCGATTAGCAGACGTTCAATACATATATCACATCACAGATATAATCCATTAGCCAAAGTCTACAGAGTTTCGATCAAAATACGGATTTGTAACCACCCCAAACATAAATTTGTTCTCTGGAAATTTTGGGCAGAAACAAATTATCCTAAAAATCCCAAAACATCTCACTAAGAACACTGCAGCAAAAACAAGCCACGACCGAGTCAACTCGGCCGCGGATCCGCGGCAAGAAGCATGTTCTTGTTGCGGTTCCGTGGTGCGTTGACCGAGTCAGTGGATCATTTTTTCTGAGTGTT
Organism: Agapanthus africanus; assembly: GCA_030015575.1. NCBI lineage: Eukaryota > Viridiplantae > Streptophyta > Magnoliopsida > Asparagales > Amaryllidaceae > Agapanthus > Agapanthus africanus. The sequence continues at coordinate 593,388,874 of CM057344.1, read as the reverse complement.
CTTTAAAAACCCTGAGCCGATTTTTAGTGTATGTGGAATTATTTTTTAAACAGGTTTAAAAATCGGCAGAAAGTTCACATTTTGGACGTGTTTTGCGATTTTTTCTCCGATCGAAATTCTAAATACTTTGCTAACATGCTAGTTTGTGTTTAGCCTGGCTCTGATACCACTGTAAGTCTACGTTGCTCACCCCGGTTCTTACGGGGAGGCGGAAACGGTAAAAAACGATTTTTGATACAAAGGCAACATGGACTAAAAGGAGGATCTTTGCTAAACAAAAAACCTAGCAAACTACATGAGGTTCTATCTACTATGTCATAGAGATTATACCTCACGAAACCGGTCCTTCGGGTCTTCACTCCGCTGTCCTGCTCGTCCATCCAAGCTCCAAGGATCGATCTGAATCTTGGTCACCTCCGCGGCCTCCTTGAGTCGAAGACGATCCACCCGAGAGTTTGTGTTCCGAGCTCCACCTCAAACTGAGGTAACTAGGGCAACAAGGTTGCTAAGCTTGATGTCCTAGGTTGTGTAGAAGAAGAAGATGGATGTGTTTGTCAATTTGGATCCTTATTTTCTCAACACATAAGATCAAAGGAAATATCAAGAGGAGGAAGATGAAGGAGCAACCATGGAGCTTTTTCTTTCATGAGAGAGAATGAGAAAAGAAATTATGAACCAAAGAAAAAGAACCATGGAAATAATAATGCATAAACATCATCATTACTAATCTTTTCATGATAAAGTGGATGGCTACCTTGACTTGACCATTTTCATCACAAAAATAAAATGAAAACCAAAGAAGACTCTAGTCCTCTCATGAAGATCCTAGTCAACTTTGGTCAAACGGTCAACAAAGTCAAGTATGGTCAAATGGTCAAAGCAATTAGCCATAACATAATTATCACTAAAAAGATTAGTAAATAATGTCCCCGGCTCATGATGGTTTTGACCGAACCAACTGTCAAAACCCTAATGAGTCCGCCTCATAATGGTTTTGACCTAATCAACTGTCAAAACCCTAATGAGGCACCTCCTTCTTCTTCGCTCCTCACAACTGTGCATACACACCCGCATCCGCATTCCGTAGAATGCGAATGCACAGAAGACAAAACTAATCCATCCATACAATAATAGGATCCGTCTTAAACCAAAGCCCACTAGTATTGTCTGTCCGAACAACATACGCACACAAGTGCACGTAAGTGATCGTAGCCTTGCCATAAAACCATACGGCCTCTACACCTTTCGCTCAGTGCAGAGAAACTCTCTGTGTGGGACTCTAAAGACTCGACACTACGCTGGCAGTGGGTTTAACCACAGACCGCAAGCGGCACTAGCTGTACGTAACGGTCCCCAGGTAGATGTCGATAAGAAGGCCGATGAGGTAAACCCATCCGAACTCCTACTGAGCCTGAATGCGACAATCTCCATACAGTCCGGTCTGTTCGTCTGAGAATATCGCATGGCGGGCCCAGAGGGATGGTAAACGTCAGTCCCCTAATAGCGGTACAAGTCGTGTCGGAGTGTAGCCCAGAACACCCTGAGATAACACTGGAAACCTACCAGTATATCTCGCTTGCCTTGGCCAGGGACTTTGTGTAATGGCTCTCCTAGACACAGTGCGATATCAGCCCCCAATACTGGGAGAGACGAATCCTGTCTAACCGTCACTGCCTCCAAGTGCTTCGGGACTGCACCCAACTACTACCTGTTTACACGACTCCTTTGAGCCGTGGTAAGGTAGTAATCAAAGAACAGTGGGAACACACTCGAGGCGAAGTGACGGTGTCAAGTCAGCGGACTAAGCTGTACTCATGTCACCTGGAAATTGATAACTGACGATAGGTATAATACCAACCAACAGTTCCCGACGAGTCCTGTCCAGTGTACTCGTAACCTAACGAGCACCCGCATACTATCTCAAGTACGACGTAATGGCGGCTGTGGGACAGACCATCTCCCCTGCTGGGATGAGAAGCGCATACGCTAGTCTACTCCGGAGCATCGATGCCCTATCTCGATAATCCTACGATTAGGGACCTGTATAAGGATGTGCTTATAGATTACCCAGCCCCCACAAGTGTGATTGCCATCACAATGCTGGTAATCAAGCAAAGATCCTAAGGGCTCTACTAATATGTATAAGCGATATGCTAAAAGAAACACATGCACATATTAAAGTAGAAACAAACCAAGTGGCATACTACCATTTTGAGCAAGATTGTCTATACAACTGTGAATATCCCAAGCTTCCATCAAGTAATATACAAACTAGTATGATACAGTAATGGCCTTTAGGGCATATACACTAACATGAGGACCCTTTCACTTGATCAGGTTAGATGTCTTCCTCTGAGGAGTCCGTAGAAATAGTTCAGGTAGAGTATAGGGAGTCTTCTGCAGCTTTCTCTTCTTCGTCCGGGTCGGAATATTCCCGGGAAGTTAGGGTTAGTCGCTCTTCCTAGGGTCATGCGGCGGGGACGGTCCCCAAAGCGAGCACCAGGAGTGTCCGCGACGTATTTTCCTTTGTGAGGCACATGGATGAGCTCACCACAATTCGGGCTCGCTTCCACATTCCCCCCGGCTACTCACTTCGTTTGGCCGGGGAGGGAGAGAGGGCAGATCAGGTACAGGGCAAGGAGATTGCCTTGCACTTAGAGGCTTTTTGGGCCGGAATGCGCCTGCCCTTCTCTCCTAAGATGAGTGCGGCGTTGCATTGTTTTCAGTTAGCCCCGGGCCAGTTAGTGCTGAACTCTTGGAGGATTCTCCTCGGGTTCCTGGTCCGGTTGAAATTGCGGGAGATCCCTTTCAACCTTCTCCTTTCCTCTCTCTGCTACAAAAACCACCCCGGCACTCACAAGGACGAGCCGAGCTGGGTATATATTTCTTTTAGAAAGCACCGGGGAGGTGAGGCTGGGTCGGGGGTCATCGCAGTACCTTCTTCTATTCACGAGTGGAACGAGATGACGAAGGAAGGAGTTAGGCATGCCGACCTCCGAGCGGTGAAGGCGGTGGAAAACTACAAGAAGTCAGACCAGTACTACACCGACCTCGCTGAAGCCGATGCCCTCGTTTGGCAAGAGGCCCTCGATGCCGTCAAGTCCCTGATGCCGGAGTTTCCTGACGGCGATCTCCGGGGTGAGTACCCCCTCGAGGGTGAGGCACAGGGGAATGCCCCTGGAAGCGCTGCCGGGGGAAGTCCCCTGGTGGGAGCATCGGGGAGAAGTCGGTCGCCCCGGCTCCCTACGTCGAGGCTCTTGCGGTGGGCGCTGACCCTCAAGCCACCATCCCGGCTATCGTGGTGGAAGCGAAGCTCGTCGAGGTTCTCCCCGGTCCCGAGGCCTGAATCTCCTCGTTTCCTTCTTATTTTCTTTTAAGCTGAAATTTTGTAAGCCTCCGGGGGTTTTTGTAAGGCCGGGGAGCCCATAATACCTCTGTAAAGACTTCCGACCTTTATGAATGAAATCATTTTGTAGGAATATTTGCGTACATATTTTCCCTTTGTTTGTGGTAAAATCTCAATTTTCGCGGTACTGCTTTCACGATGCGTTAGGTCGGAGACCGGTCCTGTAACACCCTAGTTCATTTATACCAGTTCTATTTTGGATATTTCTTTATTTATGGCTATTTCTTGATTTATTGTGTTTTGGGTGCGAATAGTATAATTGGAATCCGGGTTTGCATCCGACCCGACCCGCATGCTGGAAACCCGTCTTGATTCCTGTTTATGATTTATCCCAGCTAATTATGAGGATCCGTGCACTTTCTGTTAGTTATATGTATGCCCTAGAGGCCATTACTGTACATACGATGTATATTGTAGTGGATGCTAGGACATATATAGGGAGGACTTTCTTGCTCGACATGATGGTACGCAATCTAGTTGTACTTTATCTTAACATGTACTCTGATTGTCTCTATGTTACATGTTGATAAAGCCCTTAGGATATGTACTCGACTACTGGGACTATGATGAGATCATACTAGTGGGGCCACGGTAGTCGACGAGTACATCCTATAATTGTTCCTAGTCGAGGGTGTATCGAGACAGGGCATCGATACATCAGAGTAGACTAGCGTATACGCATCTTGACCCATATGATGGGCGATGGATGATCCCATATCCATCGGTGTTTGACATCAAGGATGGTGTACGGGTGCTCAGTAGAGACTGGGTACACTGGACGGACTCGCCGAGAACTCCCAGATGGTATTATACCTCACGTCAGATGGCAGTTCTCCGGTGACACTGGTACAGAGTAGTCTGTTGACCTGAGATCGTCATAGAGTCTTGTGTGATTCCCACCGTGCTTTGATTTCCATCATACCACGTCCAAGAGGGCATGCAAAAAGGTGGCTTTTGGGTACAGTCCCGAATCAAATGGAGGCAATGAGCGATAGGAGGGGATTCGTCTCTCCCGGTATAGGGAGTTGATATTGTGCTGTGTTCGATTGGCTATAACCGGAAATCCCTGGCCAGGGTTGCTGAGATTTACTGGTAAGTGTTATCAGTAGTTTCTCGAACTGTTATAGACCTCATATCGACACGACTTATCGAGCTACTGGGGTCTGACGTTTACCACCCTTAGGCGAGATATGCAACATATCAGACGACGAGACCGGACTGTACGGGAGTGTTACTGATTGGATTCACAGGAGAAAGTACAGGCTTGCTTGTTGATCTTCTGAGCGCTCAATACCTGGGTGGCTGTTACGTTTAGCTGACCGCTTGCAGCTTGTGGGTGTTTGATATGATCATCACCTACTGTCGGCGTATTGACGATTCTTTAGAGTCCTACACAGAGGTTTCTTGGCTCAGGAAAAACAGAGTAGGAGCACATATATGATATGTGCGTGACCGAGGATAATGCGGTATGTGATACCGTATTGGATTCTCGCGATATGAGATGTCGGCCGGGTATATGTGATATAGCCGGGTCATGTATTAGTCGGTTATATGCGATATAGCCGGATTGTCGGATCAAGTGTTGATTCGATAATTTAATGTATAATAATATATATGATATATTAAATTACATTAACTAATATTAGCTCACTAAAAGATTCTTTTTCTCACTCGGGTAATACATTGATATATATGCGATATATGTTAATTGTATTATTTTATTTTGTTACGATAAATATTATATATGTGATATATAAAATTGTAACATGATATGGTTATTAATGCAACATGTTTTGTGGAGTTTAAACATGATTAGGGTTTGGATTAGGGTTAAGACTTCTAGTAGATTCTAGAAGGTTTTCTTTTGTCTTGAATGAGATATTATGCTTGATATTTATGTGTGACTCATTCTTAACCCAACCCAAACCCTAGCCCTAGTTAAATCTCTACATGAGTCATCCTTGACCATGGTTGCAAGATTAATCATTATCACACTTTCATTATTCATCACAAAAGGAATGATTCATTGTTGATCTTCTTCCTTCTTCTTTCTTTCATGAAAAAGCTTTCTAGCTTTTTCTATGTGATGAAAAATGAGTGAGAATAAGAAAATAAATGAGAGCAAAAATCCTACCTCATCATCCTCATCTACCCTTGCCCTTTAGATGAGGGTGTTCACTTCATTTAGTGAGGGTTAGCTTGTGTTAATGAAACTTCAAGATAGATCATCTATGTTATCGAAGATCGGAAGCAAGACTGCATCATTCTCTTCGTGAAGCCTCTCGAGAGTCCGGAACACGATGATCGCAGCGAAGGGACCTCAACACGGAGCTTAAGAAGTGAAGGACCGGATCTACAAAGGTTGTAATCCCTCTCACTTAGTATTAAAAAGTATAACATGCTAGTTTTCGCCTAAACCCTAGTTTAAAGATCGGCTTCGGGTTGTTCGGCACGGCTAAAATTTTAATCGGGCATGGTTGATGCCTCGTAGACCCTTGTGCGAGGGCCCATAACCCTACAGTGGTATCAGAGCCAAGCTAGAGCTTTAGGCGAAGTCTGAGCGAAGTTTAAAGTCCGATCGAACCCGGAAACCCCGATGTTTACCCCTCTCTGGACATTTTTCAAAAATGTGATTTTTTATGAATTAAAAATGCTCAGAAAAACAAGCAGGAAAAACTAAGAATTACTGTGAAGTACGGTCCACTAAGTCACTTATTTGACCGCGGAACCGCGGCCAAACCAAGGGTTTAGCGGCGGTTCCGCGGCCAAAATTTAGACTTAGTCCCTCATATTTCATATATTTATTCCTAGGTCCTTTCTTGTCATTTTTTTCTGGGAATTGTTTTATTCCACTCAAGTGTTGAGTTTTCTTGGGTTGTATTGGGGACTCGTTGATTCGATCGGATAATTTAATTTCATTTAGTTTTGTCCGGGTAATTTTTAGAAACTGTTAAAAAGTTCGAACGGATATCAATAACTCACTTTTTCCCCTGTCGGAAAATTTTCAAAAGTTGGATTTTTTCTCGAGTTTGAAACTTTCGTAAAGTCATGCAAGTAACGCGGTGGACCCTCTAGAAGACAACAAACCTTAACTCGATTATGTGACCGTCTTGAACTGCCTCTAAACCTTAGGGTTTGGGGCAGTACGGTGTGCCACATGTGAGGCGTTGGCTTGACCCTTCTACGGCTGGACCATTGGTACTGTGGTATGTGATGGATGTTTTTTAAACTGATTTCAAGTGCTGAGATATATTGGGAAAATCTTGGGTGTTTGATTATTCGATCGGAAAGTTTGATATTGTCTATTTATCTAGAATGTGATACAATATTTGGAATCCACATGTAGTTATGAGATAACTAATTTGAATGTTGTAAATCTAGCAGTTCAGTCTCAGATGATCGGTTGCCACGGAATTTTGATGTGATCAAAAGTCCGTCGCAATCACGTAGCGTAAGCGGATACTCGCCGGGTAAACTTAATAGACAGCCACGCTCCATAACCCCGACCAAGTGACTGTAGGAGAACCCCGTCGCCAAAAGCATCCGTTCGGGTGCTCGCGGTAGCGGTGTACCGCCTTAGTGCACTTCGTCGACGGCATCCGGGGGTGCGGCCGTCTACTAAAGTTTGCGACAAGCATTCGATCAGGATATCAGGAATCTTGTTGAATTGCCCGACTTGATATTGAAAAGAGTTTTCGACAATGAGACTAAAATGCGGGGTTTATAATTGTTAGGCATGCGATGTCTAAGGAATTCATTTGGTTAGGCATGCGATGTCTAAGGTGGTTGCGGATTCCAACTGTTGTAGTTTTACACTTTCTTTTCAGTGACCGTAAGCATAGTATGTGGTGTATCGCCGGCTTCGTTTCTATACATCAACGACAATCGGAATACGCATACTTGCTTACGTTGATGATATGAGATATCATGTGTTGCTGTGATATGTTATATTGGATCGTCGCGTTCTGAATAGCCGGGGGTTTTATGTGAGATGAGAATTTTTTCTTTTTCATTCATGTAAAATTCATTTGTATGTAATATTCTTTTATTGGGGCACTTCCAGGCTGAGGATGATGTCACCATTGTATATTATTTACTTTTCCGTATTAGGTAGACCCAAGGCGGGGAGCACAAGTAACCGGGTTCTGGGGTCCAGTGGGAGACCATCTCGAGGAGTCGAGACTGGGTCTCCTAACCTTAGAATGGGCAATGTTGCTTGCCGCTCTCGTAGGGGTCTAGGGATGTGGGTTTGGCTATTCATCGCGAACATGGAATCCGTGTTTTATACAGGCTCGTATTAAAACACGGACGTCCTAGTATATCCAATATTTCATATATGTTTCTTCTGCTGCAATGTTCTGTGATGAGATCATATTACTGCCTGAGACGAATGTTTATATTATATATATGAGATATATGTTATATTGCGGATTTCGTTTCAAATGTGATGCTTGTGAAGCATAATAAAATGGGACTTCATTAATGAGATTAATGAAATAAAAGAAACCAAAAGATGTTGTAGAAACTTGTTTAAAAACTGATAGCTCTAGTTCTTGCTTTGCATAGCGGTGTTCCTTGTAGAACATCCAGAATCTTATTCGATAAGGAAAGATCCGAGATCCCTTCACCGAGAGTGACCTCTTTAGTGAAACTAGCAGATGCTACAAACTCGGTTTGTCTTTTGATTGCTTCTATAGTTCTTGCTTTGCATAGTGATATTTGTGAAATATCCTGCACCTTATTCGATGAGGAAAGGTCCGACGATCCCTTCACCGGGAGTGACCCCTTTAGCAAAACTAGAAAAGCCTAAAAAACATTCCATTTAAAATCACTCGATTCTACAACGATATCAAGTTCATTACGCAAAGGGTTTTCTTAAAAACCTGTCAAAGCCCTCCGTCATTTCAGATACGTACTAGTTAGTATTCGTGCTACGTTTGTTGACTATGTTAAGGCGTAGTGTGCGGTAGCTGATTAGTGCTTATCTGTATAAGCATATGATACGATTGGATTATGGTAGTCGTGCGACTTTGTTGACTATGTTAAGGGTCGTGCGGGTGGGTTTAATTCAATCGGGAAATGACGGGTTGAACTTGACTGGCACTTATGATTTGTTGACTATGTTAAGGTCATATAACTGCTAGGGGCAAAATTATCGGGAATTTCAGGTGTTGAAATTTGCAATGAGATTGCATACCTTCTATGAGATAGTTGGATCCCGATACCCGCTGCGAGTAAGAGTTACTCCTGGGAGAGTTTTACATATTAAAATTAGCCGATCAAGTAGGTGTCTAGAAAGGTGTTAACGGGGTTACGCCTCTGGGAAAACGATGTTTACTTTAATTAGGTTCGTGCGAAAGCACGGAGGACCTCCCTCAATGTACCGACACTGGCCTGGCTGAAAGATTGGCGAACTTGTAGCATGTAATTAATCCCGGCTAGTCTTTCCTTTTAGGGTTTGAAGGAAGATTTGATTAAAACAGTGGGAGACATCCTGATTAGATATATTAGATAACCAATCTAATCTTGCAAGAGCATACGCTGAGTGTTTTCTTCTCTCTCTCTCCAGGTAGCGACCATATCACGCCTTAATTAAGATACTAATACGGATGTATTGACCGAACCCGCTTGTTATACTGAGCTGGGGAACGCTGGTCCCGCTCCAACTTATAATTGTTATAAGAAAGAGCAGGAAATTGGGGATTACCAGAATTCCCGTGCCGCCCAAACGAAGAAAGTGCATGCTGATGCATCATCTTCGGGTGTGTTCATTACATAGAACCGTTTCTCAGTATCCTTTACGTCCTGGGTATGAGATACCAGATCAGGATCCCGCATATGTAATCTGTTACATGGGATACAGATAGGTAGAGAACTGAGAACGGGTGATAAGTTTCATGAGACAGAAAACGGTGCAAGTGTTGCAGCCAAGTCTCTTGGTCACTATCACCCTGTATTACCAGAATACATTGATTCTGAACGAATGTTGTTAGATACCGAACCTGATATACAACATCATATCAATCTCTTTATTAGTAAAGAAAGGATATAATTTTGTATTGTTGGATAATGTTTTGAACATTTCCTATATCAAGTGTTGATCGGATCAGGCACGTTATTTAAAAGCATAGACGTTCTAAGTCAAACTACAGTTCTTAGTATACAGAACACACACGAGAGGAAGAGTTCAGAAATGAACGAATCCTTCTTGAGGTATTGCAGACTAGGTCATATCAATGCGACCCGACTAGCTAAGTTATATTTAGATGCATATTTAAATCTGTTTGAATTTATATCTTGTGAAACTTGCCGGTCATGTCACAAAGATAAGATGACCATAGCTCTGTTTATTGGAAACAGAGAAAGACTTAGTGAACTCTTGGGATTGATACATGCTGATATATGAAAGTCCCATGTCTACACATGCCAAGACCGGTTCTTTGTACTTCATTACATTCTCTGATGATCTCTCAAGATTCAGACATATGTTCCTGTTGAAACACAAGTCCGAATCTTTTGAGATATTCAAAGAATATAGGTTAGAAGTAGAGAACCAACAACGGGTATAAGTATTATGTTCTTTGATGAGATCAAGGAGGAGAATACTTGAGCACGGAATTCCTGGACTATTCTAAAGGAGAATGAGATTCTCTCTCAGCATTACTCCTCCGTATACACCACAGCACGTCGGTGTATCGGGGCGGAGCAATCACACCCTATATGATATGGTATGCTCTATGATGAGTACTACTGAGTTGTCTATTTCCTTTTGGGAGTTATGCACTTGAGAAGCTGCATACCTATTGAATAGGGTTCAAATCAAATCAGTTGCCTACCACTTCATATGTGATATGGAAAGGGAAGAGCCCATATCTTAAGTTTGTTGAGATTTGGGGTTGTCCGGCCTATGTCTAAAAGCAAAATCCGGACAAGCTCGAGGCAAGGTCTGTTATGTAGAACTGGAAATGTTCCAGCTATACAAACTGCAGCTGATGATTTGGTAGAACCAAAGGATTCAATAGTTTCCAACGAACCTCAGCCTCTCCGTCGATCTAGTAGGGTTCCTCACCTACCTGAGAGATACTTCGGTTTCTCTATGACAGTGGGAGCGAGGATTGCATCATGAGATGGTGACCCAACTTATTTCGAGCTGGCCATCAGGAGTGGGACTCTGTAAGAATGGTTGGATGCTTAGCGATTTGAGATGGAATCCTTATACACCAACAAAGTATGGACTTTGGTTGCTTTATCTGAAGGGTTAAATCCCCATCAGGAGCGAGTATATCTTGAGAAGATTACTTGGTGTACATGGAAAAGTTGAGACTTTCAAAGCTATACTTAAGTCCATCCAGATCCTACTTGCCACGGCTACATACCATGACTACGATATCTGGCGGTTGGGTGTCATGACTGCTTTTCTAAATGATGTTTTAGAAAAGTGTGTCTATAAGTACACAGCCAGAGGGCTTCGTAGACAGTGGGAGCAGCGGAAACGTCTGCAAGATGTTTTATGTGATAAAACAGGCATCACGAAGTTGGAACGTCTGTTTTGATGTGGTAGTCAAAGAGTTTGACTTCATCAAAATGGTAGATGAACCTTGTATATACAAAAAGGTAGTGGGGAGTATGGTGGTGATCTTCGTAGAGTACGTGGATGACACACTCTTGATAGGGAAGGAGTTTCCCATGCTACGCTCGGTCAATCTCCGCTCATCACAAGGATTCTCCATATAGGATCAAAGCGATACCTACTAAATCCTGGGTTTTGGATCTATGAGATAGATCTAATTGGATGTTAGGATACTCACTAGTTATAGTGAGATGGTATCAATCGATCCTGGGGAGAAACACTGGAAAGGTTCCAGGGTGATAAGGACGACTGAATGTCAGTTGCAGGCATTGTCTTTACCCTCAGTGGAGGGACGGTATGTTGGAAGAGTTCCAAGCTAGATACCGTGACATACTAGACGATTAAAGGCAAGATACATCATTACCAAGGATCCTACCAAAGAGTCAGTCTGGATATATATAAGTTCATGAGATGAACTTCGTTCCTACCATTGTGTGACAATGGAGTTGTGGGTTTAGTCAAGGAACTACCGTCCCATCAGAAATCCAGATATAATTCTTAGGCAGTATCACCTGATCATGGAGATGGTTGATCTCCAGGGAGATCAAGGTTACGAGAGTAGACACAGAATTCAACAGCGCGGATCCACTCACAAAGGCCTTTTTCCCAGTAGAGACTTTTATGGGATGGTTGAGTATGAGATACTTCGACCACATCTAATTGTTGGGTATGCGATACCACAACAGATGACCCTAGTGCAAGTGGGAGATTGTTAGTTATATGTATGCCCTAGAGGCCATTACTGTACATACGATGTATATTGTAGTGGATGCTAGGACATATATAGGGAGGACTTTCTTGCTCGACATGATGGTACGCTATCTGGTTGTACTTTATCTTAACATGTACTCTGATTGTCTCTATGTTACATGTTGATAAAGCCCTTAGGATATGTACTCGACTACTGGGACTATGATGAGATCAAACTAGTGGGGCCACGGTAGTCGACGAGTACATCCTATAATTGTTCCTAGTCGAGGGTGTATCGAGACAGGGCATCGATACACCAGAGTAGACTAGCGTATACGCATCTTGATCCATATGATGGGCGATGGATGATCCCATATCCATCGGTGTTTGACATCAAGGATGGTGTACGGGTGCTCAGTAGAGACTGGGTACACTGGACGGACTCGCCGAGAACTCCCAGATGGTATTATACCTCACGTCAGATGGCAGTTCTCCGGTGATACTGGTACAGAGTAGTCTGTTGACCCGAGATCGTCATAGAGTCTTGTGTGATTCCCACTGTGCTTTGATTTCCATCATACCACATCCAAGAGGGCGTGCAAAAAGGTGGCTTTTGGGTACAGTCCCGAATCACATGGAGGCAATGAGCGATAGGAGGGGATTCGTCTCTCCCGGTATAGGGAGTTGATGTTGTGCCGTGTTCGATTGGCTATAACCGGAAATCCCTGGCCAGGGTTGCTGAGATTTACTGGTAAGTGTTATCAGTAATTTCTCGAACAGTTATAGACCTCATATCGACACGACTTATCGAGCTACTGGGGTCTGACGTTTACCATCCCTAGGCGAGATATGCAACATATCAGACGACGAGACCGGACTGTACGGGAGTGTTACTGATTGGATTCACAGGAGAAAGTACAGGCTTTCTTGTTGATCTTCTGAGCGCTCAATACCTGGGTGGCTGTTACGTTTAGCTGACCGCTTGCATCTTGTGGGTGTTTGATATGATCATCACCTACTGTCGGCGTATTGACGATTCTTTAGAGTCCTACACAGAGGTTTCTTGGCTCAGGCAAAATGGAGTTGGAGCACATATATGATATGTACGTGACCGAGGATAATGCGGTATGTGATATCGTATTGGATTCTCGCGATATGAGATGTCGGCCGGGTATATGTGATATAGCCGGGTCATCGTATTAGTCGGTTATATGCGATATAGACGGATTGTCGGATCAAGTGTTGATTCGATAATTTAATGTATAATAATATATATGATATATTAAATTACATTAACTAATATTAGCTCACTAAAAGATTCTTTTTCTCACTCGGGTAATACATTGATATATATGCGATATATGTTAATTGTATTATTTTATTTTGGTACGATAAATATTATATATGTGATATATAATATTGTAACATGATATGGTTATTAATGCAACATGTTTTGTGGAGTTTAAACATGATTAGGGTTTGGATTAGGGTTAAGACTTCTAGTAGATTCTAGAAGGTTTTCTTTTGTCTTGAATGAGATATTATGCTTGATATTTATGTGTGACTCATTCTTAACCCAACCCAAACCCTAGCCCTAGTTAAATCTCTACATGAGTCATCCTTGACCATGGTTGTAAGATTAATCATTATCACACTTTCATTATTCATCACAAAAGGAATGATTCATTGTTGATCTTCTTCCTTCTTCTTTCTTTCATGAAAAAGCTTTCTAGCTTTTTCTATGTGATGAAAAATGAGTGAGAATAAGAAAAGAAATGAGAGCAAAAATCCTACTTCATCATTCTCATCTACCCTTGCCCTTTAGATGAGGGTTTTCACTTCATTTAGTGAGTGTTAGCTTGTATTAATGAAACTTCAAGGTAGATCATCTATGTTATCGAAGATCGGAAGTAAGATTGCATCATTCTCTTCGTGAAGCCTCTCGAGAGTCCGGAACACGATGATCGCAGCGAAGGGACCTCAACACGGAGCTTAAGAAGTGAAGGACCGGATCTACAAAGGTTGTAATCCCTCTCACTTAGTGTTAAAGAGTTTAACATTCTAGTTTTCGCCTAAACCCTAATTTAAAGATCCGGCTTCGGGTTGTTCGGCACGGCTAAAATTTTAATCGGGCATGGTTGATGTCTGGTAGACCCTTGTGCGAGTGCCTAGCAACCCTACACTTTCATGATGTATATTTTGCGTACTTGCATTATATCAAGCATCTGCATTTTTACAATACAATTATAATCTAATAATACATTTAAAAATATCTTGCATGGCCTGTATCATACCTCTAACCATGTTGTAGCATCCGCACATCGTATTCTCGTCCCGTTCAGTGAAACGGATTCGTTTGGGTCACTACGTGTATCCGTTCTTGGGGGTATGCATTTTCGTTACCCGGATATTCTATTTTAATTTTGATTAACATGTATATTATCCATATTTTTAAACCATAGTTTTAGACTCAATCTGGCATGTTTTGGACTACTTTTGAAGTAGCTAGAAATCTCAAAATATATAATATAAAATTCTTTATATATAAACTGTTTCTTTATATACATTTATATATATTTTTAACCATATATATATTTTTAAAATATTTTCTATTTTTAATACTATCAACCCATGCCTCTCTCCTCTCTCCTCTCTCTTTTAATATATAAATATTTAATATTTTACTTTACCCTATATATTATGAAAACCCCCACCACAAGATCCGAGCACCCCCTATCTCCCATATTCTCACCTCCCTTCTCTTTCGCCCTCGTCTTCGTTGTGAGGCCTTCGAGAGAACCCACTCTTCATGCTCGCTCGTCGCCTCGTCGCCGCCTCTACCCTCACCCCTAGCCCCTCGTCGCCGACACCACACCACCACCACCACCTCACCTCTCTCTCTTCCCGTCCCCGACAAAACCGCAACCCCACAACCCATCACCGAACACCCACAGCCTTCACCTCACCCTCGCCTGCATGCCCTCACCGCCGATCTCCCTCGTCCGCCTCGTCACCACCCTCATCACCTTTCCTCCGCCTCACTAACACCCCTAAGCCAACCCCGAGCCCTTCTTCCCTGCACACCCAAGTTTGCACCCGACCTTCCATCGCCTCTTCGCCGGCGACCCATCACCGTCGCCCCAGTTCCCTCGCCACCACCCTAGTTTCACCGCCCTCATCACCACCATCATCACCACATCCCAACATCACCTCTTCCCTGCCCCCGAACCCGACACCAAGAACTCCCCGAGCACTGCGACCCTCGCTGCTCTTATCGCCGGAGCTCCGACCTTCCCATTGCCTCCTCGTCATCGCAACCACCTCCTCGCCTTCTCCTAAACAACAGAGCACCAAACCCCAGTTCTTCTTCTTCTCCTTCTTCTCTCTTTCTTGATTCGTGCGTTTTCCGGTGATCGCCGGAGCCGTGCCGCCGCCGCCGATCCGGGCAACCCAGTGGACATTCCCAGCCAACGTGATCACCTTCTTGCTTTGCTTGGTCCTGTCCCGTGCGTGCGTGTGTACATTGCGACGTTTACCCAACGTCGGACGCAGGATATGCATTCCGTCGTGAGATCCGATCAGGTAAGTTTATCTTGCTACATGCTATGATATATATTTTGCATCCATATGAATAAAAGTATCACATGTTTACTGTATTGTATATCCATGTTACTGTTTTACTGTTTTCGGACAGCCGTTCGTATCCGTATCATTTATTACATATCTAGTTGCATGCAAGTTTATCTTGATACATGCTATATTATTACATTTGCATCCATACTACTAATAATAATATTACATGTTCATTGCATTGTGCATCCTATGTTACAGTTTTACAATATCCGTTCGCATCCGTACAATTTATTACATATCTAGTCGTATACAATTTTATCTCGCTACAGGCTATGCAATATCTTTGACATCTATAGGTATAGAATTAATACATGTTTATGGCATTTCACATCCATGTTACAGTTTTACCGTTTTTCCGATATCCGTTCGTATCCGTTTTATTTATTATATATCTAGTTGCATGCCATGTCATATTATATCATGTTACCGTTATATTAGCACCCTATACTTGATAATGAGCATCGTACGTATTCATAGAGTTGTAGATATAATCCCTGATAGATATTTGTGCTTTCGTGTTTTACTGCGCATCTGTACTTTTATCGTGCATCCGTACTTGCTACAGTTTATTTATGAACATCCGTTTGATACCTGTGCACTGCCTGTCATGACCTGATACACGACTACTTGAACTGTTACCTGATTCTGTTTCTAATGCCGACAATCCTGTTGTCCCGATGGACATATTCTGTTGTCTATTTAGACAAACCTGTGCCTGCTTGATCCTGTGTTGGCATTAGCTCCATTTTATCAATACCTGACTTGAACACATAATTTTGGGGGTATGGGGAAATGAAAAGTGTAACTGAAGTGTAGCTTAAAAGGGTATTACTTGATCCGTGGTCCCGGGGGATAACGAGACAGAATCATTCATGATTCTTACTTGATCCGTGGTCCCGGGGGATAACGGGACAGAATCATTCATGATTCTTACTTGATCCGTGGTCCCGGGGGATAACAGGACAGAGTCATTCGTGACTCTCACTGCCTGATCCGTGGTCCCGGGGGATAACGGGACATATTCTTTTGAGTTACATGGAAGAGTACACTAATTGATTTCAAACAAACTTTAGAATAGATAACCCAGTAGCACAGTTTAGATTGCTCACCGCACGCCACATACACTGATACACTTCACTGTTCTATATCCATGTTTACTTATTACATTCATGTTACTGTTTATAATTCATGCCTGCATATCTTATTACCTCCTGATTATATTCTATTATTTTGATATCATGACGCACCGACGTCTGGGTTTTGCATGGCCCAGATCCTTTATCTCTTTCACAGGCCGACCAGGAGTATTTCAGCCGACAGGCCGAACAGTGAGGAGCATATTGGTGTTTAGTTTAATTAGTTTAGTTTTCTTTCAGCATTTTCATTTC
Source organism: Agapanthus africanus (assembly GCA_030015575.1). Taxonomy (NCBI): domain Eukaryota; kingdom Viridiplantae; phylum Streptophyta; class Magnoliopsida; order Asparagales; family Amaryllidaceae; genus Agapanthus; species Agapanthus africanus. The sequence continues at coordinate 593,372,127 of CM057344.1, read as the reverse complement.
CTGATGTGAGCCCGTATTTGGGACGTACTTTCCAGATGTTATTGCTTATTGGATTTAGTGCTTCCGCATATTATTTCTTGACTCGTTTATTCTGGCATAAGGACATGTAATAGATAGTTCATTTTTTTATTGTTCTTGATATCTTATAGACAACCGTAATGTGACTGTGGAGGGATATTTCCTAACTACAGGTAGCATGGTTGGCTCTTTCACGTGCTGATCTTAGCGCACTCTGGGATGCGGGGCGTGACAGGGTTTGTTTGGTATCAAAGCCACATGATTTAGGTTAATCGGGTTTGATTCTTTTGTAGTTGGGTATTGGACCCAATACACGAGTCAGAAAACCCGTAATTAGGAACATGTCATGCATTATTACTATCTTGCCATCCTTGAATCCATAACTATCTTGCTTCTTGTATCCTGTTTATTGAATCTTGTTTATCATACTAATCCTCTTCGATGTCTTGGCTTCAGAATCATGGCGGACAGAAATCTGTGATCGTACCAGAGGCGTGTTGATGCTGCTGCATTGCTTGGAGTAATTCGTGGGATGCTGGAGAACCAGAAGCGGCAAACCGAGCTGAATCAACGGCAAGCCGAAGCTTTTCAGAAGGGTTTGCGGATAGTCCAGCAGTCCGTAAACACTGTTGCAGCCAAACCAGTACAGTGTGTGGGTACCGTGGTAGATTTCAGGAGACTTAGTCCATCCGCTTTCACTGGTTTGGAGGAACCGTTGCCAGCGGAGTAGTGGATAGTCGATACGGAGAATCTGTTCGTTGTAGCACAGATTCTGGAGGACCAGAGAGTGGATGTTGTACGCATACAATTAGTAGACTATGCCCGCGAGTGGTGGATCGTGGAAGAGACCTGTTTTCCTAAGACGATCAGTTGGGCAACTTTCTCGCAGAGTTTCTTGGAGAAGTTCTTCCCACAAACTGCATGGGAAGAAATGGAGGAAAGATTTATCAGTCTGAAGCAGAATGGCGGATCCGTGGGTGCGCATGCGGCTGAGTAGACACGGTTCAGTCGATTTGCTGGACCTTTGATTGCCAACAAGGCTGATAGGGCATGAAGGTTCATGCGCGGTTTGGATGTGGAAATCCAGAGGCACATTATATCTCTGGGATTGACCACTTTCTCGCAAGTTCACAAGGCAGCCAGAGAGCAGCAGAGCCTATTGATGAAGATCAAGGGTACACAGCAACAGGCAGTTGTGGTACGGAAGCCGGTGTTTATGCAGAACCGAGCTCCTATACGTAGAGGTATTCTGGTAAACCGACATGGCGTGGTGCCTATGAAGAAGCCCATCATACCCGAGCAAAAGGGAAGGATGTTTTGTGAATTCTGCCACCTACCTGGGCACCGGCAGAGGGATTGTCGAAGGAAGGTTGGACTTTATTTAGTTTGCAGATCAGCTGATCATATTGTCAATGCTTGCCCGTCGAAGCTTCGTTTGAAGGAAGTGTTAGTTATATGTATGCCCTAGAGGCCATTACTGTACATTGGATGTACATTGTAGTGGATGCTGGGACATATATAGGGAGGACTTTCTTGCTCGACATGATAGTATGCTATCTGGTTGCTCTTTACCTTAACGTGTATACTGATTGTCTCTCTGATACATGTTGGTAAAGCCCTTAGGATATGTACTTGACTACCTGGACTATGATGCAGATCATACTAGTGGGGACATGGTAGTCCATAAGTACATCCTTCAAAGTCCCTAGTCGTGGGTATATCGAGACGGGGCATTGATATACCAGAGTAGACTAGCGTATACCTTCTCGACCCATACAGATGGGCGATGGATGATCCCATATCCATTGGTGTTTGACATCAGAGATGATATACGGGTGCTCAGTGGAGACTGGGTATACTGGACGGACTCGCCGAGAACTCCCAGATGGTATTATACCTTACGTCAGATAGCAGTTCTCAGGTGACACTGGTACAGAGTAGTCTGTTGACCCGAGATCGTCATAGAGTCTTGTGTGGTTCCCACTGTGCTTTGATTTCCACCTTACCACGTCCAAGAGGGCGTGCAAAACGGTGGTTTTTGGGTACAGTCCCGAGTCACATGGAGGTAATGAGCGATAGGAGGGGATTCGTCTCTCCCGGTATAGGGGGTTGATGTTGCGCTGTGTTTGATTGGCTATAACAGGAAATCCCTGGCCAGGGTTGCTGAGATATACTGGTAAGTGTTACCAGTAGTTTCTCGAGTTGTTATAGACCTCATATTGACACAACTTATCGAGCTATTGGGGTCTGACGTTTACCACCCCTAGGCGAGATATGCGACATTTCAGACGATCAGACCGGACTGTACGGTAGTGTTACTGGTTGGATTCACTGGAGTGTGAGCGGGCTTGCTCGTCGATCTTCTGATCGCTCAATACCCGGGTGGCCGTTACGTTTAGCAGACCGCTTGCGGCTTGTGGATGTTTGATATGATCATCATCCGCTGCCGGCGTATTGACGAGTCTTTAGAGTCCTACACAGAGGTTTCCTGGCTCAAGCGAAACGAAATAGGAGCGCATATGAGATATGTGCGGGACCGAGAATAATGCGTGTATACGATACCGTATTCCATTCTCGCAATGAATGTATCGATTAGGTTATATGCGATATACCCTAGTTATCGAATCAAGGATTGATTCGATAAACCGATACATTGGATACTAGTCGGTTATATGTGATATGACCGGATCGTTAAATCATGTGTTGATTTAATGATTTAATGTATGATTATATATTTGATATATTACTTTGCATTAACTAGTATCGGTTCACTTTAAATGGATTTTCTCACTCGGGTGTGCGCATTGCATATGCGATATGATTTTGTGCACATGATTGTATCATGTTTGATGATACATGCTTTTTGGTTAAGTGTAAAGTATTAAACTATGGTTAAGTGGATGATTAGGGTTTTTACTTATTCTTTTATTGATTTATTTATACTTTTATTTATTTTGTTTTGACAAAAGAAAATTAAATGCAAAGAGAAAAATGGTGGAATTCTTTTGTTCATTCATGAAGCTTCATGAATACTTTGACTTTGTGACCATTTTGTCTCATACTTAACCCTAACCATTCCACTTAACTCTAATTAATTCTCTACACCTAACCTTGGTTAGCTTATGATAAGAATTGTTTTCTTTTCTAATTTCTATAATTCTTATCATAACAATATTCTTCTTCTTCTTCATTTCTTCATGTGAAGAAAGCTTGCCTCCATCAATGGCAAGTGATGATAAAGAGTGAGAAATCCAATTCTAAAGTGAACCCACTTCCTATTTCTTCATCCTCTACCTCTTGCCAAGTAGTATAGGGTGTTTTCTTCACAAGTTTCATGACTTGGTGAAGTGGGAGCTTGATCTAGCGATGCCTCGACGTAGATCATCTTCGGCATGGACATCGACGACCTAGCTCGCCATTTCTCCGACGAAGCCGATGCTAGAGCCCGGGAATTCATTTGGACAGCGAGGGGACTTCGTTGCGGAGCTATGGAGGTGGAGCACCGGATCTACAAAGGTTGTATTTCCGTATTCTTGTAGTTAAGTGTTAACTAGTTTGCTTTGTCGCCTATATATCTAGCCAACGATCCGTATTAGGGTTTCTCGGCACCGTTAAAATTTGAAATTGGCATGGTTGATGCCTTGTGAGACCTACTAGGGGTGCCTAGGAACCCTACAGGAAGATGCTCAGAAGCCACCGCAGAGGCAGATTCAGGGGAAGAAGCAGATAACTCAGGGGCCTAATCAAGCTCGAGTCTTTACTCTGATGGCCGAAGAGGCCAAGGCTTTAGATGAAGTCGTTTCAGGTATCCTACTTGTTCATGTTTTTTTGCATTAGCATTATTCGATTCTGGTGCATCCCATTGTTTTATGTCGTCCAAGTTTATTGCTGTACATTCGATTTCTTTTATGACCCTGTCTTGTAGTTGGGACATACACACTGGGAACGGGAAAATCATATCTAGTAGAAAGTGCAAGGATTGTTCGGTGGTTATATGTGGACGAGAGTTATTTGCAGATTTCTTGGTAATAGATACCGGCAGTTATGATATTGTCTTGGGAATGGATTTTCTCGGCACTTTCCATGCTCACATTGATTGTAGGGCAAAAAAAGTGATTTTCCAAATTCCTGGACATCCAGAGTTTGTTGCTGGAGGCAGTAGTTCTGTCGGGCCAGTCGAGTTTAGGGCTAGATCGACAAGCGTCGTTCTTTCGTCGATGGAAATTGATATGGAGGAAGCGCCAGCTGTAGTTCGAGAGTTCATAGATGTGTTTGAGGGCATCTTGGGTTTACCGCCAAAACGAGATGTGGAGTTCACGATTGATCTTGTTCCTGGTGCAGCGCCAATCTCAAAGGCGTACTATTCGATGGCACCAGTGGAATTGGAGGAAGTGAAGAAACATGTTACTGAATTTCTAGGGAAGGGTTGGATTCGCAGCAGCAATTTACCCTGGGGAGCTCCAGTTCTTCTAGTTAAGAAAAAAGATGGCACAATGTAACATTCTGAAATTTTAGAAATAAATAAAAGTAATTAATTAAATAATAAAAGGTTAAATTAAAAAGTTATTAAAACCAAATAAGACAATTTCATAAGATGTTTGTAAAACAAAATAAATTAAAATTTTAGTATGCAACATAAATAAATTATAAGGGTTTTTAAGTGAAATTTAGCATCAATTTAATAAAATGGTGTTTATATAATAACATAAGTTGTGAGGGGTTTCTATGTAAAGTTTAGGAAGTTGTGCAAATGGGAATGGATTAAGGGTATAAGTGAAAAGAGGTAAATTGGGTTTTTGTTCAGAATTATATCTTAAGGTAAATTAAAATGGAATGATAATGTTTTGCCACCACCCCCTCTCATGCACAATACAATTCCCACACCTCCTCCTTGCATGAAACAACCACACCTTGATCTTTGACACCTCCTCCTTCCTATCACCATTTATATAAGGTGTTCAGATCAAATTAATCAAGTTAAAACTTCTGAGATTTCAAAATAAAGAAAGGAAAAACAAAACAAAATAAAGAAGAAGAAGAGAAGAGAAGAGAAGAGGAACTAGGTAAGGAGTTCATCATCAAGCTAAGGTTAGGAGCTTGTGCATCTTGGGTAGAGTTATTCCAGCAATATTTTTATAGGTAAAATCCTTAATCACAGTAGAGATTTAATTCTGTAACTAGTTCATAGTTAGAAATCAAAGTATCTAGAATATCGTATTTTAGTCAAAAAGAGGCTCTGTTTGAATCTGCTTTATTTTAGATACAAATAAACTTAGAGAAACAGTACTAAAATGATATATGTGGGATCTAGAACAAACCATAGAAGCACGAGCCCAGGGGATCGGTTTTGGGTCGGCGACCATTAGACAAATTCCGGCGTCGCCGGATTTTTGGGGAAGTTTGGTGATTTGGCTTTTTGGGTAGGTCTCTGTGTAGAAGTTTGGATCATTTAGTATTGTTTAAATGAGTTAGTTTAATTGTATATAAAATCTGGGAGCTAATATCGGAAAAGATATCTAAAAATCAAATATGACACGAGTAAAATGTAACGCGATCTGTTTTCTGTCACGATGCAGAATTGGGTTAAATTTCAGCGTGGTTAAATATTAGATCGTTTGCGATGGTCGTACGTAGTGTAATTAGCACGTACAACTTGCATTTTATTGATTTTGACATATCGGAATATAGCCGTTTCCTTATACAAATTGTTGCAATGTTATATTCCAATTCGGGAACTTTGGAGGCCACGAGAAAAGGAAAAGGATTGGTGATTCGTGAGTAGATACGACGTATTTCCGGTGAGTAGATTTACATCTACTGGGGAAGTTGGGTGGATGGCGTATAGCACCCCCGCAACCTTATAATTATTATTATGATTTCTACTTAAGATTTGCTGTTCGTTAAAGCATTGACTTGGTATTGCATTTTATATACCCTCCATTTGCATAAAGTTTCACATGTAGTTTTAAATGAGATATACGTGATATTTGATCCGTATGATATGGGTGTAATTTGATGAGTTTGTACGAGGGAGTATGCCGTACTTAAGATGATATGGATATAACGATATGATGAGCTATAATACAAGGATTTATACGTATCGTAAATGATGAACTTTGTATGCCGAATAACGACCAATTTATTTTTTGACTCGTAGAGATAGATTATGTTCTGTTTAGGATATAATACTGGTATGAGCTATATTATTTTAAAAACCCCGGTTCGTTGTCTTTTAAACAAACTACCAGGATGTGTGCCAATTTCTAAAACAAACATCTCTTTTAAATCTTAGGCAGCTTCCTTATTTTAAACTTAACGTTCCGATCATTTCTAATGATAATGGTATAGCTCATAACAAGTAATTACAATAAGTACGTTTAGACTTCTTATGGGGTTGTATTATGTATTCTATATTATATGTTTCCGCGTTACGCACACTCTGGTAGAACACTGCATAAATACCAATGAGTACTATGCTGCACAAGAACTTAACTATATGTTACACTACACCTCATTGGTATTGCCATGTCACTGTAGAATCGTTCTGTTATATATGTGTTAATATGTAGACTGTTACACAGTAGAACACTTGCACAAATACTAATGATTTCCATGTTGAACTAGCACAGACGTGTATGCTACACTACATATCATTAGTAGTGCCATGACACATTAGAATTGAATTCATTATGTTATATGATATGATTACGTAGTCTTTTCCTATTCATGTTATAGTACTATGGATGATGTATTTGAATTCTTGAGATTTCTGATTATTTTACTTCTGATGATATATATATATATATATATATATTTATATATATATATATATCGGTGGTATGGGACACTGTTATATATATACACGCATATAGTATATCATCAATACAATCTATGCAAGTTTCTTATTCCTCACTTGATATTTTTATATGATGAATAAACGTCCACCATGAGGTTTGTGTTTTATGATTTGGTCTTATTTCGAACCGAGTCGGTGGGTATACGGTTACGGATTTACAGTTTTATCCAGACTGAGTCGGTGGGGAAACAGTTGGATACATGGTGGACCCGGTCGAGACCAAGGGGCAGGATAGCCGCATGATAGGCGGGGAGCCTAACGAGGTGACTCGATTCCGGAGATAAAATGAACACGGCAGATATCCAGGGGATACTGACTGGGGTTCAACTTGGTACGACAGATATTCAGGGGATACTGATCGTAGCCAGGATATCGGGTGGTGATCATCTGTTGAGATGGTGTCGACGGTATCTGTATTTATATGTCGATGCTGGACATGAGAGATTTCGTATTTCGATGTCGATGCTGGACATCCATATGTATACTGATGTGATCATTATCTTGAGGTACACAGTTAGATATGTTTTATTGGATTCCACCAGGACTGATCCGATGGACAGTACCTGCAGATATATTGTACAGATATTCATAGACAAAAAGGGAATACCGATACAGATAATAGATTCACGATGTTGATTCATATGACATTGAGATATTATACTTATTGCACGATAGTCAGTATTGCACCTTTGCATATCATATGGTATATCGATACAGATTATGATAGTATTATACTTATAACCTAGGTATCGTCATGCATTTCGAATTTCTACTTTTAGACGTACTTTTATTCACTGAGTTGGCAACTCATCCCCGTTGTGCCACAGTTTCTTGCAGGTTTTACCGCTAGGATTATCAGCGGTTTGGGCACACATTCTTTTGGGGATTGATGGGCAAGTGAGTTATTATTGTATCCTACTCACTCTTGATTATTCACATATGCTTGTATCTAGCGGAAACTCCATCAACTTAGAAATGATATATTATGGACTTAGAAGCGAGGATTAGAGTAGTGTCTTGAGTTGTCGCACTCTTTGGAGTCGACTTCTATTTTAGATTGTTTGGCCGCTCCATTGTTTGGACGCGGAGACTAGCTTCCGTTAGGATGCTATTTTATTATGCTGTATCGGGTTTTTATAAAAGTGCAAAGGAGGTGATGACAAGTTTCAAAACATCATAAGGGCTTTCAACATACTTAGTTAAATTTAGATGTTATTTTAAATCGATATTATCGGCTGATTATTTAAACCTCACCTCCAATATTTTTCAAAAAGGGTTTAGATTCCGGGTTTTGGCTTACTTAAACCGCCTCGATGTCTTGAGATGTCATATGATTTAAGTGCCGGTCACGTGCCACATTTTGGGTCGTGACACACAAGGAGGATGTGCATCAACTATCGAGAATTAAACGGGTGACTATTAAGAACAAGTACCCAATCCCACGCATCGGCGAATTATTCGAGCAACTCAGTGGCGCGAGGGTATTCTCGAAGCTGGATTTGCGATCCGGATATCATCAAGTTCGAGTTAAATCAGAGAATATCTGCAACACTGCGTTTCGAACTCGATATGGACATTGCGAGTATTTAGTGATGCTATTCGGAGTCACGAATGCACCAGCGATATTTATGGACTGGATGAACCGAATCTTTTCACCGTTCTTGGACCAGTTTATAGTGGTGTCCATCGATGATATTCTGTTCTACTCGAGGAGCCTAGAAGAGCATGCTGAACACTTGAGGATCGCACTGCAGACATTGAGGCATGAAAGATTGTATGCAAAGATAAGCAAATGCGAGTTTTGGCTTGAAGAAGTAAAGTTTTTGGGGCATGTCGTATCCGGAGATGGAATCGCCGTTGACTCTGAGAAGATTGCAGCGGTTCAAGATTGGCCGATTCTGAGGAATGTAGCGGAGATCAGAAGTTTTCTGGGATTTGCAGAATACTACAGAAGATTCGTGGAGAATTTTGCTCGATTGGCTGAGCCTTTGACCAAGCTTACACGGAAGGAGGTACCGTTTGTATGGACGGATAGTTGTGCGTCAGCTTTTGAGGCGTTGAAGCAAAAGTTGATAACCGCTCCTATTTGACCGTACCAGTCGGTTCCGGAGGATTGTGATTCACAGCGACGCATCTGGGAAAGGTTTGGGGTGTGTTTTGATGCAGCATGGGAAAGTTATAACCTATGCATCGAGACAGTTGAAGACCCATAAGAAGAATTACCCAACTCATGATTTGGAGCTAGCAGCTATGATTTTCGCTTTGAAGATTTGGAGACACAAATTATTGGGAAAAAGCGTCAAAGTATTCACCGATCACAAAAGCCTAAAGTATTTGTTCATGCAGAAAGAGCTTAACATGAGGCAGCATAGATGGTTGGAGCTGATGGCTGACTATGATCTTGGTCTCAAGTACCATCCCGGGAAAGTTAATGTAGCACCGGATGCGCTTAGTCGGTTGCCAGCAATTCGAATGTTGACTGCACAGAAGGAGCTTATCAATGATTTTTGGAGATTCGAGTTGGAGATTGTGTTACCGGATTCTTCAGGACAGTTGATGCAGCTGCAAGTACAGTCATCGTTGATCGATAATATTAAAGAAGTGCAGTCACAGGACCCAAGATTTCAAAAGTTTTGAGAACAGGTAGAGGCGGGACTTCGAACGGACTTGTTGATTCATGAAGATGGTTCGTTGCGATTTGGTAGCCGTTTGTGTGTGCCAAAGGGAGCCGTTTGCGAAGAAGTTATGAAGGAGGCACACAGTTCCACATATTTCGTACATCCAGGAGGTACGAAGATGTACAGTGGTCTACGACAACATTTCTGGTGGGAAGGCATGAAAAGGGAGATTGCCCGCTTTGTAGCGAAATGCTTGGTGTGTCAGCAAGTTAAGACCGAACATCAAAGAGTAGCTGGTTTATTGCAACCACTTCCGATTCCTCAATAGAAGTAGGAACATATAACCATGGATTTCGTGACAGCTTTACCGCGGAGTTCAAAGGGCAACAATGCAGTTTGGGTGATTTTTGATCAATTGACCAAGGCAGCTCATTTCATATCGTTTCGAGTTGGTCAGTCAACGGAAGCGTTAGCAGAGTGGTACATTCAGGAGATTGTGAGATTGCATGGAGTACCTGTGAGCATCGTCTCCGACCGTGATACTCGATTCTTATCGCACTTTTTGAGGAGTTTACAGGAAAGTTTGGGAACGCGATTGAAGTTTAGCACCGCTTATCATTCCCAGAAGGATGGCCAGTCGGAGAGAACAATCCAAACTCTTGAAGAGATGTTGAGAGCTTGCATGTTGGACTTTAAGGGTTCATGGGAGGATCATCTACATTTGGTGGAGTTTTCATACAATAACAGCTTCCAGGCGACTATTCAGATGGCTCCATTCGAAGTATTGTATGGTCGTAAGTGTCGCTCACCCGTTTGTTGGGATGATGTTGGAGAACGGAGATTGTTGGGACCGGATCTTGTCGGGAAAACAGTAGAGAAGGTTAATACTATCCGGAATCACATGAAGGCAGCACAGGATCGGCAGAAGAGTTGGGCCGATACATCGAGAAGACCTCTAGAATTCGCTGTTGGTGATCTTGTATTCTTGAAGATATCACCGACTAGAGGAGTGATTCGTTTTGGAAGTCGAGGCAAGCTTAGTTCTCGATTCGTGGGGCCTTTCGAGATTATTGAGCATGTTGGAGAAGTGGCTTATCGATTGGCTTTACCACCATCTTTGGCGAGTGTTCATGATGTGTTTCATGTATCTCAACTCCGTAAATATGTTCGAGATGAAACACACGTACTAGATCATTCGGATGTGACTTTAAGGGAGGATTTGACCTTTGAGGAACGACCGAGGTCGATTGTTGATCGAAGAGAAAAGGTTTTCAAGAATAAGGTTATCCCGCTCATACTTGTTTCATGGGAGAATCGTTGGCACGGAGAATCGACTTGGGAACGAGAATACGAGATTCGACAGAAGTTTCCACACCTCTTCTCGTAGATTCATGCTTATTTTTCTTTTCTTGTTTCGGGAATTTCGAGGACGAAATTCTTTTTGTAGTTGAGTATAATGTAACACCCTAGTTCATTTATACCAGTTCTATTTTGGGTATTTCTTTATTTATGGCTATTTCTTGATTTATTGTGTTTTGGGTGCGAATAGTATAATTGGTATCCGGGTTTGCATCCGAACCGAACCGCATGCTGGAAACCCGTCTTGATTCTTGTTTATGATTTATCCCAGCTAATTATGTGGATCCGCGCACTTTCATGTTATATATTCTGCATACTTGCATTATATCGAGCATCTGCATTTTTAAAATACAATTATAATCTAATAATATATTTTAAAAATATCTTGCATGGCCTGTATCATACCCCTAACCCTGTTGTAGCATCCGCACATCGTATTCTCGTCCTGTTCAGTGAAACGGACTCGTTTGGATCGCTACGTGCACGCTACGTGTATCCGTTCTTGGGGTTATGCATTTTCGTTACCCGGATATTCTATTTTGGTTTTGGTTAACACGTATATTATCCATATTTTCAAACCATAGTTTTAGACCCAATCTGGGCACGTTTTGGACTACTTTTGTATTAGCCAGAAATCTCGATATATATAAAATAAAATTCTTTATATATAAACTGTTTCTTTATATACGTTTATATATATTTTTAACTATATATATATTTTTAAAATATTTTCTATTTCTAATCCTAACAACCCCTGCCTCTCTCTCCTCTCCTCTCTTTTTTAATATATAAATATTTAATATTTTACTTTACCCCATATATTATGAAAACCCCCACCACGAGATTCGAGCACCCCCTATCTCCCATATTCTCACCTCTCTTCTCTTTCGCCCTCGTCTTCGTCGCGAGATGTAATACCCGGTTCATTTGTATACGCCTATATCCGTATTTCTTTTAACCTATAAAATTTTATTTATAATTGTTTATTATTTTAAACTCCCAATCTATTTTAGTTCTTCCCCTCTCCTTTCCAAGACCCTAATCCCAATTCCTCATGTTCTTGCCCATTTATATAAACCTCAATTTATATACGCCCATCTCTTTTCATATTTTATTTAAACTCAAAACCCTAACTTTTCCCCTTCAACCCAATTCCTTTATTCATTTAAAACTAAACCCAAAACACCATCTTTTCCTTTTATTAATAAATCCCCTCGGCCCATTCCCTTTAAATAAACTAAATTCCTTTTTTTTCTAAACCCCGAGCCCAGCCTATTCCATTTTTTCCTATTAAAATTCTTTATTTTTGGCCCAGCCCATCTCACCCGAGCCCATCCCCTTTCCCTAATAATTCTTTTAAATTCATTCCCAATCCCTGGCCCAGCTCGCTCTCGGCCCGCTCCCACGCCTCCAACCCAACCCGCTCACCAATCCGACCCGCACCCTACACCTCCTTCTTCCCCAACGGCTATCCCCACTTTTCCCGCTCCCTGCTCCCCGCGATCCGCCTCCTCCGCCCACGCTCGCACCCACGTCGCAGCACCGTTACCCCACGACGCGCGCCTCTCTTTCTCCTCTCATAATTCCTTCTCTCTCCCACATCTTCTCCCCCCTCTCTTCTTTCCACTCCTGTTCTCCCTCTCTCGAGCCCACGCCCACGCCTCCTCCGTCGCCATCACCCCACTCCGCCGGCCATCTCGTCGGACCCTCTCTCTTTCTCACTCCCTAATCTCTCCCCTCTCTTTCTCACTCCCTTATCTCTCCCCCTCTCTCTTCCTCTGTTCTCTCTCTTCCTCACCCTCTTTCTCTGTTCTTCCCCTCTCTCTCTATATCTCAACTCTCTCTCTCTCAAATTCTCTCTCCCTCTCCCTCTGTCCTCACTATCTCTCTCTCTTTCTCAGTTCTCTCTCTTTCTATCTTTCCCAGCTCTCTCTCTCTCTCTCTCTCTTTCCCAGTTTTCTCTCTCTCTCTCTCTAACACTCCCTCTCTCCCTCTCTAAATCTCGCCCGTCTTTCCCCTTTTCTATCAACCTACTACCATCACACGACATCGCCTGAGCACGCCAACAACCACTTCACCGAGCCGTCAAGTTAAGCTCGAGCCGAGGCCAATCTTTGTCGTATTTGCATCGTGATTGCATCGGGTCATTGCAATAGACCGCGTCGCTGCCGTGCATTCCCGAAAACGTCTCCAGGCAAGTTCTCTACTTGCTTCATGCTATTCTATTTATGTTACAAATCCAAATCGTATAAATTGCAATGTTACTATTCGTGATAACGTACACTATTTACCTGTTCGATGTATGGCCCCAATGAAAATACTTGCCTAATTTGACGGAACTCAATTGTATACGTATGGCTATGAATCTAGTGTGTGAATTTCGTTGGAAAATATGACCGTTAATGACTAAAATGACTACCCCCAAGTTTACCTGTAAAACTGGAAATTTCTTGTACCTGAAAACCGTTAAAATCACCATAAATTATATATATACTGGAATGATGCGTTCGAGGGCTTAAATTGAAGCCGACTCAACGAACTAAAACCCTATGCAAGTTTCTATTAGTTTCTGTACTTAAACTGTGACAATATTTGGATCGGAGTGCGACTCTGGACTGCAGTCCAGAGCGACTCTATTTACTGTGTGCTGTCCTGCAATGAACACCACCCTGTTTCTTTAACTCGTAGGTTGCGGAACTCTGCTGTTTATTATAGGTGAATCTGTTAGATAGACAACACAAGTGGTTCCATCCTACTTCGTTATCGTTTGTTATTTAATCTGCAATTTAAAAGATGGGGACGTATAACAGTCCCAACAGAATCAGAATTTACATACTAGTATTGAACAGTGTATATCTCCTGACGTACAGACGCGATTGAAGATCCGTCTATTGCGTTGAATACCTTACTGAAAACTATAGATTTCATTCAACTGTAGCATCGCTAAAATCTGATCCCAACTGGGATTAAAATGCGTTGCGAAACGGACTTCCGATTCTGAAACCGGATTTCCAGCCGTGAACGCTTAAAATGAAATGGCTATAATTAGTGATCCTGGAACCCGATTGGCATGAAACTAAATTAGATGGATAGATAACTGAACATACTAATTATTACCTGTTTATCGTTTCGCTAAACTGTACACGTTTGATTTATGATAAATATTGCAAGTGGTAGATTACTGATTCATGACATCCTAATCATGCTTTACCTACTGTTTACGCATCATATCATACATATGTCACTGCATTGATAATTTAGTGATGACGTGCATTACCCAGTGTTAGGTATTAGTGATGATTGCGGAAAGTACGTTAGTGTTCGTGTATCAGTGAATAAGTGAAAGTGATACGTACTTGTACACAATCAGTGAACCTTATGATTCTATTGCATTGTCGACGTCTGTGGGACGTGTGTACGTATAACTATAAGTGGTATGGGACACTTATGGAAACTCTTGCATGGGTATCACAGATAAGACATCAGACTCTGCCATTTATCTTAGGTATTAGTCGGGACGTGCTTGATGGAGGCCCTGCCTCCAATTCTCGCGCAGACTTGTCACAGACCGACTGGTATTTAGGGTTATGGTTAGCGTTTGATGTAGACCACAGGGTGTGGGGTAGTTTGAGTGTGAGTTCAACAGAATTTCGGGAGTCCCTTGCTGGCTTATATATATGGAGATATATGGAGATTTACAGGGTACATGATTATTACCGTGAGTTACATGTTGGGCCCGTGGTCCCTTGCCCTTGGGTTCTACCCTTGGGTGGAGGACACTCGCGAGTGGTTGACTTTCACACTTGAACTGACGCTAGGCTTAGTGACCCGTACAGTGAGACTTAGAGACTGATAGGGATGATAGCATCGATATACATGCTTACTGTGTTGACATACTTGGCATATTATCTTACTGCTTTTACTGTTCCACTGCATTGATTACTGCATGTTCATACGTATACCGTCATTGGTTTACTGCATATATATTTATTATCACTGTTAGAGTTGTCACTTGGATTTATATATTATATTGCTATTGTGTCGATCTGACGACCTGAGTATGCATGCTCAGCGTGAGGAAAGGATTTAGCCTGGACCGGGACTAGACGTACATCACGGACATCTTGATTAGCTATCCAGGGTCATACCCTTTTGTTTCCCATCAGGTCAGTTCTTTACATTGTTTTGTTCAGTTACTGCATTTCTCATTACCTACGCATTAATTACTGTTTACCATGTAAAACTAGAAGCCGAAGTGTGACTACGGCAAGACATTTCCTTGACCGTAGGAGCATGGCTGGCCTTGTCAACCCCTCGTATTCCGTATTTTGGGAAGCGGGGCGTGACACGAGGCCTTTGAAAGAACCCACGCCTCACACTCGCTCGTCGCCGTCTCCACCCTCGCCCTCAGCCCCTCGTTGCCGACACCACACCACCACCTCAACCTCACCTCTCTCTCCTCCCGTCCTCGACGAACCCGCAACCCCACAACCCATCATCGAACACCCACAGCCTTCACCTCACCCTCTCCTGTACGCCCCTCGCCGCCGATCTCTCTCGTCGGCCTCGTCACCACCCTCTTCACCTTTCCTCTTCATCACTAACACCCCTGAGCCAACCCCGAGCCCCTCTTCCCTGCACACCCAAATCTGCACCCGACCCTCCATTGCCTCTTCGCCCGCGACCCATCACCGTCACCCCAATACCCTCGCCACCACCCTCGTTTCACTGCCCTCATTGCTACCATCACCACCACATCCCAACATCACCTTTTCCCTGCACCCGAACTTGACACCAAGAACTCCCCGAGCACTACGACCCTCGCTGCCCTTGTCGCCGAAGCTCTGACCTTCCCGTCGCCTCCTCGTCATCGCAACCACCTCCTCGCCTTTTCCTAAACACCAGAGCACCAAACCCCAGTTCTTCTTGTTCTTGTTCTTGTTCTTCTCTTTTTCTTGATTCGTGCATTTCCCGGTGATCGTCGGAGCCGTGCCTCCGCCGCCGATACGGGCAACCCAGTGGACGTTCCTAGCCAGCGCGGTCTCCTTCTTGCTTTGCCTGGTCCTGTCCCGTGCGCGCGTGTGTACATTGCGACGTTTACCCAACGTCGGACGCATCATATGCATTCTGTCATGAGGTCCGAGCAGGCAAGTTTATCTTGCTACATGCTATGATATATATTTTGCATCCATATGAATAAAAATATCACATGTTTACTGTATTGTATATCCATGTTACTGTTTTACTGTTTTCGGATAGTCGTTTGTATCCGTATCATTTATTACATATTTAGTTGCATGCAAGTTTATCTTGCTACATGCTATATTATTACATTTGCATCCATAATAATAATAATAATATTACATGTTCATTGTATTGTGCATCCTATGTTACAGTTTTACAGTTTTACAATATCCGTTCGCCATCCGTACAATTTATTACATATCTAGTCGCATACAATTTTATCTCGCTACAGGCTATGCAATATATTTGACATCTATAAGTATAGAATTATTACATGTTTATGGCATTTCACATCCATGTTACAGTTTTACCGTTTTTCCGATATCCGTTCGTATCCGTGTTATTTATTATATATCTAGTTGCATGCCATGTCATATTATATCATGTTACCGTTATATTAGCACCCCATGCTTAATAATGAGCATTGTACGTATTCATGGAGTTGTAGATGTAATCTCTGATAGATATTTATGCTTCCGTTTTTTACTGTCACGCCCCGCTTCCCAGAGTGCGCTAAGATTGGCACGTGACAGAGCCAACCATGTTACCTGTGGCTAGGAAAAATCCCTCCACAGTCACATTACGGCTGTCTAGAGATATCAAGAACAGTAGAAATAAAAGAACTATCTAGTACATGTCTATGAGCCAGAAATAAAGAGTCAAGAAATAAAAATGCGGAAGCAATAGATCCAATGAACAATAATAAATTGGAATGTACGTCCCAAAATACGGGCTCACATCAGGAATAAAACAATACTGAAAGGAACTAAACTAAACTATAAACAGGTCCTCACTGCTCGGCCTGTTGATCAAAATACTCCTGGACAGCCTGTGATAAGGATAATGGATCTGGGCCATGCAAAACCCAGGTGTCAGTGTGTCATAATATCAATAGTTCTAAGCAAGCAGGATGTAAAGAAATATGCAGGCATGAAGTATAAACAATAACAGTAACATGAATATAGATCAGTGGACAGAATATATACAGGTGAAGTGCAGTGAGTAGTCTAAACTGTGCTATAGGGTTATCTACTCTAAAGTTATTGAAATCAATTAGAGTAATCCTCCATGTAACTCAAAGGATATGTCCCATTACCCCCCGGGACCGGGTCAGGAATATATGAACCAAGAGTGGTTCTGTCCCGTTATCCCCCGGGACCACGGATCAAGAATATATAAGAGTCACGAATGGCTCTGTCCCGTACCTTCCGGGACCACGGATCAAGTAATACCCTTTTAAGTTACACTTTAGTTTACACTTTTGATTTCGTCATACCCCCAAGTTACGTGTTCAAGTCAGGTATTAATAAATCTGGAGCTAATGCCAACACAGGATCAAGCAGGTACAGGTTTGTCTAAATAGACAACAGGATATGTCCGTAGGGACAACAGGTCAAGATTGTCGGCATTAGTAACAATATCAGGTAACATGTCAAGCTGTGGTACATCAGGTCATGTCAGGTGGTGTACATGTATCAAGTCATGTCAAGTAGTGGTGTATCAGGTCATGTCAGGTAGTGCACAAGTATCAAGTAGGTGCTCATAATCAAACTGTAATAAATATGGGTGCACAAAATCAAGTATGGAGTACTAATATAACAATAAAATGAAATAATGTGACATGGTATGCAAATCGATATAAAATCAATGATATGGATGCACAATTATCGATTAGGGTTACATTTATAGTTCCAATACTGATTAGGATGCACTTTATTAAAATGGGGTGTTAATATCACAGTATTATGTATTAATGTGATCTATAGATGCAGTTATATATATTTTAAATGAGATGGATGCAAACGGGTATCCGAAAACAGTAAAACTGCACAATGGTAATGTAGGATGTATAACTAAGCAATATGAGATGTAAATATTCCATTAGATGCAGTATATTGTAGTATAGTATGTAACAAGATAAGTTGCATGCACTAGATGTAAAGTAACACGTACGGATGCAGACGGATGTCGAAAACTGTAAAAGTAAACATGGGGTGCATAATTTGAAATACCAGTATTATATTTATTAAAATAGATGATATAAAATAATTTAAAATTACATAACATGGCCTGCATGATACCCCTAACCCCGTGGTAGCATCCGTACTTTTATCGTGCATCCGTACTTACTACAGTTTATTTATGAACATCCGTTTGATACCTATGCACTGCCTGTCATGACCGGATACACGACTACTTGACCTGTTACCTGATCCTGTTTCTAATGCCCACAATCCTGTTGTCCCGATGGATATATCTTGTTGTCTATTTAGACAAACTTGTGCATACTTGATCCTATATTGGCATTAGCTCCATTTTATCAATACCTGACTTGAACACATAATTTTGGGGGTATGGGGAAATCAAAAGTGTAACTGAAGTATAGCTTAAAAGGGTATTACTTGATTCGTGGTCCCCGGGGATAACGGGACAGAATCATTCGTAATTCTTACTTGATCCGTGGTCCCGGGGGAATAACGGGACAGAGTCATTCGTGACTCTCACTGCCTGATCCGTGGTCCCGGGGGATAACGGGACATATTCTTTTGAGTTACATAGAGGAGTACACTAATTGATTTCAAACAAACTTTAGAATAGATAACCCAGTAGCACAGTTTAGATTGATCACCGCACGTCACATACACTGATACACTTCACTGTTCTATATCCGTGTTTACTTATTACATTCGTACTACTGTTTATAATTCATGCATGCATATCTTGTTATCTCCTGATTATATTCTATTATTTTGATATTATGATGCACTGATGTCTGGGTTTTGCATGGCCCGGATCTTTATCTCTTTCACAGGCCGACCAAGAGTATTTCAGCCGACAGGCCGAACAGTGAGGAGCATATTGGTGTTTAGTTTAGTTAGTTTAGTTTTCTTTCAGCATTTTCATTTCCTGATGTGAGCCCGTATTTGGGACGTACTTTCCAGATGTTATTGCTTATTGGAATTAGTGCTTCCGCATATTATTTCTTGACTCGTTTATTCTGGCATAAGGACATGTACTAAATAGTTCATTTTATTTTATTGTTCTTGATATCTTATAGACAGCCGTAATGTGACCATGGAGGGATATTTCCTAGCCACAGGTAGCATAGTTAGCTTGTCACGTGCTGATCTTAGCGCACTCTAGGACACGGGGCGTGACAGGTACTTCATCTGGTGATCGCACGTCAAGTTGAACTCAACCATTTACCAAGTGTGCAAAGATCGGTGCAAAGTCGGTATCTCCATGGCCCCGAAGTCAAGGTGGGGATTGCTTAGTAAAGACGGGCAGGAGTCACCCTCTAAAGAATGGATTGAGCAGGGAAGCTGCTCGGTGGCCTTTTGATGAGGGCTTTGATCCTTAGCGTACGTGGGTAAGAAATTACCTGCTAAGGATGGACTGAGCAGGGTAGCTTCTCGGTTGCCTCTTGGCGAGGGCTTTGATCCTTAGCGTAGATGAGTAATAAATTACCCGCTAAGGATAGACTGAGCAGAGTAGCTGCTCGGTTGCCTCTTGGCGAGGGCTTTTGATCCTTGGCATCGGTGGGTAGCGAACTACCAGCCATGGATGGACCGAGCAGGGTAGCTGCTCAGTTGCCTCTTGGCGAGGGCTTTGATCCTTAGTGTAGATGAGTAAGAAGTTACCTGCTAAGGATAGAGCGAGCAGGGAAGCTGCTCGGTGGCCTCTTGATGAGGGTTTTGATCCTTGGCATCGCTGGGTAATAGATTACCAGCCAAGGATGGTGTTCCCGCTAAAAATTTCTGCGCAAAAGAGCCCAAGGTATCAAATGGCAGCGATACGCTTAAGAAAATGTGAACCAGTATTTTTCGGGCTGTATTTTGACAATCTCCCGAATGCAAAACAGCTAAATTTTGATAGTATCGAAAGTGTTTCAAAAAATCCTTCGATTTGATATATTATGGGCCTCATAATTCATCCAGGATCAAAAGTTATGAGCAAATGTGCTACGTACGTGTAATCTAAAGTAACGCTCTACTACATGTGGGATGCATTTTTAGTCCCACATCGGGAAAAAGAGAGATCCCTTCTATACCACTCTAATATAAATAAGAGGGGATACCTCTTAGAAAAGATAGAGAATTCAATTCTCAAAGAAGATTAGTTCTCCATAGGAGCTTGCTCCCCCCATAATGTGCATATGCGCAAGCGCCATGTGCGCTACGTGCAACGCACATGCGCCCGCCACGTGTGCACCACGTGCAATGCACGTGGGCACCATGTGCGAGGATTCAATCCTCAAAGGAGCTTAGTGCTCTAAGTTAGGGCCATAGCCTCCCCTTCATAATGCGCATATGCGCAAGCGCTATGTGCGATGCACGTGCGCCCGATACGTGCGCACCACGTGCAACGCATGTGAGCCCTCCACATAGGGAGAATTCAATTCTCAAAGGAGATTAGTTCTCCATAGGAGCTTGCTCCCCCATAATGCGCATATGCGCAAGCGCCATGTGCGCCCGCCACGTGCAACGCACGTGCGCCCGCCACGTGCGCACCACTTGCAATGCACATGCACACCACGTGCGAGGATTCATTCCTCAAAGGAGCTTAGTGCTCCAAGTTAGGGCCATAGCCGCTCTCCCATAATGCGCAAGCGCTACGTGCGCACCACGTGCAACGCACGTATGCCCACCACGTAGGAGGATTTAATCCTCAAAGGAGCTTAGATATTCAAGTTAGGGCCATAGCTGCCCCCCATAATGCGATATGTGCAAGCTCCATGTTTGCTACGTGCAAATATGTGCGTCCAACACGTGCGACGCACGTGCGCCGAACACGTGTGACGAACGCGCGCGAACGCAAAGATGCCTTCTTCAGCAGCGAGAAGCTTAAGCTCCAGCCTGTTCTTCCCCCTGATGAGTGGGACATGGTTCAAAGGGTACATCCCTCCACACCTTCGATATATGGCGATGTAATCTCTCAGTGTCGTCGGAGAGGTGGTGGGTCCCAACGACCAATAATCCTTCTTTCCAAAATAAAAAAAGAAAGAAGAAACACAGAGGAGCTCCCTCATAGACTTTGAGAAATTTCAAAGAGAAGAGCAAGCTCTCGGAAGAAGAAGAATTTTTTCAAGGTAAATAAAACAAAGAGATAAAATCATCTCATAAGAGAAGAATAATCTATTTCTTTTTCTAGATCATAGATCTATAAGACCAAGGTCTTTCACAAAAGAGATCATAGCATTTCATCATAAAAAGTGAGGGGGAAGAACTTAATTCTCTTCAGATCATAGATCTATAAAATAAAGACGAAGTCTTTCACAAGAACAAAAGAGATTGTAAAATCTTTTATTAAAATAAGAACTTAATTCTTAGATCTATGAGACAAAGTCTCCTATGAATGAGAATTTAATTCTCAGAGCGCAGAACTGATCAAAGTTGCCTAAAAAGAGCCTTAACGCTCCAATTGAAAAGAAGCGCCTCAGCGCTCCAAGACCGGCGCACAGCGGCATAGCACTCCTAGCGCTCCAATTGAAAAGAAGCGCCTCAGCGTTCCAAGACTGGCGCACAACGCTCCTAGCGCTCCAATTAAAGAAGCGTCTTAGCGCTCCGAGTCTGGCGCTCAGCGTCCAGCGCTCCAAGCGCTATTTTAAAAGAAGCACCCAACACTCCAAGGTTGACGCTCAGCGCCAAGCGCACCACGTGCTCCTCACGTGTGTGCTATTTTATAAAGAGCGCTCTGCACTCATTGACTGGCGCTCAGCGCCAAGCGCGCCATGTGCTCCTCATGTGTGTGCTATCTCACAGGAAGCGTCTTAGCGCTCTAAATCTGGCGCTCAGCGCCAAGCGCGCCACGTGCTCCTCACGTGTGCGCTGAGAGAACACAAAGTGTTCTTTAAATAAAGCCCAACGCCATAATAAAAAGTGTCCAACACTTAATAAAAAAAAGACAAAAGAAGAAGGGGTGTCGGAACCCAAAATTAATGCTCTGCATTATTGAACAAAAAGGGCCTGAGCCCAAACAAATGTTAACATTTTGTTCAAAAATGAATGGACTGAGTCCAAATAAGTGTTCAAACACTTTAACTGAATGGGCCGAGCCCAAGTAGGCCATAAATCCCCCAATTCAGATTAACTGAGCCCATGTGCTCCCAATATTTTTAATTGGTCTTAGTCCCAAACCTGACTATAGATCCCCCAACCAACATTGGTTCAAGGGTACATCTTTTCACACCTCTGATATGTGTCGTTGAAATTCTTCAATGTCTTCAGAAAGATGGCGGATCCTGACAATCAGACACTTTATGGACTGCAACGTCCCTAAACTAAACTCTATGGACAATGAGTTCCTTAAACTCATGGATTATGATGTTCTTAAACTTTATAGACTATGAGGTCTTTAAACTAGACTATGATGTCTTTAAACTGGACTATGAGGTCCTTAAACTCATGGACTATGATGTCCTTAAACTTTATAGACTATGATGTCTTTAAACTAGACTATGATGTCTTTAAACACAGACTATGATGTCTTTAAACTCAATGGACTATAATGTCCTTAAACTTATGGACCGTAATGTCCCTAAACTAAAACAATAGAGTCCAAATGCTTTTTTGTTGGTTCTAAATGATCCTATTAAGTAGATCTTAGTTTAAAATTAGACTAACGTATTCTTAACAAACGTTTAAGTTGATCTTAGTCTCAAATGAGATTAACGATCCTTAAACCTAACCCAAACCCAAATCTAAGAAAATACGGATTTGGACTAATCCACGCCCTATGGGCGGCAACAAAAATTAGTCTTCCCCGTTTTCGGCGGCGAACAGATTCTGGCATGCCCGGTGGGACCTTTTCCTCTTTCCATTCCACACTTCATGTGTTGTGTTCGCGAACGAATCGTGGTTTGATATGATTACCCCTGGATTCGAGGTACTAAGATTTAGTGTTTTGCTCCCGTGCAGATCAATGACTTTCAACTGCACAAACTGCAACAAGTGCAACAACTCCCACTCTATCCTTGCTGGAGGAGTGACTTATGGGCCTCAAGCGGTCTCCGTTTTCAAGATGCCAGTGGAACAGGTGATGCAAGCCACCACTGGGCTGTTCTTTGGGACCGTGTTCCCACCCATGAGCTTCAACGCCCCACTGCCGTCGCAAGAAGCTCCGAAGAAGTCGGTCTTTGATCGGCTTACAACTATCGTGACCCCTCTCAACGGGTCACCCAAATCCAACGCCTCAGTCTTTAACAGTCTGGGCTAAAACTCCAGTGGGCCTGTGAAGAAACCTACCATACCTGAAGGGGTTATCCCAAAACGAATAGCCGTTCCTGCTCCTGAAGTCGCCAAAGCGGTTTCTCCTGCTAAGGGATCGGTCTTCACAAGACTGGCCGCTCCAGCTCCCACTCCAGGTGATGTAACCAAGGCTGCTTCCCCTGCCAAAAAGTCGGTCTTTTCAAGAATGATCATTCCCTCACAGCGGACGTCAGTCTTCGATAGGCTGGCACCAACAGCAACCTTTCACCAGATCAGGGGGCATGAGGGAGCCACCCCCATAGCTAAATCAATATCGTCTGCAAGGCATGCTCGACATTGTCATTGCCGCCGAGTGAGGAAAGCTGGGGGTAGTTCCCTTTCTGGACTGACTCCGCCAGCTCCAACGGTAGAAGTCGATGCTACCGTTCCAACTGGGAACAGCTTCGAACCACTCAGGAGGGTGCACAAAAACTCTCCAACTGCTGTATTGAAAAGAGCTCCTCCACCTGTGGAGAATGCTACAAAGACAAAGCTAGAACAGCCCCTTGTCCTCCAAAATTCATAAGGTTTGGCGACAGGTCCAAGACTCGGTGATCAACCAAGACTACTCCCGCCGACCGAAGAAGATGAAAGTTCAGCAAGAGAAGGACCACCCTATTGTACCACAGAAGGTTTCGTCTACTTGGGTGCCCGCTACAATAGCCCCCTCAACTTCGACCGCTCACAAAAGGAGAAGGCTGGAGAAAATCCCCGTGTCTGCGACAAATCTCAAGGGCACTGAACCTAAACACCCCAAGTCTGGGGGCATGGTAGTGCATACTGTTTATATGGCTTCCGGAAAAGAGGAAAACCGTGCTTCTACGGGTCACCGACCGCTCACACGATCAGTGACAAAGGCTTAGGAGCAACAATAGCAAAAGCTCCAAGAGATGCTGACAACCATGGCCACACTCACTGGGCCAAAAGAAAGCCCGGAGATATCGTCAGAGCAGCGTCAAGAACAGGAAACTGATGCTGAGTTCCTCCGCAGAATCCTCGAGAAGAGAGACAGAGAGGCCGCGGAAAAAGCGGCCAAAATAAAACGAATGACACTTTTATTCCAAGATATGGTCGGGATGATGATACAGCCGGATTCTCCAGCTGAAGACCCCCCGATTATCCTTGAAGACGACAGAGGGGAAACATCGAACCCTCTTCCGGCTCTATCAGCAGCCAAGGAAGAGACCATCTCCAAAGCCGCCCTGGATGACTATATCGCTCAACAGATACGAGCTCATCAGGCGAGCGAAGCGGCTGGCCAAATCGTCAAGACTGGACGACCCTATCCTGGTTGGTACGACCAAATAAAGTACCCGCCAGGATATACGATTCCTAAATTCCATGTATATAAGAGGACGGGGAATCCACACCAACACGTCGCTCAATTCAGGGCTCTGTACGGCAATACTGGAGGTGACGATAAGCTACTGCTTCGCCAATTCGTTGGCAGCTTGTCGGAGATAGCATTCGAGTGGTATTCCGAGCTCCCGAATGACTCCGTTAAGACATTTGCAGAAATGGAGCTACTATTTACACAAAGGTTTGCAATCGCCAACGAACGCACCCCAATCACGGCATTGATCAATGCCAGGATGAAGCCGGGAGAAACATCGGTTCAGTATGCAATTCGGTGGTAGAACCTATAGTCGAAATGCGAACAACGCATCGAAGAAGCTCCTGCAGTAGGCATGTTCGTGGGTACCCTCGATTCGTAGGCGACCATATCCCAGTTCATGATATTTTTCAAGCCGACTACCTTCCAGGCCTTGATTGACAAGATGGCCCAAATGGATCAAATGGGCCATAGACCGTCTTCCTCGAAAATGGAGCCTCGAAACGAAAAAGGGAAAAGGAAAGCGACCTTCATCGCCAATGCTCAGCAGCGGCCCAGCGACCCAAAACCAACTGATCGCCAAAACGATAGACAACGATTCTTCAACGAGAAGCTAAAACGCCCTTATTCGTTTTTCCCGGGATAAAACGAGGAGACTGTTTGAGCTGACGGTATGCAACAGACTTATCAATCTGCCAGATCCAAGATGTCCACTGCAGCCCGGCGACGCCAACAATCCTAATTACTGCCCTTATCACCGAGCAGTAGGCCATCCAATCGAAGATTGCTTTGTCTTCAAAGGATGGATTGAGGACCAATACCAACAGGGCAAATTCGCGCTGTCTGAAAATTAGAAGGTAAGCCTGTCCCAGCCACACGCTCCTAAAAAGGTGGACATGCCGGGGGCGTCGTGCTCTTTTATAGAAGAAGCTCCATGGGAGGTCGCTCTTTCAGCCAAAATGAAAAGAATGCTAAAAGATCTCCAAGCATGTCCGGCGATTAGGTGGAAGAGCCCACTGGAACCCGAGATTATTGAGGGGATGCTGAAGCCGCGCCCAACGCTGAAAGTTGGTGAAGGTGGACAAAACATTCAGGCCAAGCCTCCAAAGTCTTTAAAGAAAAGAAAAAGGCCAAGAAGCCCGTTCAACCTAAAGACGTCCGTACAGGTCTGCAGAAATACATCGATGCACTGGAAGAATATAACCAGAAGGCTCGGACCCTAATCACGCTGGATGAATTCTTTAAGCATGTACTTGAGAATGAAGCTGATGACGCTGATGAAGGAGACAATTCTTCAGAAGAGCTCGAGGATTACGTGGCAAGCTGCCACATGATCTCCTACTCATCAATAAAGGGCAAAGAAGCTCCCGATGCAGAGAAACTGGGGGCAGATGCAGAACCGGAACCAAAATCCCTGGAGCCATCGGACGAATTGATTAACAGACTGTTGAGCGAAGCTCTTCAGAAAAGCAAATTTGACCGAGAGCTTGAAACGACCATATATGAAAGGGCCAAGTGTCGGCATCACATTGAAGAAGCTCCGGTATTGAGAAGCCATAGAGTACCCCAACCGGATAGAAGCACTTCTGCCGCCAGCAAAAGCAGGTTTAAGACAAGGAAGCAATTCACTAAAGCCCTGTCGATGGGAATGAAGTTGCCACTTTTCAAAGAAGATACTTCAGAAAATACGTTCCCCGACGGACTAGATGCACATCCAAACTACTGCTTTTATCATTGGAGGATCACGCACCCTACCGAGGAATGCATGGCCTTTAAAAATTGGTGGCAGGGATACGTTGTTCATCGACAGCATTTCAAGCGGATGAAGAGCAAAACTTGTTGAGAGCAAAGAAGCGCGACCGATGAGCATAAAAGAACTGCTGGAAACTGTCACATGGTTGATAGCAAGGGATTGCAAGTTCTCACCTTCGGGAGCGATTCTGATGAATAAATAGCCCTCAGCCCTCTCTTCAAGGAATCCATCTCTGAAACAGAAGAGACGAAGACCTGCGAGAACATTCAGCCGCGCAATCGTACGCTACTCGAAAAGAATCTCGGATCCACAAACAAGGGATTGAACAGAAAAGATAAGGGGAAGGAAAAAGTCCCTGAAGATATCGCCCTCGATGATCAATTCGTCAAAGAGTTGGCAGTCAAGGACCCGCCCAAGAAAAACAAGGTGGATTACAACGTTCTGGCACACCTGAGGAAGATACCCTCGCAGCTAAGCATTCTCGATGCCCTTCTGCTATCTAAAGAGGTGAGAGATTCGTTAATCAAGGCGTTACAAGACCCTAAGCAGTTTCAAGCCTTCCTTGCCGAAGAAAAGATGAAGGATGAGCTGGAAGAAGTGTACATAGCCGACATCACCTTCAGCGACAAGGACCTCCTCCTCGGGACGTGCGAGCACAACCGTCCCCTGGATACTGTCATGACATCAAGATAGGCAAAATCCTGGTTGACAATGGGTCCTCCGTCAACCTTCTCAACGTGAGAGTGCTAAAAGAAATCTGCATGAGCATCCAGCACCTCGCTCGGGATAAAATCACCATCTCCGGGTTGGACTCCCAGTCATCACGGACGCCCGGGTCTGTAATACTGACGTTACGCTTCGGGCTGCTCGTCACTGATATCAAATTTCATGTCATTGACGCCAAAATCACTCAATTACACGCTATAACTCATTGAGACTATCATCATGATAGATTCATTATTACTCGGCAGGCCTTGGTTACACGAGTACAACATTATCACTTCTACACAACACCAGTGTATGAAGTATTTCAAGGATGGTCTCGAGTATACCGTGACAGGGGAGCTGAACCCATTCTCCGTGAATGAAGTCCAAAAGTACGAAGATGCAAAATACTTCTTGCCAGACTTTGAAGACATGGAAATGTGCCATATGCCGGAGAATAAGCAGAAAGCTATCACCGCTATTCCGGTCTTTGGGAGCGATACTGAAGAAGAGGAAGAGATAGTCTATTCAGGACCGCCCCGATGCAACAAGCCGGGACCGTCCACCCCTATTCTGGTCTTCGGCAGCGACTCTGAAGATGAGGTTAATGCAGTATTTTCTGTTCGGCCATCAATATAAGCCTTCATTGGCGATGAACGGGGTTTGCAAATCGTCATGGTTCTGCAAGAGCATTACAAAGAGCTCGACACACTTGATACCTATAGTGTGCAGGAACTGCAGACGTTCTACGTCCCTCCCGGGCGAAGAGATGAAAAGGCGATCCTCTTTTATCGATCCACGGAAATCAAAGTAGAGAAAGAAATCTGGCAAGTTGCCGATTCTACACTTGACAGGCTCTAGCCTATCCATCTGCCCAGATACTACATGGAAGTATTAAAAAGGCTGTTAAGGCGCCAAGGCGTACCTTTCAAACAGACTGCTCGACAAGCTCATTTCTACAACAGGATCTGGAACGTCCCTGGAACACAGCAAAAATTGCCCAACGGGAGAATGGAAACGATCGGGCTTGGATATGTTCAATCCAAGAAACGGGAACGATTCCATTGCTGCTACGTTATACATGACTTTGATGAAGAAGAAGATGCTCTGTTAAAAGACGCTAACCCTGAACCAAAACGATGTCCCGCCATGAAAGTGCCAAATCCGTCGTTCGAAGAACAGATGGACAAGCTAATAAGGGAAGCGGGTCAAAAGGTCCGGGATGACTATAGCCGCGAAACGGCCATTTACGAGAAAGCCAGGATGCAGCGCCTCCTTCAGCAGGCTGTAGAGAATGACGATGCTCTTTCTCGCCAGCCCGTCATACAAAAGACCCGACGCAGAGGTAGAAACAAGCTAAAGAACGGAAAAAACGTTCGACAGCGGCAAAGCGGGTCCAAGAAGCCACACGATCGAGAATTGAGCAGCCGGGATCCGTCTCTTATAAAGAAGATTGGTCGAGCATATTCTTTTCCCTAAGACAAGATAAGGAAGATATTCGATCTTGTTATGAAATATCAAATGATTACGCTCCCGGAGTCCAAACACCCCGAACAAGCAGACGAGGTCTCTCACCCGGATTATTGCTCCTATCACCGAGCGATAGGACATCCTCTCGAAGATTGCTTCACCTTCAAAAACTGTGTCAAGGACCAGTATCAGCAAGGCAGGTTCTCTTTATCCAGCAGTTGGAGGGTAACCCCGCCACAGAAGCATGAACCGAAAGCTACATATGCAGCGAGAGTAGAGCCGGATCAACATCCGTCTTGGAAACGATATCGTACCTGTCACGCGATAACGCTGTCAGAAGAAGGAGTACGTGAGGATATGGATGACCTCTCTTGGTGCTTCGAAAATGAGGGTGAAGATGAGTTGATCTCAGAACTTCTACTGGCGCTAAAAGAGCTGGAAGATGGAATACATACTACTGTGGACAACCTAAGGAAAATCGACTTGGGGATAGCAAACGACCCGAGGCCTACGTTCGTCAGTGAATTGCCGTCCGAAGAACAAGTAGCTACGCTAAAAGATGTGCTCATACAGTATAAAGACTGCTTCGCATGGAACTATTCCGAGATGCCGGGATTAGACCCAGAAATAGCCGTGCATAAATTGGCGATATCGCCGGACGTCAAGCCAGTCAAGAAAGCACCACGAAGAATGCGGCTTGAACTTGAAATGAGCATCAACGCTAAAGTTAAGAAGCTAATCGACTCCGGCTTCATCTAATAAGTTCACTACCCTAACTGGATCGCCAATATCGTCCCAGTGATGAAGAAGAATGGGACAGTGTGCATCTGCATAGATTTTCGGGACCTCAACAAGGCTTGTCCGAACGATGACTTTTCCGTACCGGTCACCGAGCTGATGATAGATAACACGTCCACTCACGAAGTCTTCTCCTTCATGGACGGCTCATCGGGATACAATCAAATAAAGATGCATCCCGAAGACCAGAAGCATACTGCTTTCTGGACTCCTTTGGGCATATTCTTCTACAAAGTAATGCCTTTCGGCCTGAAGAACGCCGGCACTACCTATCAGAGGGCCATGACAAAGATTTTCGATGTCCTCATACATGAAATCGTCGAATGCTATATTGACGACCTCGTGGTAAAAAGCAAATCACACGAGGAGCATTGGGAGCATCTGAAGGTAGTATTCCAACATCTTCAGAAATACAACCTGAAAATGAACCCTCTTAAATGCGCGTCCGGAGTTTCCTCAGGCAAATTTCTAAGGTTCATCATACGACATTGAGGCATCGAAATAGATCCAACGAAGATTAAGGCGATTATGGAAATACCTTCGCCAAGAACTCTCAAGCAACTGCGGTCTCTCCAAGGAAAGCTCGCATATATCCGACGATTCATAGCCAATCTCTCTGGCAAGTGCCACCCTTATAGCCATTTAATGAAGAAGGGGACCCCGTTCGTCTGGGATCGCAAATGCCAAAGCGCACCGGATGAAATCAAGCAATACCTGCAGAATCCGCCAATACTGACCACTCCGGTTAAGGGAAAGCCTCTCATCCTGTACACAACAGCCCTTGAAGGCTCCTTAGGCGCGCTATGGGCACAGGGAACGACCAAGGGAAGGAGAGAGCTCTTTACTATTTGAGTCGAGTTCTCCTGGGGACAGAAAACAACTACTCTCCCATTGAAAAACACTGCTTGGCGTTAATCTTCGCGATAACGAAGCTCAGGCACTATGCTTTGGCGCATGAGGTCCACCTAATATCAAAAGTGGA
Organism: Agapanthus africanus; assembly: GCA_030015575.1. NCBI lineage: Eukaryota > Viridiplantae > Streptophyta > Magnoliopsida > Asparagales > Amaryllidaceae > Agapanthus > Agapanthus africanus. The sequence continues at coordinate 593,341,744 of CM057344.1, read as the reverse complement.
TCCTCTCAAATATTTGATGTCAAGAGCCATACTAATAGGACAAATCGCTAAATGGGCCCTCCTCTTGATGGAGTTCTCGATAATCTATTGACCCCTCAAAGCAGTGAAAGGCCAGGCCATCGCCGACTTCCTCGCCGAGCATCTGATACCTGCCGACTCACCCTTAAATTGTGAACTGCCGGACGAGCACGCGTTTGACACGATCGACAGGGAGAAAGGGGGAGTGATACCCGATGGGAACTCTATTTCGACGGGGCATCTTCCATGAAGAAGAGAAAGCACAACACCCCTATAATCAAATCTTGGGTAGGCCTCATCTTCGTGACTCCACAAGGAGGGATAATGCACTTTTCCTTTTTCTTGACAGAGCCGAGGACGAACAATGAAGCCAAATATGAAGCTTTGATAGTAGGTCTTGAGATCGCTGTCGATATGGGAATCGAAAACCTCCTCATATACGGAGACTTCCAGTTGGTCGTTAGTCAAATAAATGGCGACTATCAAACGTGTAAACCAGAGTTGGTAAAGTGCGGTGAGAGAGTGCAACAATTGCTGACTCAAATCCCTTCCTATGCCCTGGAAAGCATACCGCGAGCGGAAAATAGCAAGGTGGATGCGTTAGCCAAACTCACTAAAGAACTGGTTGACGAAAACCTCGATAACGTGAGGATCGTTGTGCAAAACCGTCAGGTTCTTGCACCAGCGGAAATACCTCCGGAGTCGTCTGAAGAAAAGGAAGCGACCAAGCAAACGACCCTACAAATAAAAGACCAGGAAAAAGCTAGGGATTGGAGAGAAGTCTTTATAGACTACTTCAAATCCGTCGGACACTTGAAGATGCGTCCTCAAGACATTAGCTCCTGAAATGAGCTCTGTCTTTCGCCTTCGTCAATGATACGCTGTATAAGAGGTCGTTTGACTCTCTATGTGTAAGATGCCTAGGACCGGAAGAAGCAAAGAAAGTCGTCCAAGAAACTCACGATGGACTCTGCGGTTCTCATCTAGCCGGGCCGAAGATGAAACTTAAGATCAAAAGGATGGGCTACTACTGGCCCACGATGATTCAAGACTGTCTCGAATACGCGAAGCAGTGCCCCTTGTGCCAGATTCACGTGGACTTCATCCACCAGCATCTAAATCTGCTACACCCAAAGTGGCTAGCTGGCCGTTCGAAATGTGGGGAACTGACATAATCGGGCCCATCGAACCAGCATCATCTAGAGGACATCGGTTCATATTGGCAACAACTGATTACTTCTCTAAGTGGGCAGAAACAGTGCCACTAAGAGAAGTGAAGACGGAGAATATTCTCCATTTCTTCAAGACACAAGTTATCTATCGGTTCGGCACTCCGCGACGGATTATCTCCAACAACGGGCCGGCCTACAGAAGTCACAAAATCAGCCGCTTCGCACAACAGCATAACATAGATTGGAGATACTCTTCGGTCTATAATCCTCAAGCTAACGGTTTGGCTGAGGCTTTCAACAAGACCATTGACGAAGATCATTAAGAAGACGGTGTCCAAAAACAAAAAAGACTGGCACGAGAGATTGCATGAAGCTCTCTGGGCGTATCGAACTACGTTCAAAACAACCACAAACACAACGCCGTATGCATTGGTATTCGGCGCTGAAGCAGTACTCCCTTTGGAGATAGAGCTACCCTCTCTACGAGTGACAGTTAATTATGAGCTAACGAACGAAGAGAATGCTCATCTTCGCCTGGAGGAGCTCGACGCCCTTGACAAAACCCGGCTCATGGCGCAGCAAAACCTGGAGGCTTACAAAGCAAAGATGACGCGCTCGTACGAAAGATTGACTAGGCCGAGAACATTCCGCCAAGGCGAACTCGTGCTAGTCGTAAAAAGACCTATGATCCCTAATCATGCCAAACGGGGGAAATTCGAGCTAAACTATGAGGGTCCGTATATCATAGACAAGGCCTACCAAGGTGGGGCTTACTTGCTCATGAATATGTATGGCGAAAGACCCTTTAGGCCAATAAACAGCCAGTTCTTGAAAAAATACTACGCCTGACCGAAACGTCTGTAAACTACTACGAACCGCAGCATCCTAAGGCTGACACAAAAAAAAGAAAGAAAAAAAAAACGGTACGTCCATAAGCAAAATGGGCACGGATGAAAATCCGAAAGGGCTCCGTGAGTAAAAACAGCAGGGCTACCGGGTGAAAACCCGAAAGGGCGCAATCTCGTTAAAAGACACCTGCAAGGTCCTCTCGACCTTGTAAGGAGAAAATACCTGCGTGAGATCCTTACGACTCACAAGGGAGCAACACACTTAGGGATCCCAACGATTCCTAAGGAGAAGTTACACTTATGAGATCCTCACGACTCGTAAGGAGAATTCCTCAATGAGACCCTTACGGCTCATAGGATTCAAAAGCCTTAAGGTATATGGATCTAAACCTGTTCTTAAGCCGTCATACACCCCAATATTGCCCTACAAGCAGTTCAATATTGACCCTTATATACAATCCACGGGCACAAATAAACGCCTCCCCCTCCAAGTTTCCACCAATGGCGCGAAATTTTCCCGCTTGGTGAACAACACTTGTAAGTCCTCTCGACTTATAAAGAGAAAATGCTCTTATGAGATCCTTACGAATTATAAAAGAGAGCACCACTTAGAAGTCCTCACGACTTTTAAGGAGAACGTACACCTATGAGATCCTCATGACTCATAGGGAGAAATACCTTTATGAGACCCTTACGGCTCATGAAGTCAAAAGCCTTAGCTGACAGGATTTTAACCCGGTCTACTAAGCCACCTTTGTTCAAACCGACAAAGGCAAATGATGATTCGCTCCTGGCAATATCCCAGTTGTAGCGATGCTGATGCCTAAATCGGTATCAGATCCCAAGTCTAAACTCGTGATAAAAATCAGCGAGCCAAAAATGCATATGAAATAGCCGAAATGATGGGGCAAGTTGCAAAAAAAATCAGTAAGTAAAACATATGCATACAAAATAGCTGAAATGATTGGGCAACTCGTAATAAAAAGCAGCGAGTAAAGAGAAAAAATAGCCGAAATGATTGGTCAATCGCGACTTTCGCGATACAAAAAGCTGAAATGATAGAGCATCGCGAAAAGAAAACAAAATACGCATGAAATGAAACTTTTTGCCCTGTAGGTAAGTCCATACTGACCCCTGTATATAATATATGGGCATAAACGAAAGGGAACCACATGTCCCAACAAACTCTGTCAAAAGGAAGAGTCAAGTTTCAGCGACAATATCTGCATCCCAGAAGACTCGGAACGACGTTCCTCCTCATGCCAGCAGGACATGGACGCGACACCACCAATCAAAGCTACGGCAAAGTCCCTAGTTCCAAGGCTCCACGATTCACAGACAACCTGAATTCGATCCCCGACACCGTATAAAATGGAGAAAGTCGATCCCCGACACCGTAGAAAACGGAGAAAGTTGATCCCCGACACCGTAGAAAACGGAGAAAGTCGATCCCGACACCGTAGAAAACGGAGAAAGTCGATCCCCGACACCGTAGAAAACGGAGAAAGTCGATCCCGACACCGTAGAAAACGGAGAAAGTCGATCCCCGACACCGTAGAAAATGGAGAAAGTCGATCCCGACATCGTAGAAAACGGAGAAAGTCGATCCCCGACTGATTGGTTCGTGAGAGTGTTTGTTTGTTAACCGCAATCAATAACGGTGTCGTGTGTAGCTAGACCGAGATGAGTACGGGTCGTCCTCAGGAAAACGTTGAATATTCTATTCTTACTTTAGATGTGTTGAGAAAGAGAGGAGGGATAAAGAATTTTATAGAATGGTTTCTAGATCTACGTTAAACAAGAATGTAAAATATAGATCTAGATTATTTTAAAGATGTGGTTAATATACTAAAGGGACTTGTAGGGATCGTTAGGATTTAGTAGTTATGGACGATTAATTAAAAGTTACCCTTTTTATCCATTAATAGATTTAGAACTAGAACGACAGTGATGCGTGTAGATTAGGGTTTCTGAAGGGAAAAGGAATCCCACTCTTAACCCTTATCTCGACACGGAACTCCGTTCATATCTAGCCTTTACCAAAACAATCATTAATCTAATCTCTAATCGCGGTCGGAACTAGCAAAGAATTGCTAGCGCGCCCGATTAGGATGTTAATGATTCTTTTGATAAAGTTCCTAAACTTTATAGGACTTAAAAATGGTTTAATTATTTTCATTGTCCATTAGCCTACCCTAATCCTACGAACCCTAACAAGCAGAGAATTACTCGCGCATGTTGGGAAAAGAAGATGAAAAGATAGAGAGGGAAAACATAATGTAAAATGCAAAAGAATTAAATAAAACAACTACCTTTATTAATCAACTTGAACAATCTACACTTTGATTCCTTAGAAAATGATTACAAAGACTAGTTTGCTTCTCGATCTCTTCCAAGGAGGTAGACGAACAGTTGATGATCAGCCTGGATGCGTGAGCCGTCTTGGACTTCGTGATCTCGTCGGCTTGATAGCTTTTCCAAGAGGCTCTCGGTGCCTTTTTATAGTGCAAAGCCAGAATCTTTTGTTTCAAAAGTTGGTAAAATATAGTAGAGAATCATGCCCCAAAATCTTTCCTTCCAACTCCATGATATTGCGGCGGATCCGCAGCCAAAGGGGGGGTATGGCCGCGGATCCGCGGCCAATGGGTGAGATCTCTTGATCAATTTTCTTGTGCTTGTATCTTGTGACATGTGACAATCCTAGGCACATTCAGAATTCAAAAATCTTTTCTCGGTTGCTTCCAGACTTGGTCTCCAAGTTTTGCTTCTTAATTTGGCAAGATTTCTTCAATAAATTGATTTGTTTGATAAATTCTTCATAACAACTTGGAAATATTCTGCACAACAACTCAAATAAGATTTTAGTAGACTTTGTTCTACTAGGATTAGGTCAATAATATTTGCATACATTTTCCTACCAAATGATAATTAAAATATATTAACACATGGAAAATAATGTTTTTACACATAAACCCTCATATATATAATATATTATAATAAAGTCCTTTTTTTAATATGAAAATGGTAGGAAAAATGTAATACAAATGTGCAGTTTTATCAACTGAACAAATACCCCCAAACTTATTTTTGATCGTCCCGAGCAAACTAGTTTATTAAAGAGGAGAAAAAGAAAGGAGAAAACTAAGCACACTTTCGTAGGCAAACACGATTGCACTGAGCACGTGCAACAAGCCGTTAAACCTCTAGGTGTCCCTAGTAGGAGGAGTGTTGTCTCCTGAGGGTTTTCAGCGGATTACACCCACAAAATCTTATAACAAAAGAAAGATGGTGAAATTTACATATAAAGACAAGAACCATAAAAGAAATACTTTGAAAAGAAGAGTTTCCAACTATGCTAGGTTTTCAGTTGTCATGAGCCCTATCTTAATAGTCATGAAAAAATGTTAGAAATCACATCATCCCTCAATAAAACATCGTCTTTATTCTTCATTCCTACCTTTCATTCAAACATTGATCATATAACCTCACGTGTGTGAAATGGACATCCCTACACTCGGAGAATTCAATTCAAGCTATCATACCCTTGTCCATCTACCTTAGTACTTTTTAATTTAATGAATATTAAAGATTTTCTCACACATTTTCATGCGACCGTTAATACTTCTTGAGGTACTAACCGACCGATTACTTATGTGCTTGCTGATTAGGTGATAATATTTTCCTCGTCTTGCACCACCTAAGACTTAGCAGTGACTCCCAGACCAGTTGGCCTGAGGGCACTAGGTGAAGAGGCACCCTCGCTATATTTTTTTATTGCTGCCTTGGTGATACAAAACCAGTGTTCATTTTTTTTCTTTTCACCATTTTTATATTTTCTTCATTTTTTTTTACTTTGGCTTTTAGACAAGAGCATTTCAAGGTATCCTCTACTATCCCGAGTTTCAAGACGTGTGTAAGTGCATATAGTAGGGTATCAACATTCACATGTTCGGCTTCCAGAATAGAAATTATTTTTCAGACTTATTTTTATCCTCAGATTAGTGACTTCCTTCATCTTATTAACCCTTGGGACAACAGCTCATAACTACTTATTACTAGTTCGTTTAAGAAAACTTCTAATTTTCTTGGTTTTCTTAAACTATTTCTATCTTTTGGATGTAATTTTTCACTTTCTACTCGTTTGTTATAAATTTTTTTTTTAATTTTTGAAAATGTTGTGCTTATGCAAAATATGATGCAAATTGATGTGTACATAAGCACAAACCTCCCCCAAACCTGTTTACAGCAGTGTCCTCACTGATGTCATCCGTTAAGCTCAAAAACCTGTAGACTTGGGAGGAAATTATTAATGGGGCAAGAATATATGAAAGTGAAAATCCTCCCCTAAACTTATTTTAGGCTCACAATTTTGTAAAAATCATTTTCTTTCAAGAGCCAACATATACCACACCTCCCAAACTTGAGTTAAACACTTTTAATCTTTTAAAATCACATGAGGGGGTCAAGGTTATTGGTCAATGCCAAGCTTTGCAAAGACCAAAGGTCAACACCAACCATTCAAAAATTTTATCAATGAAGCACCAAGGTTGGTAGAAGAACATGTCACCTATTGACGTGAAGAAGTGGGGAGGTGACAAGAGGTGTAATGGAAAAAGATTGCGTCTCAATTTGGAGAGATGACACAGTGATAGTAATGATGGACTACTCGCACTATCATGATTGTCCAAAAGAGGGGGTGGAGGTCCAATTTCTTCATCTTGGAGTTGATTTATCTCAACACCCGTATCTTTTAAAAATGCGAGTTCATCAGCGAAAATTTCCTCAAAGCTTTCATCGATACCCCGAAGAATAATGTCATCAGAAAAAATGGGGTGATCGTCCGACTCTATAAAAAGTTTCTCATCAGCGTTAGATGTTGACCCGGACAACTCGGTGGAAGAGTCCGTGTCAAGCAACAACATATGAAAAGAGTCAGTATCATGAGGTTGATCGAATTCGCTGCTGTCGACATCCATTAATTCGACAGAACACACATGAGCATAGGGTTCGGAGGGTTCACTTCCCAACTTGTAAATGTTAAGCTCAATTGACTTCTTTCCAAAGGATAGGGTCGTAGAGCCGTTTCTACAATTGATTACTGCGTTGGAAGTGGCCAAAAAGGGTCGACCGAGTATCACCGGGATTTGATTGCGTGGGTTTGCTACAGGTTGTGTATCTATAACGATAAAGTCCACAGGGAATATGAATTCCCCGACTTTGATTAACACATCCTCTAGCTCACCCCTTGGTTGGGTGATAGATCGATCGGCCATCTGAAGAGTGCAATGCGCAGGTTTTAACTCTCCGATTCCTAATTGCTCATAAACCGAATACGGAAGCAAGTTAACACTAGCACCTAGATCGAGTAGAGCACGATTAATATTTTTACCCCCAATAGAAATTGAAATTGTAGGACTTCCGGGGTCCTTTCGTTTCTTGGGAAGTTGTTGTGTAAAAGCAGTGCTCACATTACTCGCAAGGAAAACTTTTTTAGGTACTTGAACTTTTCTCTTCCTAGTGCACAAGTCCTTTAAGATTTTTGCATATGACGGAACTTGTTGAATAGCATCTAGGAGATGAATGTTTATGTTAACTTGCTTAAAAATTTCCACAATCTTCTCCATTTGTGGACTTGGTCTGTTGCCCCTTAACCTGTTTGGATAAGGTGCTTGATCAATAAGTTTTGGGTCCAACGTTGGAGAGGATTGTGGGGACGGATTCGATCCCAAAACTGGAGTGGGAATCGACTTAGATAGATTTGGCGAAATGGGAGAAGGGTTCGAGCCTTGGGGAAAACGGAGAATAGGCTCGGGTGAAGGTGGGAGACTAGACGAATTAGGGGAAGAAGAAGAAGCTGGGGTATCATTGGTGTCACTATCATCACACTGCTCACCCACTCGGTTATTCAGCACTTTTCCCGATCTCAACGTGGTAACAGCACTCACATTATAACTTTGTGAGTGGCCAGGATTAGGTATGGGTTGAGATGGGAGTTTCCCTTTCTCTCTCGCACTCATTGCGGCGTTTAACTGTGCGATTTGGTTTTCTATTGATTTGATACTCTCACCATGGGAGGAGGAGTTTTTCGTTAGGGTATCAATAGAAGACCTCATCTCAGCCGAAATTTGCATGGATTGTTTCATGAACATATCCAAAGTTTGTGCAAGTGAGTTGTCAGTACCGGCCACTTGTGGTGTAGAAATGTTGGCCGGATTTTGGAAATTCTGTGACTGAAAGGGGGGCTGATTTTGTGGTTGTGGTTTCTGTGGAGGAGGTCTCTGATAATTGTTTTGTTGATTTTGATTCCAAGCAAAGTTAGGATGATTCCTCCATCCTTGATTGTATGTGGAAGAATAAGGGTCGTTTCTAGGTCGCTGCTGAAAAGCAGCATTAGCTTGAAACGATGCATTCATAGGACATTCTTCCGTTAAGTGTGAAGGATCCGAACAGCAACCACAGACGGTCTTAGGAAGCTTGACCTGATTTAGGGAGAAAGATGAGAACTTGTTTTCAATAGCGTCGAGTTTCTTTTGTATCGCTTCCATTTCGGCTTTCACTGCGATGGAAACGTCGAGCTGGTGAATACCTCCCTTAGTTGTAGGTGGTCTTACGCTTTCCCACTGCAACGTGTGTTCAGCGAGATCTTCCAGATATTTCCATGCTTCACCATCATCTTTAGACATGAAATTGCATTGACACATTGTTTCAAGCATCTGCTTTGACGCTGGATTAATGCCCTCATATATAATCCGACATAAATCCCATCTTTGTATTCCGTGATGGGGGCATTGGACAAGCAGATCTTTGAAACGTTCAAAGCACTTCCAAAATGGTTCGTTGGGAAGCTGGGTGAACTGGTTGATCTCGCTCCTAATATGTGCAGTCTTATGATTTGGGTAAAACTTCTTAAGAAATGCTATGACAAATTCATCCCAATTAGTGATAGAGTGTGCGGCAGTAGTATAAAGCCATTTTTCTGCCAAGTTGCACAGTGTGAATGGGAGAAGACGTAAGCGCATAGCATCTAAAGTCAATTGTGAAGTACCCATCATTGCGCATACGTTTTCGAATTTGGTGATGAAAACGTACGCGTCTTCCGACTCAAGCCCGTGAAATTTGGGCAGCAGATTGATGTAGTGGGGTTTAATTTCGAAATTATCCCCGTTAGGTGGTGGAAGAGATAGACAAGTAGGAAGAGGACCACGAATAGGATAGCATCTCTCTTGGAGAGAAATGCGCGGTGGATTCTGCGCACCTTCGGGCGGTGGCAGCGTGGTGTTATAATTTGATGGAGTGTCGTCCATCTCGGTCGTTGTAGTATAGTGGTAAGTATTCCCGCCTGTCACGCGGGTGACCCGGGTTCGATCCCCGGCAACGGCGCCATTTGATTGGTTCGTGAGAGTGTTTGTTTGTTAACCGCAATCAATAACGGTGTCGCGTGTAGCTAGAACGAGATGAGTATGGGTCGTCCTCAGGGAAACGTTGAATATTCTATTCTTACTTTAGATGTGTTGAGAAAGAGATGAGGGATAAAGAATTTTATAGAATGGTTTCTAGATCTACGTTAAACAAGAATGTAAAATATAGATCTAGATTATTTTAAAGATGTGGTTAATATAATAAGGGGACTTGTAGGGTTCGTTAGGATTTAGTAGTTATGGACGATTAATTAAAAGTTACCCTTTTTATCCATTCATAGATTTAGAACTAGAACGACGGTGATGCGTGTAGATTAGGGTTTCTGAAGGGAAAAGAAATCCCACTCTTAACCCTTATCTCGACACGGAACTCCGTTCATATCTAGCCTTTACCAAAACAATCATTAATCTAATCTCTAATCGCGGTCGGAACTAGCAAAGAATTGCTAGCGCGCCCGATTAGGATGTTAATGATTCTTTTGATAAAGTTCCTAAACTTTATAGGACTTAAAAAGGGTTTAATTATTTTCATCGTCCATTAGCCTACCCTAATCCTACGAACCCTAACAAGCGGAGAATTACTCGCGCATGTTGGGAAAAGAAGATGAAAAGATAGAGAGGGAAAACATAATGTAAAATACAAAAGAATTAAATAAAACAACTACCTTTATTAATCAACTTGAATAATCTACACTTTGATTCCTTAGAAAATGATTACAAAGACTAGTTTGCTTCTCGATCTCTTCCAAGGAGGTAGACGAACAGTTGATGATCAGCCTGGATGCGTGAGCCGTCTTGGACTTCGTGATCTCGTCGGCTTGATAGCTTTTCCAAGAGCCTCTCGGTGCCTTTTTATAGTGCAAAGCCAGAATCTTTTGTTTCAAAAGTTGGTAAAATATAGTAGAGAATCATGCCCCAAAATCTTTCCTTCCAACTCCATGATATTGCGGTGGATCCGCGGCCAAAGGGGGGGTATGGCCGCGGATCAGCGGCCAATGGGTGAGATCTCTTGATCAATTTTCTTGTGCTTGTATCTTGTGACATGTGACAATCCTAGGCACATTCAGAATTCAAAAATCTTTTCTCGGTTGCTTCCAGACTTGGTCTCCAAGTTTTGCTTCTTAATTTGGCAAGATTTCTTCAACAAATTGATTTGTTTGATAAATTCTTCATAACAACTTGGAAATATTCTGCACAACAACTCAAATAAGATTTTAGTAGACTTTGTTCTACTAGGATTAGGTCAATAATATTTGCATATATTTTCCTACCAAATGATAATTAAAATATATTAACACATGGAAAATAATATTTTTACACATAAACCCTCATATATATAATATATTATAATAAAGTCCTTTTTTTAATATGAAAATGGTAGGAAAAATGTAATACAAATGTGCAGTTTTATCAACTGAACACCGACACCGTAGAAAACGGAGAAAGTCGACCCCGACACCGTAGAAAACGGAGAAAGTCGACCCCGACACCGTAGAAAACGGAGAAAGTCGATCCCGACACCGTAGAAAACGGAGAAAGTCGATCCCCGACACCGTAGAAAACGGAGAAAGTCGACCCCGACACCGTAGAAAACGGAGAAAGTCGATCCCCGACACCGTAGAAAACGGAGAAAGTCGACCCCGACACCGTAGAAAACGGAGAAAGTCGAACCCCGACACCGTAGAAAACGGAAAAGTCGAACCCCGATACCGTAGAAAACGGAGAAAGTCGATCCCCGATACCGTAGAAAACGGAGAAAGTCGTCCTCGACACCGTAGAAAACGGAGAAAGTCGATCTCCATACCGTAGAAAACGGAGAAAGTCGATCCCTGACACCATAGAAAACGGAGAAAGTCGATCCTCGACACCGTAGAAAACGGAGAAAGTCGATCACGACACCGTAGAAAACGGAGAAAGTCGATCCCCGTCGCCGTAGAAAACGGAGAAAGTCGATCTCCGACACCATAGAAAATGGAGAAAGTCAAACCCGACACCGTAGAAAACGGAAAAAGTCGATCCCCGACTCCGTAGAAAACGGAGAAAGTCATCCCCGACACCGTAGAAAACGTAGAAAGTCGATTCCAACACCGTAAAAAGCGGAGAAAGTCAACCCCCGACACCGAAGAAAACGGAGAAAGTCGACCCCCGACACCATAGAAAACGGAGAAAGTCGATCCCGACACCATAGAAAACAGAAAAAGTCAAACCCCGACACCGTAGAAAATGGAGAAAGTCGATCCCGACACCATAGAAAACGGAGAAATTCAATCCTGACACTGTAGAAAACGGAGAAAGTCGATCCTGACACCGTAAAAAACGGAGAAAGTCAACCCTCAACCTCCCCTCGAAGCAACGCTTCAACTCGGAAATAAGTCAACTCATCGACCACTTACGAGTCCTCTCGACTTGTAAGGAAGAAAATTCTCTTGTGAGATCCTTACGACTCTCAAGAGAAAACAGACTTAGGAATCCTCACGATTTCTAAGGAGAAAATACACCTACGAGATCCCCACGACTCATAGGGAGAAAAAGTTTTTATGAGACCCTCATGACTCATAAAATTGAAAAGTCTTAGGTTTGAACCTGTTTCCTAAGCCATCACTATCCTACAAGGAGGTCAAGATAGACTATCTACGGGCCACATTTGCCAAAATTACAGGCCAATGAAGTAAAGGAGCTACTTACGGGTCCTTACGATTCGTAAGGAAAAATACCCTAGTGAGATCCTTACGACTCACGCAGGCGATGAACACTTAGAAATCCTCATGATTTCTATGGAGAATATGCACCTATGAGATTCTCTCGACTTGTAGGGAGAAAAAACCTTCTTGAGACCCTTACGGCTCAAGAAGATGAAAAAGTCTTAGGCTACAAGGACCCTAAACTTGTCTCCTAAGCCCTCAATTCTATGGCCATGCATAACTCTGCACTACTTCACCCATGTACATACTTACGTGGGCAAAGTAGTGGGGGCATTTTTTCCCGCCAAAAATTTCTGCGCAAAAGAGCCCAAGGTATCAAATGGCAGCGATATGCTTAAGAAAATGAGAACCAGTATTTTCTAGGTTGTATTTGGACAATCTGCCGAATGAGAAACAGCTAAATTCTGATGGTATCGAAAGTGTCTCAAAAAATCCTTCGATTTGATATATTATGGGCCTCATAATTCATCCGGGATCAAATTTTATGAGCAAATGTGCTACGCACGTGTAATCTAAACTAATGACTATATGGGGGATGCAATTTTAGTCCCACATCGGGAAAAAGAGAGATCACTTCTCTACCAATCCCATATAAATAAGAGAGGATATCTCTTAGAAATGGTAGATAATTCAATTCTCAAAGAAGATTAGTTCTCCATAGGGGCTTGCTCCCCCATAATGCGCATATGCGCAAGCGCCATGTGCGCTACGTGCAACGCACGTGCGCCCACCACGTGCGCACCACGTGCGAGGATTCAATCCTCAAAGGAGTTTAGTGCTCCAATTTAGGGCCATAGCCGTCCCTTCATAATGCGCATATGCGCAAGCGCTACGTGCGCCCGCTACGTGCGCACCACGTGCAACGCACGTATGCCCACCACGTAGGGAGAATTCAATTCTCAAAGGAGATTAGTTCTCCATAGGAGCTTTCTCCCCCCATAATGCGCATATGCGCAAATTCCATGTGCGCTACGTGCAACGCACGTGCGCCCTCCACATGCACACAACGTGCAACGTACGTGCGCACCACGTGCGAGAATTCAATCCTCAAAGGAGCTTGGTGCTCCAAGTTAGGGCCATAGCCGTCCTCCCATAATGCGCATATGCGCAAGTGCTACGTGCAACGCACGTGCGCCCACTACGTGCGCACCACGTGCAACGCACGTGTGCCCACCACGAAGAAGGATTTAATCCTCAAAAGAGCTTAGTTCTCCAAGTTAGGGCCATAGCTGCCCCCTATAATGCGCATATGCGCAAGCTCCATATGCGCTACATGCAAACATGTGCGTCCAACACGTGCGACGCACGTGCGCGAATGCAAAGAAGCTTTTTTCAGCAGCGAGAAGTTTAAGCTCCAGCCTGTTCTTCCTCCTGATGAGTGTGACATGGTTCAAAGGGTACATCCCTCCATACTTTCGATATATGGCGCTGTAATCTCTCAGTGTCGTCGGAGAGATGGTAGGTCCCAACGACCCTTCTTTCCAAAATAAAAAAAAAGAAACACAGAGGAACCCCCCATAAATTTTTGAGAAATTTCAAAGAGAAGAGCAAGCTCTTGGAAGAAGAAGAAATTTTTCAAGGTAAATAAAACAGAGAGATAAAATCATCTCATAAGAGAAGAAGAACCTATTTCTTTTTCTAGATCATAAATCTATAAGACCGAGATCTTTCACAAAAGAGATCATAGTATCTCATCATAAAAAGTGATGGGGAAGACCTTAATTCTCTTCAGATCTTAGATTTATAAAATAAAGACGAAGTCTTTCACAAGAACAAAAGTGATTGTAAAATCTTTTATTAAAATAAGAACTTAATTCTTAGATCTATGAGACAAAGTCTCCTATGAACGGGAATTTAATTCTCAGAGCGCAGAACTGATCAAAGTTGCCTAAAAAGAGCCTTAGCGCTCCAATTGAAAAGAAGCGCCTAGCGCTCCAAGACTGGCGCACAGCGCGACAACGCTCCTAGCACTCCAATTGAAAAGAAGCGCCTCAGCGTTCTAAGACTGGCGCACAGTGCCACAACGCTCCTAGCGCTCCAATTAAAGAAGTGCCTCAATGCTCCGAGTCTGGGCTCAGTGCCCAGCGCTCCAAATACTATTTTAAAAGAAGCACCCAGCACTCCAAGGTTGGTGCTCAGCACCAACCTTGCCACGTGCTCCTCATGTGTGCGTTATTTTATAAAGAGCGCTCTGCACTAATTGACTAGCGCTCAGCGCCAAGCGCGCTACGTGCTTCTCACGTGTGTGCTATCTCACAGGAAGCGCCTTAGCGCCTTAAATCTGGCACTTAGCGCCAAGCGCGCCACGTACTCCTCACGTGTGCGCTGAGAGAACAAAAAGTGTTTTTTAAATAAAGCCCAGCGCCATAATAAAGAGTGTCCAACACTCAATAAAAAAAAAGACAAAAGAAGAAGGGGTATCGGAGCCCAAAATTAATGCTCTGCATTATTGAACAAAAATGGCCTAAGCCCAAACAAATGTTAACATTTTGTTCAAAAATGAATGGACCGAGTCCAAATAAGTGTTCAAATACTTTAACTGAATGGGCCGAGCCCAAGTAGGCTATAAATCCCCCAATTCAGATTAACCGAGCTCATGTGCTCCCAGTATTTTTAATTGGTCTTAGTCCCAAACCTGACTATAGATCCCCCAACCAACATTGGTTCAAGGGTACATCTCTTCACACATTTGATATGTGTCGTTGTAATTCTTCAACGTCTTCAGAGAGGTGGCGCGTCCCGACAACCAGACACTTTATGGACCGCAATGTCCGTAAACTAAACTCTATGGACTATGAGGTCCTTAAACTCATGGACTATGATGTCCTTAAACTTTGTAGACTATGAGGTCTTTAAACTAGACTATGAGGTCTTTAAACTGGACTATGAGGTCCTTAAACTCATGGACTATGATGTCCTTAAACTTTATAGACTATGATGTCTTTAAACTAGACTATGATGTCTTTAAACATAGACTATGATGTTTTTAAACTCCATGGACTATGATGTCCTTAAACTTATGGACTGCAATATCCCTAAACTAAAACAATAGAGTCAAAATGCTTTTTTGTTGGTTCTAAATGATCCTGTTAAGTATATCTTAGTCTTAAATTAGACTAACGTATCCTTAACAAACGTTTAAGTTGATCTTAGTCTCAAATGAGATTAACGATTCTTAAACCCAACCCAAACCCAAATATAAGAAAATACGGATTTGGACTAATCCACGCCCTACGGGCGACAACATAAATTAGTCTTCGTATACAATCCATGGGTAATAAAAAACAAAACAAACATATACGACACGAAGTGACCATCTGGAGAAGGCGAAAGTGGTTACCGCAATGCGGTAGCGTAATTAACTGCAGGGGCTTGCGCCTGCAGGGAAGAGCGTCCCCACAATCAAAAACCTCTCACAATGTGGGGGAATCTGACAAAGTTTGCTACATCGGTCACATCCGTCTAAACCTTCGATACACGGTGCCATAAATCAACTTGGCATCTTCGGAGAGGTGGACGGATAAAATCAAATAGCATCTGCCTCCAAATTCAGGCAAGACGACCTACGCGGTTCCGTCTCTGTTTTCGGCGGTGAACAGATGGACTGAGCAGGGAAGCTGCTTGATGGCCTCTTGATGAGGGATTTGATCCTTGGCGTCGCTGGTTAAGATATTACCAGCCAAGGATGGACCGAGCGGGGAAGCTGCTCGGTAGCCTCTTGATGAGGGCTTTGATCCTTGGCGTCGTTGTGTAAGAGGTTACCAGCTAAGGATGGACCGAGCAGGGAAGCTGCTCGGTGGCTTCTTGATAAGGTCTTGGATCCTTGGCATCATTGGGTAAGAGATTACCAGCCAAGGATGGACCGAGCAGGGAAGCTGCTCGGTGGCTTCTTGATAAGGTCTTGGATCCTTGGCATCATTGGGTAAGAGATTACCAGCCAAGGATGGACCGAGCAGGGAAGCTGCTCGGTGGCCTCTTGATGAGAGCTTTGATCCTTGGCGTCGTTGGGTAAGAGATTACCAGCCAAGGATAGACCGAGCAGGGAGGCTGCTCGTTGGCCTCTTGATGAGAGCTTGGATCCTTAGTGTCGTTGGGTAAGAGATTACCAGTAAAGGATGGACCGAGCAGGGAGGCTGCTCGGTAGCCTCTTGATGAGGGCTTTGATCCTCGGCGTTGTTGGGTAAGAGATTACCAGCCAAGGATGGTCCGAGCAGGGAAGCTGCTCGATGGCCTCTTAATGAGGGCTTGGATCCTTGGCGTTGTTGGGTAAGAGATTACCAGCCAAGGATGGACCGAGCAGGGAAGCTGCTCGGTGACCTCTTGATTAGGGCTTTGATCCTTGGCATCGTTAGGTAAGAGATTACCAGCAAAGGATGGACCGAGCAAGGAGGCTGCTCGGTGGCCTCTTAATGAGGGCTTGGATCCTTAGCGTCGTTGGGTAAGAAATTACTAGCCAAGGATGGACCGAGCAGGGAAGCTGCTCGGTGGCCTCTTGATGAGGGCTTTGATCCTTGGCGTTGTTGGGTAAGAGATTACCAGCCAAGGTAGACTGAGCAGGGAGGCTGCTCGGTGGCATCTTGATAAGGGCTTGGATCCTTGGGGTCGTTGGGTAAGAGATTACCAGTCAAGGATGGACAACAGGCATCACTAACCTTGCCTAGAAGAAAGGACGATGCGCCGAGGAGATATTGCTTGAGGAGCAGCCATCTCCAACAGGCGCTGAAAAGACTGCCTGAGAGACAAGTCGGCAATCAAAGCCGCCAATCCACGCAATTCTGAAAAGACAAAAGAGTTCAGATAATGGAAAGATTACTAATTTAAAATGTAGAAGGTTACCTTCGACGCTCCTCCCATTCTGAGCTGGAGGGATAGCAGCTTCAACGGCCTCCGCCATGACCTCGGGCACAATATCAGGGACGCGGGCTGGTGTAACGGCCTCTGAGGAAGGAGCAGCGACTGCCGCTGCGGGTTCCAACGAAAGGAGGGTAGCCTCGACTACCTCCATCCTAGCCTCTGGGCCGCCCTCAGGTAGACCCATTAGAACAGCGACCACCAAAGGTGCCTCCCCTGAGGGAACAAGTGCTTCGGGAGCAGGAACCACCGCAGGAGGCTCTATCGCGAGAGGGACAGTTTCATCAACCCCCTCCACGTTGAGCAGTGTTTCACTGAGGGTATCAGCAGGCTCTACGGTCAGTGAACCCGTGGGGACCTCCCCAATCGCCGAAGTCTCTGCACAGTTCATACAAGGATAAGAATACATATATACGCGTGCAGACAATATAAAGTATTAAAAAGAAATAACAGGAACATACCGATGCGTAAGGAAGCTTTCAATATGGCTTGTTTAAGCCGACACTCCTTCTCAAGGAGGTGTGCTTGCCGAGATTCAAGGGTGGACTCATGGCCGCCAGTCCACAATGAAAGCGCATCCGCAGTGTCCTCCGAAGCAGCCTGTTTAAGGGCCCTTTCGCCCCATTCCTCCAAAGGGCCGATGAATCGTCGCCGGATCCACGGAGGGTCTTCATAAAAGATGACGGTGGGATAAGGCTTCTTCGGAATCCGTACGTTCTCCGATTCATCTTGAGAATGTCTTATAGCCTCATCCAATTGTGCGGCTTCCTCGGTAGTTGAACTCGGAAAAAGTATGCCAGCGTCCGATTCTTGCAGAGCCAAGGGTTCGTCCTGAAGAATGGGCTCAGACTCTACTAAAGAGTCGATCAGATTGGTAGCCGTTTTCCTCCGCCGCTTGGATCCAGAACCGACCGCCGAGGACGACCGTTTCCTCCCTCGTGGAGCCCTGGCACGATGCCGACCCGCTTCACCTTCAACACCCTCATTACCGGCACCCTCGCTTAGCGGTGCTGCCGAGGACGACATGGCCATTGTCGACGCTGCCAGCAGTGGTACTGCTACAGGCGCCCTTTTACCCCTTGACTGAGCCCGGGTATCCAATGGCATACCAACTGTGGGAGTAAGGTCCACCTCCGACTCCCCCGGAATGAGCGCAACACTGGTGTCCCTCAGGAGAAAGCGGACCAGTGCGCGCGGCCACGGCGGAACTCCCGTGGCCTGAACCGGAGCAGGAGCGCCATGTCTAAGAAGCACCCTCTTCTCCTCAGCAATAATCGGGCTGACCCGATGAAAGTACCAGCCCGTGAAGGATCCCACACATCGGGGAATATGGTCGGCTTCAGGAATCATGAAGCGGGAACCAGTGTTCAGCCTCACGAAGTGATGAGCAGCATCACGAACAGCTTCGAGTGAAGGGACCAGCGCGACTGTAAAAGCCTCGAAGGGAACGCCATGATCATATCCAAGCTGCCGGGCGAAGCGATGCGGATTGTACCGCATAAAAAGAGCCGCACTGTTCTGACGGATACCAGATAACCTGGTCTGATCGTGTACAAGTGCGTGGCCTCCCGGGGCTTCAGAGAAGGCACCTCACCTTTTGACTGGTCGCAGAGTTGTTGAATCGGACCTGAAGGAGAAGATAGGGCCCGGTCAATGAACACCAGTCCGCCCGCGCTAGCGTAAGGAGCGAGCAATACACGAATGGCCCCGGACTGAGTTGGGTCAGGAGCAGAAGCACCCACCAGCCGCATCAATCGCGGAAAAGTATAGGCGTCATAAAATTTGGGTCTTTGGTGTGCAGCGAAGGCCCCCAACATGTGCATCTCAATCTAAGATGTGAAGTAATGAAGAGAAAAGTTTACCACATTCACACCTGGAGTTGAGGTATTAGCCGCGGCATCTAACCCATGATAAAGATGTGACAGCACTGGGATGCCTACGGTCAACTGTGTTCCCTCGGCAATACGATGAGCCGGGTAGATAACCGAGACTCTCATGAAGCGGCGATGCATGGGGATGACGAACCAGCTAAGCCAGACGCTAATGAAGCCTACAAAGAAAGTTTCCTCATCCATGCCGGGAGCTGCAATCGATTCAAAAGATATCGCCGACATGATATGAATGTAATACTGCGGCAAATCCTCTTCCTTAGTCGGCCGCCTATCCAAACTAAACCCAAAGGGGTCATTGATGTTCGCAAACTTCGGAGCCGTCTTCGTCAGGACATCCTCGCGGAGGAAGCAAGCGATGAAGCTCTTAAAAGTGACGCCCTGCTCCTCAGATTCTGTGAACAGTTTGTCAAAGATGCCCAAGGCCTTGATCAAACTCGGGCGCTTGTGACGGACTGCGTTCTCGGTAGACAAGCCGTCAAGCATTGCAGGCTCAGCTTCAAAGACGTACTTGTCGGGAGGCAGCAGCTCTTCATAAAGTGTCCCCCTGATCGACAGCCCCGAGATCTCGCGGAATTCTTCCAAGGAAATCGAAACTTCGCGATCCCCTAGGAGGAAAGTGTTGGTGGGGAGATTCCACTGGTTCAGGAAGGCCTTAACCCACCAGACGTGAGGAGACGGGTAATGGAAAAGGGACGCATAGATCGCCTGATAAAGCCCAACCCTCTGTAGTCGCGTGCGATGGGGAGACAGGATGTAGCGAGCCCAAAGAAGGTAGCCCGTGGGGTGTTGAGGGGTGAGCCCTATCTTGTAGATCTGTCCCCATGGTTGGGCCTCGCCCTGGTAAATGCAGCGTTCCAGAATATCTATGGCCGGGATCAGATGGTTTGGGATGCCGGTCGTCGAAGGCTCAAGTCGTCCCATCGGGGTCCAGTTCGGCATCTCCATGGTAAAGACTGTCCTTGGAGGATCCATCGGCAGGAACTAATAGGTAGGCTCTGTCGGCACTTCGCAAAGGAAACTCCGGCGACCCCAGATGATGTGACCGTACCAGGTCTCCCATAGGAGTAAGTTTGTGCGATTCGGGTCGTGAGCCTTGATCATCGCCATCACTTCCTCGTCAGATGGCGATTGGGGAAAAGCGGCTTCCGAACGAGTGAAAGGGAAATATGGAACAGACGTCATCGTACCTGAAATGAAATAAGGGAAAACTGCTAAAGCGAAGCCAACAGTATATATATGTTTATAAATGCATATATATAAAAAGACAGTGGAAGAAAGCGATAGAGGACTCATTTTATGGGACCATTGGTTACAAAACACATGGGTCCCACGAAATCAAGATGACGGCTGGCTAATGATGATGCAAAGCAACTATAATGAGACAAAAGGAAGATTCTCATTAAATAAACAATGGATTTCAAATGACCCTACACATTCCCTTAAAAGAAATCCATCTTGGACTCTGTGACAAATCAAATAGAATCAAGGGAATTAAATTCCCAGAAAAGCACCACTGCAAGCCTCTTCTTCTTGGTTACAGAAAGATAACTCATAGCAAAAGACCCCAAGAAGTCCCCTGGGAAGAACTAATTTCTTCATAGGAATTAAATTCCTTTTGAAAAAGGGAATTAAATTCCCAGAAACTTCTTTTTCCAGAGCCAGAGCTCTTTGAGGATGGAATTAAATTCCAGGGGAAAGACAAACAACACCATCAACCCCCTGAAAATCAGAGAAACCCTAAAGGGCCAGTTGATTAAAGAATGAATGGGTTTCTTGTTAAAGAACTTAAAGAAAAAATGGGTTCTTGTTAAAAGGGAAAACCCTTGGTGTGGATTTAAAATCCAGTGAAGGTTTCTGTGAAGGTTCTTCGATCGTTCAAAGATCATTACCTGAAGAAAGGGTCTTTTTGAACAGAGTTAAACTCTGAAAATATTCAAGGCAGAGAACTAAGCTCTAGAAAGGAGAATTAAATTCTCAAAATGAAAAAGTTTATATGGAAGAAGATGAAAAAGTGGAGGTGCTTCTGAAGAGACCCCTGCATTTATAGGATGTGATGGAAATGCTTCATCTCCCCGATTCCATAGAATGGATTCAACGGTCACAAAAGTGACAGCGTTGCACTCACGTGCAGACACGTGAGAGCAACGCTGTGGGGGCATTTGTTCCCTGATTAAAAATCAGGAGTTACCTCAACGAGGTATCATGTGTTCACACGTGACCAAAGGTCACGTGTTGACACGTGATGTCATTACAGAATTAAATTCTGTCAAGCAAAAGTACAAACAAGCGGTTGAAAAAAGACCCCAATTGTGGGTCACGTGCTCACACGTGACCAAGGGTCACGTGCCAGCACGCGACAGGCTTTGAAAGCCCTGTAACTTAATAGAATTAAAATTCTAAATCTTTCTAAATGGAAAAAGATTATGGGGACCGTTGGATTAAAAATCCAAGTGTGATTAAAAATCACCAATTTATGGAAAAAATCTTAGACAAGGAAATATTTCCCTAAATCTCACCGAAAATAACAAACAGAATATCATTGGATTGAAAATCCAACGGTGGATAAAATTCACTGAATGATCTAAAAGATCATATTAATTATAAAAACAAACAAAATCTTTCAATAAAAGATTTATTAAACAAATTGATTCTTTTCCTTCTTTTATAAATAGGAGCCAAAAGTAGAAGAAAGAGATAGAATTTTGGAATCTTGAAATTTCAGAGAGAAAAGAAAGGAGAATTTAATTCTCAACAAAGAAAACCCTAGGTGAGAAAAGAAAGGGGATAAAAACTTCAAAAAAGAGAATTTAATTCTCAAATTTAAGAGTTTAACTCTTCTGCACAAAAGAACTTAGTTTTTCCTCTAGTTGAAGATCTGCAGAAGCAAATCTTCCCATAAGTTGAGAATTTAATTCTCATCGGGTTGAGATCCTGCCATGCAGATCCAAAACTTAGAGGGGGAATTGAGTTTAGAGAATTTAATTCTCCCAAAACAAAATTAGGGTTTAACCTTATATGAGAATTTAATTCTCCCAAATTTACAGGAATTTAATTCCTCCAAGATATGAAGTTAGGGTTTAACCCTATATGAGAATTTAATTCTCCCAAACTCACAGGAATTTAATTCCTCCAAGATGAAACTAGGGTTTAACCCTATATGAGAATTCAATTCTCCTAAAATTACAAGAATTTAATTCCTTCAAGATGGACAGAACTAGGGTTTAACCCTAATTGAGAATTTAATTCTCTCAAATTCATAGGAATTTAATTCCTCCTAAAATGAAATTAGGGTTTTACGCTATACAAGAATTTAATTCTTTTACATATATGGGAATTTAATTTCTCTAAAAGAAATTAGGGTTTAACCCTACACAAGAATTTAATTCTTTTATAATAGGAATTTAATTCCTCCAAAATCATGATTAGGGTTTAACCCTACAGAGAATTTAATTCTCAAAATAAAATAAGGAGACTTAAAAGATCTCTGTGCATGAAAATAACTAAGGTCACGTGTCCCCACGTGACCCCTGAAAAGATCCTAGAAAATAAAAAGGAAAAAGCTCTGAGGCAACGCCTCACGTGCTCCCATGTGACCTCCAAAACACAGAAGATAAAAGCAAAGGAAATCTAAGTTTTGGGCACTCTCAGGTGTTATCACGTGACCCCTCAGCAAATGCCTTAACGATCAACGCACAGACGTCCATCACTTGGCAACACGTGATGCTCAAAATAAAATATAAAAGAAGTGTTTAACACTTATCTGCATAGCAAACTAAAAGGGGATCTGGTCCCACCTTTGGGTGCCCTCACATGGCCCCACGTGACCCATTCCTATTTAGTGTTTAACACTAATTTAAAGAACTTATACCCAGTGTTTAACACTGGTGTTTTCTAGTGTATAACACTAATTTGACAACTTCATTTACAGTGTTTAACACTGTTATCTTTTAGTGTTTAACACTAATTCGAGAGCTTTATTCCTAGTTTTTAACACTGATTGTCTTCTAGTGTTTAACACTAATTTGAGAACTTTACTTTTAGTGTTTAACACTAATTTTAAGACCTTATTTCCAGTGTTTGACACTGTTACTTTCTAGTGTTTAACACTAATTTGGGGATTATATTTCCAGTGTTTAACACTATTATCTTCTAGTGTTTAACAATAATTTGAGAGCTTTATTTCCAGTGTTTAACACTGTTGTTATCTAGTGTTTAACACTATTTTTAAAACTAAATTGGTTAATTTTCCCGAGGCAAAGCCTCCCATTCAAAATTGAGTAAAAATCAGAACTATAATGTCTACTGCTCAATCAAAGATAAAAATGTTACCAAAGCCCTCAAACTCTTGTTTAGTATTGCTAAATAATGTGGGCTGAAACCAGACAAATGTCTAATGGTCCAACAAATGGCCAACATTTTGAATCTTTGGACTTAGCCCAAGTTGGCCATAAGTCCTCAATTCAGACCTAATTGAGCCAATGTGCTCATAATCTAATTAATTGTTCTTAGTCCTAAATTGAGCTACAGATCACTTAATCCACTTTGGTTCGAGGGTACATCTGTTCATTCCTTTGATATTTGTCGTTGTAATTCCTCAATGTCTTCAAAGAGGTGACGGGTCCCGACGACCACACATTTCACAGACTATGACGTCTCTAAACATTGGACTGTGGGGTCCTTAAACTCATGGACTATGATGTCCTTAACCTCGACCATGATGTCTTTAAACTAACAATGGACTTTGGGGTCTTTAAACCCATGGACTAGGATGTTCTTAACGTCGACCGTGATGTCTTTAAACTAACATTGGACTGTGGGGTCCTTAAGCCCATGGACTATAATGTCCTTAATCTCGACCGTGATGTCTTTAACCTAACGTTGGACCGAGATGTCCTTAAACTACCAATGGACCGTAATTTCCTTAAGATAATTGACCGCAATGTCATTAAACTAAACAATAGAGCCCAATTGCTCTTTTGTTGGATCTAAACGATCCCGTTAAGTTAATCTTAGTCTAAAATGAGACTAACGTATCCTTAACAAACGTTTAAGTTGGTCTTAGTCTTAAATGAGGGTAACGTATCCTTAAACCCAACCCCCAAACCCAAATCTAAGAAAATAAAGATTTGGACTAATCCACACCCTACGGGCGACAACGTAAATTAGTCTCCGTATACAATCCACGGGCAACCAAACACAAAACAAACACCCACGACACGAAGTGACCATCTGGAGAAGGAGAAAGTTGTTATCGCGATGAGGTAGCGTAATTAACTGTAGGTGCTTGCGCCTGCAGGGAAGAGCGTCCCCATAATCAAAAACCCCTCAACGATGGGGAATCTGACAAAGTCTGCTACATCGGCCGCATCCGTTTAAACCTTCGATACACGGTGTCATAATCAGCTTGGCATCTTTGGAGAGGTGGACGGATAGCACCAATTAGCATCTGCACCGAATTTCAGGCAAGATGTTCATCGCGTCTCCACCGCGTCTTTCGGAGGGGAACAGATGGACCAAGCAGGGAAGCTGCTCGGTGGCCTCTTGACGAGGGCTTTGATCTTTGGCGTCCTTGGGTAAGAGATTACCAACCAAGGATGGACCGAGCAGGGAGGCTGCTCGGTGGCTGATCAGTCGAAAATATTGCATATTTTAACCGGCAATTTCCTTATCATCTGCATACATATAGAAGAGTACGGTATTCATAATTCACATATTAGCTAATCGGTCGCAAAATATCAAATTACATGTATTCGACCTTAAAACCGGCAATTCTAGGGAAATTAACTGCATTGCATTACATAGCATATTTTCCATATCTTGCAACCCCTGTTTCGAAGTCTATACAGGAAAAGAGATGCTTGCTCGATCATTACATCGCTCGACCATTACAATTGCTCGTAAACTCACTCAACTCAAATCTGGTATCAACACAGAAGGGAAACTGAAATTCTAAACATCAGAGAAAAGCCCAAACAGAAGTACCAAGCAACAGAAGAAAGCACAGATCCCAACCTCATCAATGTGCGGCGGAAGGGCGGCCAATGCCCACCTCATGCGGCGGTTGCGCGGCGGGACCAGGGAGTCAGCTCCTCAAATTTCACCAAAACTCCTGTTTCAGTTCCCACTGCTCAGAAATGCACACAAACTTCCAGAAGAGTCCAGATACTTCCACCAGATCAGCAAACACCCAAACTAGCCTAATCTTTCTAGAACTTTCCCTAAACCCTAGCTTAAACCCTAAGCTAACTCCTAACAAACTCCTTCTAGAAACCCTTCAACAAACTTTGGGAGGGAAAGTTCTAATTCAAATCTAACCTAGGGTTTGGGAGTCTATAAATATGACCCTAGGCTCATCATTTGAGAGGGATTCAACCTTGGGAAAGCTTAGAAAAATCAATCCCATTCTTCATCTTCCTCTTCCTCAAGTTTAGTGAGAGAGCTTGTAGGAAACCCTAACCCTAAATCCAACAACAATTCAAGATCTTGAGTGCAAGCCAAGCAAGATGCCTTCAACCCTTTTATGAGCCGAGCCGATCTTCAATCGGGCAAGAGATCAAAGTAGATCCACGATCCACGGAGACGAGCGAAGCCGAGTCAACGATCGATTTCTTCTTCTTGTAGATTCTTGAAAGAATGTATTGAAATTGTTGATTAAATAAAAGGTGATATTCTTTTATCTTGTTTTCTTTAAATTCCGCATCATGTTATCATTACTATTCTTGAATATTGTCTTTGTGGTAATGTGTGAATAAAACTCCGCTCGTCGGGGAGTCGAAACGATCTGTAGTATGATGATGTAACAAATTTGTAATCGATTCTTGAATCCCACGAGTTTGTAAACCCTAGCAAGTTCAAGAATCGACGACCCAATTCGTTGCGATGCTTTCTTGATCGATATCGCTCGAGATTGGGGAGTTCCGATCGTTTCTTGGAATTGCTAGAGGCTAGAATATAAACGGTATCCTCGAAAGAACAAGGGTTAAGAGATGAAACCCTAATTTCATCAAGAAAACCCTAACTCTCGTCGACCGCCATTGATCTAGTATCAATTCTTCGAAGGACAAGAACACGAAACCCTTTAGATTGCATCACGTCTAAAGATCCGATCGATTCCTACGAGCCTCTCTTATATTCTTGATTGTTGATTGGAAATATTATCAAAACAACCGATTCTTGAGTGTTTATAGTTTCTTGATTCTTGAGTAAAGATTAGTGACACTCGAATACAAATCACATCTTGAATCATGTTTTCGTTTATTGTTGTTTAACATTTCATTTCAAACGTATCAAAATACAATTGAATTGCACAATCCCTGTGGACGATCCGCACTCATTCATTAACTACATCCGACACCGTGGTTTGATTGCGGTCAATATAATTTTTTGATTGTCGTTACTTTTTACATATACACGTCAGAAAATAATCAATCAAAATGGCGCCGTTGCCGGGGATCGCGCTAATTCATTTGCATTTATAGTTTGAAGTGAAAGAATTATTACGTTTTACTTCTTGAAATCAAAATTCGTACAAACTCTTACACGTGTGTTGTGATTTGATTGCAAGGTGATCTGGAGCATTCTGTTCTGTGGAAAAATTTGTTTGAATATATCAGAGAGCTGTAGATAGCAACAGGAGCTTGCTGAAGAAAAATTGTTCACTGTTCCCAAGAACTGACCGCTCATCCGCGGCAGATATATGGTTATTGCGGCGGAAGCGCCGCAGTCTTGAGGGATCACTGAAATATTTTCAGTGCAGGTATTTTCTGTCTCTCTCCTCTCACCCTTTTTAGCTCCAACTAACCCTTTGCTGCAGGATTCTTTGCAAATAAATCGCAGCGCGCAAAAGCAAAATAAAAATTGTGCGTGTTTTTGATTTCTTGGTTGTTTGCATTCTAATACGGAAATTTAAGGGGCACGGCCAAATCCAAATTAGGTGGGGATTTCATTACCCTTCCTAGGCCCCGAAAATCGTCAAACTTGCATCCGCATTACCTCCATTAACTAAAAGAAATCTAGAGAAGACTCTAAGGACTGTCGCGCTCAATAGGACAAGAGAAGGTCGTGGGTAATTCATTGCTTATCCGCGTTTTCTTGTGGTGCCTAAGGCGAGTGTGTCTAAGGCTAGTGGTTATTAATTAGGTCCACTGTAGTGGTGGTTCCTTCCCACTTACCTGGCACTTATCCGGCCACAGGGGAACAAAGAGGCAGTGGAGGATTCTATCCTGCGGCTTGTCTTTTGGCAGTTAGGAGCGGTCTAGAGATCGGACCTAGGTGACCATTAGATTCTAGGGTTTGTGTGCTGCATTTGTTTTGTCGCATCATTTTTTCAAAATCCGTCCCTTTTTCAAAGCAAACACCGCATTCATTCATCCCTAATTATAAGTCAACGCTGCCACTTGTACTAACCCTTTTTAGTGCAAGATAGGCTGGACACGGGATTCTAGTGCCCGTTTAGTCCGCGTACCTTTTATCGACTCCGAAGTCGATAATTCTCCATTTACCTTTTCTTTACCCACTACCACACCCACACCGATGGATCCGAATCCATCAAATTTCTTTAACCCTAATCTGCCACCGTCCGTTGGTGCGCAGAATCCTACTCCACCCCACATTTCTCTCCAGGAAAGATGCTATCCACATAGAGGTCCTCTTTCGACCTGCTTATCCACACCACCAGCCAATGGGGACAACTTTGAAATAAAGCCCCAGTATATCAATCTTTTACCCAAATACCACGGACTCGAGACCGAGGACGCTTACGTTTTCATTACCAAATTTGAAAACGTATGCGCAATGATGGGTACGTCACAACTTTCAGTGGATGCGATGCGTCTACGACTTCTTCCATTTACTTTGTGCGATATAGCCGAGAAGTGGCTATATAACACCACCGCACACTCTATTACGAATTGGGAAGAATTCGTCGCCGCATTCCTTAAGAAATTTTACCCAGTCCAAAAGACGGCTCGAATCCGTAGCGAACTGAACCAATTTGCCCAGCTCCCTGCCGAACCATTTTCAAAATACTTTGAACATTTCAAGGATCTATTGGTTCAATGTCCTCACCACGGCATCCCGAGATGGGAGCTTTGCCGAATCATATATGAGGGCAGTAACCCTAGCACTAAACAGAGCCTTGAAAACATGTGTCAAGGTACATTTATGACTAAAGATGACGGGGAAGCTTGGCGATACTTAGAAGAGTTCGCTGAAAAGTCACTAATTTGGGAAAGTGGAACACAACCATTGAATAGGGGTGGCGTACACCAAATAGATGTGTCCATAGGTGTCCGAGCTGAAATGGCAGCAATGCAAAAGAAGCTCGACGCTATGGAACACAAATTTGCAGCAGCCTCCCTAAACCCAATGTCACTCCCCAAAACTGTTTGTGGGTGCTGTTCTGATCCATCACATTTAACGGAAGAATGTCCATTAAACTCTGCGTTTCAAGGTCACGAGCATTCTAATGCCGCATTTCAAAGACCTCGAAACGATCCATATTCTTCCAGTTACAATCAGGGTTGGAGGAACCACCCGAATTTTGCTTGGAACCAAAACCAATCTCAAAACACGGTTCCAAACACGAATCAATTTCAACGGGCTCTTCCTCCACCACAACAGCAACCCCTACAACTCACTCAGCACCCCTACCCGTCACAAAATTTCCAAAATCAGGGCAACACTCCTGCACAAATCAGGGCAACACTCCTGCACAAAATTTCCAAAAGCAAAGCGTGGGATGATGGTTGAAGACCGAAGGACTCGGATCGTTCGGTATAACTCTTCTACCCACTTTGTAGTTTGTTAGTTTAGCTTTAATGACAGATCTGGGTTATAGTACGCGATAGAGCCAGTTGTAAAAAGTTTTTGTTCCGCATTTGGCGTCTGTTAGACGGCTGGGGCGCTACCGTGGACATACAGTGGTATCAGAGTCTCACCATTAAGCTATACTAACTTGTGCTAACGCGTTTAAAATATCGATCGAACTGAATTTCGAAAATCACAATTTTCAAGTGCTAATGTTTCTGTCGATTTTAAACAATGTCTAAAAATTATTTTAATCATCCCAGAAAATTAAGCAGGGTTTTTTAAGCATACGGCAGAAAATTGGACACGTGATCCTACAGTAACGCCGCGGATCCGCGGTCAAAGCTAGGGTTTGACCGCGGAACCGCGGCCGTTATGTGGGAACAGTGATCCAGTTTTTTTGCAGTGAGCTTGTTTCTGGAAATTGTGGTTTTTGGTAATATTTGTTTAGGCCCAGATTTTGTTACTGTACAACAGATGTACGTGGGGCCCACTTCGGGAAATTTTGTCGATCAAAATTTTAAACTTGTTAGTATGCAGTATTTACATTATATCTCCGACCGGGAATGTCATTTGATCGGTAAACCGCGTCTAATTGCTATAGTTCTTTTAGACGGGTTTGCGAACGTGACATTCGCGTTGATGTTCTGTGTTGTGCTGTGATGTTGCGGATTTGTCGTGGTGGATAACAGGGTGCAATGATAGTGCAGTTTGGATTTAGTTGTACATTTGATATTGCGGGGCGAGCATCCAACATGTGGACTGCCGTCACTGCCTGTTGTATAATATTCTTTTTGGGGCACGACCGGGTTGAGGTCGATGTACCTGTTGTACATATTTTTATTTCTGTACTAGGTTTATCCCGTGAAGGAGTGCACGGATAGCCGGGTTCTGAAGGGCAACGGGTCCGTATCTCATGGCTTTGAGAGGCAGAGGGACCTCACTCTGGAATTGGCAGACTATTCGCCGCACTCGTAGGGGGTACAGGTTGACCCAAGGAGGGGTGCTCAATTTACCGGATTCAATGAAGTGCCGGGTGTTCCATTCACTATGCTGTCGGGACTATCTCGCTTCAGGTTTTGGCGGGTAACTTGCCGCACCCGTAGGGGTCTAGGTTTCATTGCACAGGCTATCTACACGACCAGGGGAACGTCGGGTTTCAGCAGCGGCTCTGTGAAACTCAGGGATCCCAGATTATCTGTATTGTTCTGTGATGCTTATTACTTTTCTGTAATGTTGCATATTATCACGCCTGGAGTGATTATTTTATATTGGTATATATACTAATAGATGTTGTATATGTTTTACATCCGCGCTAGTCCATCCCCCGCTCCGTCGTTAGTTAAGTAACCTAACGGGTGATGACGGGACCCAGTGGCGAATGCGGATGGCATATACGTACATTTTATTTTCGTTCTTTTCTGGTGTGATTGATTGATGGGACTGCGTTGATTCTTATCAATGCAAGGATAAAACAAACCTATATTTGATGTTGTTGGAACAAATTTTAAAAAGGTGTTATTACAAAGATGTTTCCTTTTGTTTTGCATACTGATATTCAGTTTAGAATATCCCGCACCTCATTCGACGAGGCAAGGGCCGAGATCCCTTCACCGGGAGTGACCCCTTGGGCAGAAGTTTACGTCAGGGTAATAACTTCACTATAGTCGATTACAAGTTGCTTTGCATCGCGGTATTCAGTTGGAATATCCTGCACCTCATTCCACGAGGAAAGAGCCGAGATCCCTTCACCGGGAGTGACCTCTTTAGCAAAAGGTTTTTCGCCACTATATTTTTATAAAAAGCTATCAGTTTCCTTCAACGAGATCAAGTTCATTACGTTAAAGGTTTTTCGCCAAAAACCAGCCGTAGCCCTCCGTCATTTCTTATGGATAGTCAGTAGTATTCTAGCTATGTTTGTTGACTAAAGTCAAGGCATAGTGTTTGGTAGCTGCTGAATATTCATCTGTTGCATAGATAGATGTGTTGGTTTGGGACAGCCGTATTACCTTGTTGACTAAAGTCAAGGGTATGTACGGGTAGGTTCAAATCAACCTGGACAATGACGGGTAGAACTTGACATGTGACTTATGATTTGTTGACTAAAGTCAAGGTCATAAGAGCATGAGGCAAAAATCATATCGGGAGTTTCTAAAGAAAATGAAACTTGCCAAGTATGCGCATATCTTCTGGAGTGTGATAACTTGAGTGACTTCCATCAAGTTATCATGCGATGATAGTTGGATCCCGATTCTCACTGATGAGTTGGTTTACTCTTCGGGTTATCCCGACTAATTCTTCTTTAGGTTTGGAGGAGAATTTGAGATTACAGTGGGAGGTTTCCTGATTAGATAAAATGATAACCATTCTGATCTAGGTTAGAGTGCACGCAGAGTGTTTCTTTTCTCTCTCTCTTTGGCAGCGACCTTTGACCGACCCTAGACTATGACTCAGTGACCAAAGTTGACCGAACCTTCTTAAAATACTGGCCTTTAGATTGTCTTAGTTTCATAAGTCATTGCCGCTCCTTCTTTTACCCTTTGCATTTCTCAGAACACCCCGTATTATTACGGATATCCACTTCCATTGGATAGATCCATCGTATGGTTATATACGAACTCGAAGGGACTTCTTCGAGGATGGATCCAAGTTCAGGAGAAATAGAATTGGTTTATTCAGATGTCTTTTGTTATCACCTTCTCTCAGGTTGCGAGGGCTCCTTAGTCTAGGAGAGTACACCTATTACGCTTATTGGACAGTCTTATTCCAAACCATAGGCAGGTGCCGAAAGGTAGGGAATGAAGAAAACCAATTAGCCTAAGTAGGGTGTGCAGAAGGTAATATGTAAAGACAAGATAAAGGGATTAGAAAAGAGGGCAAAGTAAATTGCGACTGTTATCATTCACGACCAAACTGCGTACTTCATCGCCACTCCTATTTTCACCTTTGCTTTTTCCCCAGTTCGGGAGAAATAGAATAAGGTTTTATTCAGTAGTCTTTTATCATCACCTTCTCTCAAGTTGCGAGTACTCCTAGGATTAGGAGAGTACACCTATTATGCTTACTGGATGTCTTCTTCCAAACCATAGGCTGGTGCCGAACGGTAGGAAAGGAAGAAGACCATTTAGCCTAACGAAGGTGTACAGAAGGTAACGACTAAAGACAAATAAAGGGATTTGGAGAGATGGCAAAGAAATATACGGTTATAGCCATGAATTGGATTATGGAAGAGGCATTACTAGGAATACCAGAATAACCCCTACGAAACATTTTCATGTTTCAGTTCTACTGTGCATTGTTAAAGGAAAACTGATTTCCTGATTAGATACTTACTCCAGGGTATGTATTTACCAGGTATGATTCTCACATCTGTATGGTTTTACAGATGATGAGTGGGAGTAAGTTATTGGAAATTTGGTGATCATCCTCATCATATCGGAATTCGTTGTAATTGGTGATATTTGAGGAAATCGCCTAGGTACAGTTTTCAACCTACGATGCACAGGTTTTGAGTTATCCGACTCAGCGGACTTATACAGAGTATTGTATGTTGTCCAGAGTCCGTGAGGACAAAAGGGTTGGTCCTTGTACTCTGTTCTGTTTACTTGTAATTTCTCTAGTTTTTAGACAAGTGTTTCGTAGAAATACAATGTCTAAGTTTTGAGAAGTGTGGGTATAAGAATAAAGTAGAGAACCAGGTATCGCAAGTATCGGGATTCTTCAAAGAGATCGAAGATGTAGATTCTTATGATTGGTATTCAGTTGATAGTAATGGTTTTGAGAAACTTGTTTCTCTTTCAGCTTAATCATAATTGGATGTATTCCTAAGTTGAGTAATGCTGATTAGCCTTTCTCCATTGAGTTGATATGCACTGGAGACAGCTGCATGATTTGAATCTGGTTCCAATTAAATTAGTGCCTCTATTTCTATATTGTATATAGAATGGTTCATATCTTAACGATGTTAAGATACGGGGAGTTGTCCAGCTTATGCTTAAAACCAGACACTGGATAACTCAAGGCACGTTTCTGTAATGGCAGTTTGTGGGTTGACCCTGGCTTTAACGAGGGTTGATATTTCTACCATTTGGAAGATCAATAGTGATATTGTTCTTGACTTGCCACAGTTTTATTAAAATGGACTTTTTCAGAAAACAGTAGTGGGAGTATGGTAGAACTGAAAGTGATTCCAGAACCGCAAACGATTACGGAAAATTTAATAGGACCAATATATTCAATCAGGTTTGACATTCCATTAGCCACTCCGCAGATATGGTGGGTAACCTCCGACACCCGAGAGGTACTCCGGTAGACTCAAGGACGGTGACAGGGAGGTTCTTGTTTACCCAGACTTGACACTACTGTTGTTCCAGACTATGAGACCCGGCAAGAGGATAAGTATATTGTCGTTCTGAACTGGCTTTAGAAGTGCACGTGTATTATTCTGCCAGAGGGTTGTTGTGGTCAGTGGGAGCAGCGGAAGCGTAGTGGGCAAGTAGCTTGTGTCTATTTATAGACTTGAGCAGATATAGTGGAGATAAGATCATCTAATTTTGATGTGACAGTCATGGGTTTGACTTCATCAGAATAGGGGATGGATCTGTTAAGAAGGTAGTAGGGTGTGATGTCATGGTATTTGGATGATATACACAGAGTAGGAAGTAAAATTCCTATACTACGATCGGCTGTACTGTGGTCGTCACACAGTTGTTTCTCCACAAAGGATATGGATATAATATCTGACATTCTGGTTACTAGATCTATGGTTTTAGATCTAGATTTGGGTAGTTTTCCAATATGGGTACTTTGACAGTATTCTAACATTATTTTAGAATAGATGACTCCTGGCATGGTGGTGTACCTGCAGGTGATGGAGTCACCCTCTCTAAAGGTGTCTTAGAGACTAAAGGAGAGAGGGATTTGCATGATTGGCAGATCACTTGCTTAGACAATTGAGTCAATCATGAGATGTCAAGTACCACACCAGATGTAGTTTTTGCACTGGACGCGATAAGTTTATATTAATCCAATCCTGAAGAAACATAAGGAAGCAATTTTAGAACATAAGTGCTTGTTCTATGGATTTGATGACGGCAGCCTCCTTCGGGAGACGGTTATCATTCCAGGCTTCAAAGGTGGCATAAATGACTGAGTGATTGTCAGAGTTATAGTTTTTCCCTCTGACGAGGGACAGTATTATGGACAGGTGGTCCAAGAGGATACTGTGGGAGGCATGGTGCTGGAT
The DNA here is from genome assembly GCA_030015575.1 of Agapanthus africanus. Classification (NCBI taxonomy): domain Eukaryota; kingdom Viridiplantae; phylum Streptophyta; class Magnoliopsida; order Asparagales; family Amaryllidaceae; genus Agapanthus; species Agapanthus africanus. Next base: position 593,307,791 of record CM057344.1, on the reverse strand, counting down.
ACTGATTAGGTTCAGTTATCGATACAGTCTAAGAAGTTTGGATTTGGAGTTCATTTATGAACTAGGTCCCATCAGATATCCAGACATATTCTAAAGACAGGTATTACTCGATTCGGGAGATAGCTTTCTCCGTGAACTTGAGATTTAGAGAGACATAGAAAAAAACATCAGGGCGGATCCACTCACTGAGGCTATTTCTCGAACACAAGAGTTTTACAAACTAGCTTTGTGAAACTGATTAGTAGAGGAGTTGGATGTTCGGTATCATACGGGCTGTGAGTATGCGACATCGCAATAATTAGCCTTAAGTTCAAGTGGGAGATTGTTGGAGATAGTGCCCTCAAAGTCAATTATTGGATGCAGGTACGTGATTGCAATGATTGAGGCAGGACCTATACCGATATGACAGTCTTGCTCGAGATGATAGTTTGCTATCTGGTTTGTCTTTATCATCGTTTACATACTTTAGTTCACTATTGCATGATGATAGAGCCCATAGGATTCTTGCTTGACTACCAGCAGTATGATGGCGATCATATACGTAGGAGCTGGGGTCTGTAAGCACATCCTTAAAGTGTCCCTAGTCGTGGGAGTTTCGAGACAGGGCATCGATACTCCAGAGTAGACTAGTATATACAATCGAGACCCCGACGAGGGGCGGTGGCCGGTCTTACAAGCCACTGGTGTCAGTTGGATCACCTAAGATGTATACATGTGCTCATTAGGTTATGAGTACATCGGATAGGACTCGCCGGGAACCTGCTAATTGGTATTATACATATCGTCAGATAGCAGTTCCCTGGTGACATGTGTACAGGTTAGTTCATCGACCTGAGGTCGTCATTTGTCTCATGTGAGTTCCTACTGTGCTTTGATTTCTACCCTACCACGGCTCAAAGGAGTCGTGCAAACAGGTCTTTTTTAGGTACAGTCCCGAGCCACATGGAGGCAAGTGTGCGGATCGACAGGGGATTCGTCTCTCCCGGTATTGGGGGTGAGATCGCGCTGTGTCTAGGAGAGCCATTACACAAAGCCTTCGGCCGAGACAGGAGATTTACTAGCAGGTACTCCAGTAGTATCTCAGGGTGTTCTGGGCCACTCTCTGACACGACTTATACTGCTATTGGGGGTCTGACGTTACCAGCCCCCTAGGCAGATATGCGATACTCATAGACGAAAGGACCGGACTGTATGTATATTGTCACTGTTAGGCTCAGTAGGGTTTATGGATGAGTTCGCTCGTCAGATTCCCTTCCAATCAATACATAGGCAAACCGTTACGTACAGCTTGTACCTCTGACGTGCTAGAGGTTATACCCAGTGCCAGTGTGTTGATGAGTCATTAGTGTCCCCCACAGACACTTTCCCAAGTTTGGGCGAAACGTTGTAGAGGCCGTATGGATTTATGGCAGGGTTCGGAAAAAGCACGTGCGTTTTTGCACGTGTCGTTTTTCGGGCAGATAATACTGGTAGGCTTTGGTTTAAGCCGGAATCCAGTATTATACTGTGTAGATATAATATCTTTGTCTCAGATGCATTTGTATTCGGTCGTAATACAAGTGCGGGTATGTTTATACTGATACGGGGTTATCCTGAAATTCGTTTCAGGATCACTTTTGGAAGTTGCCAGTTTCCAGTTTTCTATCACCCGTCTTTTAACATTCGGTTAAAGATGAATTTATCTTTTCTTGATAAGGGTGAGTCATGAGATTGCTTCTAGAGGATTCTAGAAAAGGGTGACTAGGTTAGTTAGGTGTTATATGATTCATTGGTTGTATTTAATGCTTGATGATGTGTTAAAGGTGACTCATGGTTTTGCATTAATGAAGTAATGAGTCATGATAAGTATGCTTGCTTAAGGTCACCTCCCCCTCTCTCCTACACTCACCCCTCCTCCATATATTGGCCGGCTCCTCTCTCATGAGAATGGCTAAGTTGTTTTGGGAAAAGAATATGATAGATTTATTTATGGAAATTTGTATACTCCGTTTCTCATTTCATTTCAATCCAAAAGGCAACTTCATTAACCGTTCGTCCATAGACTTGGACGTAACGAGACAAAGTGTTCTACTCATTCTCTTTATCATCTTGGTCGTCTCTTCTAGCAAACTTGACGATCGAGTTGCCTCGGTTCAGAGGCGGGAGCCCGTTTAAAGATCCGTCGACGTGGTGCCACCTGGACGAGAAGACTGAAGATTCAGGAGATCGGAGGAGCCGCAACAAACCGTGGGATGATGGTTGAAGACCGAAGGACTCGGATCGTTCGGTATGACTCTTCTACCCACTTTGTAGTTTGTTAGTTTAGCTTTAATGGCAGATCCGGGTTATAGTACGCGATAGCGCCAGTTGTATAAAGTTGTTGTTCCACATTTGGCGTCTGTTAGACGGCCGGGGCGCTACCGTGGACTTACACAAATGAAAGAAAGGGAACCATATTTTCCCACTAGGCTCCGTCAAAGGGAGAGCCAGATCTCGATGGTTCATTTACAGCCTAGAGATCAGCTTGACGCTCTTCTCATTCCAACAGGGGTGCAGACGTGACGTCAACAAAGCTCCAAGGAGCCACATCAAAAAAAAGTAATGGCAAAATCCTAGCTCCAACTTGACGTCCTTATCATTCCAGTAAGGTGAAGATGCGACGTCTACAAGGACCCAAGGGTCTAATAAAGTGGTGCGACGACAAAATCTTAGCTTCACGTCTTAATGGTAACATCTAAAGCCTAGAGATCACCCCGACGTTCTTCTCATTCCAACAGAATGCAGACGCAACGTCAACAAAAGACCTAAGGTTCAAAGCAAAAATGGAGTAACAACAAAATCCTAACTCCAAGTCTCAACGGTACATATACAACCTAGAGACAATCGCGGCATTCCCTCTCATTTCAGATGAATGTGAACGCGACTATCAAATGAAAATGGAGCGATGGTATATTCCTAGTTCCGGACTTCAATTGCAATACAAACAGCATAGAGGTATTACAGATGTCTACCCTATTTCAACAAAGAATCGGTGTTTACCGCCGGAACAGAGACGAACTGGGATGGATTGTCTTGCCTGAATCCAGGGGTAGATACTATATGGATTTATCTGTCCACCACTCTGAAGATACCAATTGATTTATGACACTATATATCGGAGGTTTGGACAGACGTGATCGTTCCAGCAGACTTTATTAGATTCCCCCTCTTTTTATGAGTGGTTTTTGATTGTGGGGATGCTCTTCTCTGCAGGCGCAAGCCCCTGCAGTTAATTATGTTACCGTGTTGCGATAACCACTTTCTCCTGCTCCGGCAGTTACTTCGTGTCGTGTGTATTTTTGTTTATTTAGATTTCCCATGGATTATATACAGAGACTAGTTTGTGTCATCGCCCGTAGGGCGCGGATTAGTCCAAATCCGTATATTTTAGATTTGGGCTTGGGTTTATTTAAGGACCGTTAATCTGGTTTGAGATTAAGATCGACTTAAAACATATGAGCATTTGGGCTCAATTATTTTAGTTTAAGGACATCACGGTCCATTATCACCATGTTTGAGGCGAAATTTTAGTTTAGGAAAATTTCGGTCCAACATTCTCATTTTGGAGACGAATGTTTGTTTAAGGACATTTCGGTCCATTACCGCCATATTTGAGGCGAGTATTTGAGGTGCGCACGTCAATTTGGAAGTGCATAAATATATGACGAAAGGAGTTGTTGGTTGTCGGGATCTGCCACCTTTCTGAAAACGCTGATGAATTACAACGACATATATTAGAGGTATGAAAAGATGTACCCTTGAACCAAATCCCATATTTGAAGGAAAAAGGGGTTGTCGTGGACCTAAGAATCGTTAGTCATATTTGAGACTAAGATTACCTTAGGAGATATGGGATGAATATCATTTTGGATATCATCAATGAGAGATCATTAATCATGTTTGAGACTAAGATCAGTTTAACAATGTTTTTAAGGATCATTTTTACTTAAGATCCAGCAAAAGAGCATTTGGGCTCAGCTGCAAAAAAACTTCAGAGACTTAGCCAATTTGGGCTTAGTCTGCTTATTCTTTTTCTTTTTCATTTAAAAGTGATAAGCACTAATTTGGGCTCTGTTTGTTCAACACTTTTCTTTTTTATACAAAAGTGCTAAGCACTTGTTTGACACTCTGACACTCACATGGGTGTCATGTGAAGCATTTAATTATGGGCGCCGTCCAATGAGCGCTGAGCACTCAACAATTTTGGCTGTTTATGGAGTGCTAAGCACTTTTCTCTCTTCTTTTTTTTGTGGCGCTCACGTGAGGAATACGTGAGGCACTGGGCGCTGCCCAATTAGTGCTAAGCACTCAGACGTTTTAGCTATTTATGGAGTGCTAAGCACTCTTATTATTTTCGTGGCGCCCATGTGAGGAGTACGTGTGGCGCTGGGCGCTGCCCAATCAGTGCTAAGCACTTAGCCGTTTTGGCTATTTATGGAGTGCTAAGCACTCTATTCAGTGTCCACGTGTGTTTCACGTGGGGTGCTGGCCTTCTATTTTAGACGCCCGCGTGTTTTTCACGTGAGGCGCTAGGCGCTGTAAAAAGGGCACCCACGTAGGAAGCACGTGAGGCGCTAGTCTCTTTTTTTATATGGAGATTTGATCTCTGTTGATGTTTTTGGAGAGGTTAAACCTCTGTTAATGGTATTTTGACCATTAACACTCACCAAAATCACTATTTTTGAGGATTTTAGGTTGACTTTTTAAAGAACTAAGTTCTTGATTTGATGGAACCGAGTTCCTGGAGTATTATGAAATCCATCTTCTTTCTCTTTAAATTTGTTCTTTCCTGAATCTTTGATTCTCAAGAACAAGATCTTCCCGATGAGAATTAAATTCTCAACTTGTGAGAGACTTGTCTTGTGGATCTCAGATCCAGAGAAAGAACTAAGTTCTTTTTACAAGGGTTAAACCCTTAGATGTGATATTATAGGTAATAGAGATTTTTTGATCTCTTTCTTTTCCTAGGGTTTTGAGAAGGAAGCTCTTCTTTTTTGAGAATTGAATTCTCTATTTCTTTCTATCTGCGGTCTCTTCTTCTGTTTTTGTTTTTTTTCTCTTCTCTCCCTTTTCTTTCCTTCTTCTTCTGTGTTTTTCCCCTCTTCTCTCCCTTTTCTTTTCTTCTTCTTCTGTGTCTGTGTGAGACTTGAAGTCTCGGGTCCTTTATATAGTGGAGGCAAGTTGTTAATTGGTTTTGAGAAAATCTCTCATTGAGAGATTCAAATTGATTTAATTGGTCTCAAAATTGATTTTGGGAATTTTACCCACCGTTGGATCTTTGATCCAAGAACTTCTGTTTAACAAAATATGATTTTTTTTTGTTTTTAACGAGATTGGGGAAATATTTTCCCCTATACAGAATTTATTCTGTAAAATGGTGATTTCTAATCACCATTGGATTTTTTTTTAATCCAATGGTTCTCTGTTTTACAGAGTACAATTTTTTTTGTTTAGAAAAATTGAGGGAATAAATTCCAAAATAGAATTTTATTCTATAATTGGATTTTTGATCCAACCGAGAGTATCTTTCTTATTTTAGAAAGATTTAGGAGATATTTTCTCCCAACAGAATTTAATTCTGTAACTTGATGATTTATCATCTCCATTGGATCTTTGATCCAACGGCTCTGTTTAACAAAGAGTAGAATATCCTAACTTTTGTTAGGGAAATGTTGAATTTAATTCTACAGATGTGAACTAGGCGCTGGCAGTTCCCCGCCGGAAGACGCGACCGGGACGTTGGGACGTCGGGGCCTGAATTCTGGGGGCAGATGCTAATTGGTGCTATCCGTCCACCTCTCCGAAGATCCCAAGTTGATTTATGGCACCATGTATCGAAGGTTTAAATGGATGCGGCAGATGTAGCAGACTTCGTCAGATTCCCCCTCATTTGAGGGGGTTTTGATTGTGGGGATGCTCTTCCCTGCAAGCGCAAGCCCCTGCAGTTAATTACTCTACCGCATCGCGGTAACCACTTTCTCCTTCTCCAGATGGTCACTTCGTGTCGTGTGTATTTGTTTTGTTTTTGGTTGCCCGTGGATTGTATACGGAGACTAATTTATGTTGTCGCCCGTAGGGCGTGGATTAGTCCAAATCCGTATTTTCTTAGATTTGGGTTTGGGGGTTGGGTTTAAGGATACGTTAGTCTCATTTGAGACTAAGATCAACTTAAACGTTTGTTAAAGATACGTTAGTCTAATTTTAGACTAAGATCAACTTAACGGGATCGTTTAGATCCAACAAAAGAGCATTTGGACTCTAATGTTTAGTTTCGGGACATTGCGGTCGGTAATTAGTTTAAGGACGTTACGGTCCATTGTTAGTTTAAGGACATCACAGTCGAGATTAAGGACATCATAGTCCATGGGTTTAAAGACTCCACAGTCCAATGTTAGTTTTAAGACATCACGGTCGAGGTTAAGGACATCATAGTCCGTGGGCTTAAGGACCCCACAGTCCAATGTTAGTTTAAAGATATCACGATCAAGATTAAGGACATCATAGTCCGTGGGTTTAAGGGCCCCACAGTCCAATATTAGTTTAAAGACATCACGGTCAAGGTTAAGGACATCATAGTCCGTGGGTTTAAGGGCCCCACAGTCCAATATTAGTTTAAAAACATCACGGTCAAGGTTAAGGACATCATAGTCCATGAAATGTGTGGTCGTCGGGACCCGTCACCTCTCTGAAGACGTTGAAGGATTACAACGACAAATATCAGAGGAGTGAAGAGATGTACTCTCGAACCAAAGTTGATTGTAGATCTGTAGTCCAATTTGGAACTAAGATCAATTAATTAAATTATGAGCACATTGGCTCAATTAAGTCTGAATTGAGGACTTATGGCCAACTTGGGCTAAGTCCAAATAAATTTGAAATATTGGCCTTTTGTTGGACCATTAAACACTTGTCTGGGTTCAAGCAATGCTAAATAAGAGTTTGAAGGCTTTGATAACATTTTTAACTTTGACTGAGCATTAAACATTATAGCTCTGAATTTTTCTCCATTTTGAGATTCAGTTGAAGAGGAGTTTTTTGCCTCTGGAAATTTAGCCAATTTGGTTAGAAGTAGTGTTAAACACTAGAGAACAGTAATGTTAAACACTAGAAATAAAGCTCTCAAGTTAGTGTTTAAATACTAGAAAACAACAGTGTTAAACACTGAAAATAAGATTCTCAAATTAGTGTTAAACACTAAAAGACAATCAGTGTTAAACACTGGAAAATAATCAGTGTTAAACACTAGAGAAAGGGGTCACGTGGGGCACGTGAGGGCGTCCAAGGTGGGGCCAGATCTCCTTTTACTTTTTTCTGCAAATAAGTGTTGAACACTTTTAATTTTTAGCCATCACGTGTGGGCACGCGATGGATATTTGTGCATTGATTATCAAAGCATTTATTAGGGGTCATGTGGTAACACATGAGAGCGCCCACAACCAACATTTCCTTTGCTTTTATCTCTCTGTTTTGGAGGTCACATGGGAGCACGTGAGGCATTGCCTCAAAGCTGTTTCCTTCTTATTTTGGAAGATCTTTTCAGGGGTCACACGGGGACACGTGACCCTAGTCCTTTGCATGCATGGAGATCTTTCAAGTCTCTTTATTTTTTAAGAATTAAATTCTCTGTAGGGTTAAACCCTAATTATGTTTTAGAGGAATTAAATTCCCATATATGTGAAAGAATTAAATTCTTATATAAGGTGAAACCCTAATTCTGTCTTGAAGGAATTAAATTCCTATGATTTTGGGAGATTTAATTCTCATGCAGGGTTGAACCCTAATTTTATTTAGAGGAATTGAATTCCTATAAATTTAGGAGAATTAAATTCTCATATAGGGTTAAACCCTAGTTTTGTCTTGAAGGAATTAAATTCCTGTAAATTTAGAAGAATTGAATTCTCATGTAGGGTTAAACCCTAGTTCTGTTTTTCTTGGAGGAATTAAATTCCTATGAATTTGGAAGAATTGAATTCTCATATAGGGTTAAACCCTAGTTCTGTTTTCTTGGAGGAAATAAATTCCTATGAATTTGGGAGAATTGAATTCTCATATAGGGTTAAACCCTAGTTCTGTTTTTCTTGGAGGAATTAAATTCCTATGAATTTGGGAGAATTGAATTCTCATATAGGGTTAAACCCTTAGTTCTGTTTTGGGAGAATTATATTCTCTAAACTCAATTTCCCCTCTAAGTTTTGGATCTGCATGGCAGAATCTTAACCCGATGAGAATTAAATTCTCAACTTATGGGGAGATTTGCTTCTGCAGATCTTCAACCAGAGGAAGAACTAAGTTCTTTTGCAGAAGAGTTAAACTCTTAGATTGAGAATTAAATTCTCTTTTTGAAGTTTTGAAGCTTTGATCCCTTTCTCACCTAGGTTTTCTTTCTTGAGAATTAAATTCTCCTTTCTTTTCTCTCTGCTTTTTTGAAAAATTTCAAGATCTCCAAAATTCTCCCTCTTCTCTTCTCTTGGCTCCTATTTATAGGAGAAGGAAAATAATCAATTTGTTTAGTGAATCTTTCATTGAAAGATTTTGTTTGTTTTCATAATTAATATGATCCTTTAGATCACACAGTGAATTTTATTCACCGTTGGATTTTAAATCCAAAGATATTCTGTTTGTTATTTCCGGTGAGATTTTTAGGGAAATCTTTTCTTGTCTAAAATCTTTCCATAAATTGGTGATTTTTAATCACCCTTGGATTTTTAATCCAACGGTTCCCCACAATCCTTTTTTTTGTTTGGAAAGATTTGGAGAAATACTTTCCCAGTTAGGGTCTTGGATTTCCCTTAATTAGAATTTAATTCTATCAAGTTATAAGGGCTTTCAAAGCCTATCACGTGTTGGCACATGGCCCCTTCTCATTCAGAATTTAATTCTGTACTTTAGTTGGGCTGAAGGATCATCGCGTGTCAACACGTGACCTTTGGTCACGTGTGAGCACGTGACCCCCCTTTGGGGTTTTTCCACAGCCACTTGTTTTACTTCTGATTGCTTAGGATTTTTAATTCTGTAAATGGATCACGTGTGAACACGTGACCTTTGGTCACGTGTCAACACGTGATATCTTATTGGGGTAATTCCTGATTTTTAATCAGGGAACAAATCTCTGGTCACGTGACCCCCCTTTGGGGTCTTTCCTCAGCCACTTGTTTTACTTCTGATTGCTTAGGATTTTTAATTCTGTAAATGGATCATGTGTCAACACGCGACCTTTGGTCACGTGTGAACACGTGATACCTTATTGGGGTAATTCCAGATTTTTAATCAGGGAACAAATGCCCCCCACAACGTTGCTCTCACGTGTCTGCACGTGAGTGCAACGCTGTCACCTTTGTGACCGTTGGATCTGTCTAGGAAATAGGAGAGATGAAACGTTTCCCATCACATCCTATAAATGCAGGGGTCTCTTCAGAAGCGCCTCCACTCTGCTCATCTTCCTCCTTGGTTGTTTTTTCCTTTTGAGAATTCAAATCTCTCTCCTCGGAACTTAGTTCTCTGCTATGTATGGGCAGTGCCGCTTTATCTTCCAATCAAGGCTTGTGCTCACGTGTTTGGCATGTGAGGCACCGCTTGATGGGTCGTTTTGTCTCCTTTCCCTGATTTCAACGAGTCGCCTCTTTTCATTTCCGAAGCTCTCCACTTTTTCTGGCCCTTGGGAATAGTTCTGCCACGCTTATTCTTTTCCGTGCATAGCATTGAATGCTCCACCTTTATAAACCGAAGCCGTGGCTTTCTTTCTCTCTTTAAATAAAAACCCATTTAGACCTTAAGGTGATTATCTTTGAGAGACCAATCAAGTGTTATGGCTTGCAACCGCCCCCACGCTCGTCGGCAACCATGGGAGGTGCCCATTGAGGAGATAATCCCTCGTTTCGCTGCGCGGCTGGCAGATCCCCTCCTCACCGACACCGAATGTGATGCAGTGATGTACGAACTCTCAATTCGTAGGGGTTCCCCTCTTCCAATAGGCTCCATTTGGCTCTGGATGATTCTTCTTGCCGTGCTCGCTGACATCCCTCCTCACCCAGCGGAGATGACCCTGGCGATCCTTGATGCGGTCGAGGACAAGCTCGAATGTTTTTATGAGGTGTGCCTGATTACTCAGGCTCTGAAAGATTGCTCAATCCATCTACTGGGTCAGATAAGAGCTCGGCAGGCTCTGAAAGGTAAAACCTAGGCTCTGATACCAACTTTTTCACGACCCGAAACTACGGAACGTGACTGGCACTTAGATTACGAGACGTCTAAAGGCGTAACGTAAACTAAGTCAGCCAAAGCCCAGAAAATCTAAACCAAAACCAAAGAGAGTGAAGGAAACCTTTCATGAAAACGACTTGAAATCAATTTAGTTGCATTGAACCCCTTTTAAAAAAAACATCAAAAATTTTCGAAAATTTCGGCAGAGTCTCCTCTGTAAATTCTATCCCCCAAAATGGGTACAATAAGATATATAACCTGTAATCACAAAATGGCATCCCCAAGCGGGAGCTAGCTCTTCGCCCAAGGCGGATTACAACCACAATCAATATATATATTTAATATCAAGAAAAGAGCATAAAGAAATGCAAAATACAAGAAAACACAACGTCGGCTCAAGTGAGCTCGACCAAAAGAAACGACATATACACAAATCTCACAGTCTCATCACTAGGTCGCATATACACATAAGAAGTGGTAGATGGAGAATACTAGATACAAAAATGGTACAAAAAGAGAAAACAGGGCTCTCGCAACCCACCTACGAGCAATGTCGCGAGTCTGAGCAAAACAAGTCACTAACAAGATAAGCCGCCGCTACTAGGCTGATGAGTCCGATCTGCAAGACGCTGTGGCACAACGGGGGTGAGTTGCCAGCTCGCGAATAGAATATAACATCTAGTAAGGCTATCGTAAGAATGCACGCAAATGCGTCACAGCATGTATGTCCAGATGTGGTGTAATACCTCTAGTATGCACGCACATGTATGTAATGTCAATACTAAATTTTTAAGTGTTTTAAATGCTATGAGTTCTGCATTCTTAACTTTAGAAAAAGAATCTCTGTATAATAGCTAAATACCATCAAAAAATCATCTGAAACCCGTGTCAAGTATCGACACCAAATATGAAAACACATCTGTCTCAATGTCTCACTGTATCAACGTCTCAATACATCGGGCTCTGTCAGTCCGGATCGGCCCATATCATCAAATCTCACGACAACATTCGGTATCCTTCGGATATCCGCCACGCCAGACATCACCGGTAGGTAGTCTTCCCCTGCCAGGCTCATCGTCTACAACTCGATCTTCTTGCCCCGGGGTACCATACCGGGCCCACCATGTACCCGAGACGGTTCATCCACTCCTCGAATCGGGTCTCGAAATCCAACAGAAAACATGAAAACTCATGGTGGACGACACATACATCACGAGAAAACCGCAACTTTGTTTTAAAAATGATAAATATAAGCTTTTGTTAAATTCTTGCGGTTTTCCCCAAAATCCAGAAATCGCAGCAATACTGAAATCCTCAAGAAAATCATAATACCCAACATGTTTTATATGATAAATGTCTATGATATCAAGGTATGCGATGTGATTTGTGGCTAGAATCTATATAAGTATGAAGATGATGCGAGGTATATACATGCTATGCGATTTCATATATCGTGTATAATGAAAATGGTGATACTAAACGAAACAGGTCCTACAGTGCTCGTGGCATGGAAATTACCAAAGGCGTGTGTGTCACATGAATAGTACGTGTGCAACAAGAGCCAATGGTAATGGTGTTCGTGTCCTACGAAGTGATATCGCACATGTGTATATGGATATCTTATGCAAATCTTGCAGACGAATAGCTATAAATGTATGAAATGTGCATGAGGGGGGTTAGCTAATTAAAAATGCATATCTTGCAAGAATAAAGTAATCCTAACTAGGGGGTGCCTCGCGCCATTCAGACGATTCCCCCATAGATGAATACATCTACTCACCTGAATGCCTCGCTAATCCGATCCGCCCACCGCCTTGCCTTTGCGCGCCGCGTCCGATGTTTCCGCGACCGATCCTAGAATTGCATAACACACAGTATAAGATTACAGATTCCTGAAATGATGCAACCCACAATATGAAAAGATCGACGTTCTCGAATTTATCACAACGTGCACTCAGTGCGCGGAAAACGCATGAAAATCGCTAAAAGCTTAACTAAAATCGCCGTTTCGGGGCAATCGTCAAAACTAAAACCCGACTAGACAAAATCCCGCATTCGCGCACACTAATAGTCATATATGATGCTAATTTTATCAATAATATAACGCAATTATATCGCCTCCTAAAAATTTAGAAAAACTAGTAAGCATTGACATAGAAATATCGATGCAATCGTCGCGAATTAACGGTGTAGCGATCGCTACATCGCACAAACAACCATTCTAACCCACTAGATAACCACTACCCTAGCTTAAACCCACTTATCCTACAAAAAACCCTAATTAGGGCATCAATACCTCTCTTGAATTTTCAAAAACCAACCATTACAATGAAATTAACATTTTAAAATACTAATTTAGCTTATTTAAACTACAAATTTAACAACTAGTTTAGGATTTATACCTTACAAGAGTTGATTCCAAACATCCACTAGCCTCCAAGACACCTCTTTTCTCCACTTTTTAAACAAATTAGGGTTAGGGAAGGGATGGATTTGGGTTTTGGTTTGAATTTGTGAAGGAAAAGAGTGTATTTTTGTGTAGATTTTGATAATTTTAGCAAGAATTGAAGCAAAAAGAAGTGAGGAAAAAGAAGTCCAGCAGCAGCCAAGGTCGGCCAGGGGTTGGGAGGTGGAGAAGTGAGTGAATTGTGTAGAAAATTCCACACATAAAGCATCTTCTAAGGTCATTTAATGCACATTATATCAATTCTTTGCAAAAAAAACCCTTTTCATTCATTTTTTTGCCATGAAACAACAAATCATAGAAAGTTTTGGTAAAATTTTTGTTAATACTTAATTTTAGTTTATAATGGTTCCTAAGTGTGTAATTTACCTAATTAAATTTGTATTTATCACTAATTTAATGTATTTTTAAAAGTTTAAAATAATATTAAAAATAATTAATTACGGAATTTTTTTTAATTAACTAGAAAATTTTAAGTGACATTTTAGGGACCAACTTATAGCAATATCTTATCTAAATTTTGTATAATTAGGTCTATAATGAAAAATACCTATTTTTACTTTTTACGGAAAAGACTGCAAATTTAGCCGATTACCGAAAAACTGCCTAAACGATTTTCGAAGCGTTACAATCTTCCCCCCTTAAAGAAATTCGGTCCCCGAATTTAGAATTTAACTATGCGTACCTTCAAAAAGATGGGGATATCTCTTCCTCATCTCGACCTCGGTCTCCTAGGTGACCTCCTCGCTGTTCGGGCCACGCTAAAGGACCTTGACGGACGGTATAACCTTCGACCTCAATTTCTTCACCTGCCGATCCAAAATGACCACCGGCTGCTCGTTGAATAAAAGATCACGCTCTAGCTGGATCGTTTGGTGCTGAATCGCATGGGAAGGATCATGAAGGTACTTGCGGAGTATCGAAACATAGAACACGGGGTGAACATCGGGGAAGCTGGGCGGAAGAGCTAACCGATAAGCGACTGGACCAACACGCTCTAGGATCTCGAAGGGACCAACATATCTAGGACTCAACTTCCCTTTCCGCCCAAATCTCATCACACCCTTCATCGGAGAGACCTTCAGGAAAACATGATCGCCAACAGCGAACTCGAGTCGGCGACGGCGCCTGTCAGCATATGATTTCTGCCTACTCTGTGCCGCTCTCATCCTGTCCCGAATCAGCTGTATCTTCTCGGTCGTCTCTTGTACGATCTGCGGCCATAAAATACTGCTCTCCCTGAGCTCTGTCCAACATACAGGCGATCGACATCTCCTCCCATATAAAGCCTCGAAAGGTGCCATCTGAATCGTCTCCTGGAAGCTATTATTGTAGGAGAACTCGATCAAAGGCAAATGACGATCCCAGCTACCACCGAAATCTAAAACACAAGCTCTGAGCATGTCCTCAAGAGTCTGAATAGTACGCTCCGACTGACCGTCAGTCTGTGGGTGAAAGGCTATGCTAAAACTCAATCGGGTGCCTAAAACTTCCTGAAGTTTCTGCCATAATCGGCTGGTAAACTGGGTGCCCCGGTCGGACACGATGCAAGTTGGAACACCATGAAGTCGCACGATCTCATCTATATAAACCTGGGCGTACTGAGAAAATCCAAAGGTGGTCTTCACTGGCAGGAAGTGAGCCGCTTTCGTCAGTCGATCCACAATCACCCAAATAGAGTCATACCCTCGACTGGTCCTGGATAGACCCACAATGAAGTCCATGGTGACCTGCTCCCACTTCCACTCAGGGATGGGCAAAGGCTGTAACTCGCCGGCTGGCCTCTAGTGCTCGGCCTTGACTTGCTGACAAGTCAGGCATCTCGACACAAAGTCTGTAACATCCTTCTTCATCCCTTCCCACCAGTAAACCTCTCTCAAATCATGGTACATCTTGGTGGAACCTGGATGAACACTATATACTGATCTATGTGCCTCCTCAAGGATATTACGCCTCAGTCCCTCAGAATCTGGTACACACAGTCGAGTCCCAAATCGAAGTATCCCCTGATCATCAATCACGAACTTAGAAACTCTGCCCTGCCGAATCTGCTCAATAATCTCTAAAATACGGGCATCGCCGGACTGTGCCTCATGGATACGGTCAAGTAACTGTGGGCGTGCTCTGAAATAGGCCAGCTGTCCCCCGGTAGGAGTAAACTCGAACTGCACTCTGCTGTCACATAAAACCTGCCAATCCACCGTCGTCTGCATCTGTACTGCGCTCAAACAAGATAAGCTACCTCCGGGCCTCCTACTTAAAGCATCTGCCACCACATTCGCCTTGCCCGGATGGTATAGAATCTCGCAGTCATAATCTTTCACCAACTCCATCCAACGGCGCTGTCTCAGATTCAGATCTCGCTGCTGAAAGATATACTTCAAACTCTTGTGGTCAGTGAATATCTGGCACGACTCACCGTATAGGTAATGTCTCCAGATCTTAAGTGCAAATACCACTGAAGCCATCTCTAAGTCATGGGTGGGGTAGTTCTGTTCGTGTTTCCTTAGCTGCCGAGAAGCATACGCGATAACTCTGTCGTGCTGCATCAATACACAGCCCAGCCCCACTCAAGAAGCATCACAATACACCACGAACCCGCCTGATCCTGAAGGCAATGCTAACACTGGTGCAGTAGTCAGACGAGTCTTCAACTGCTGGAAACTATCCTCACATGCCTGGGTCCAATCGAAAGGAACCCCCTTCTGGGTCAACCCGGTCAACGGTGCAGCAATGCGGGAGAAATCCAGGACAAAACGTCGATAATAGCCGGCCAGACCCAGAAAGCTGCGAACCTCTGTAACTGATACCGGTCTAGGCCAACGCTGAACTGCCTCGATCTTCTTCGGGTCCACACAAATACCATCTCTCGTCACCACATGACCCAAGAAGTCGACACTGTCTAACCAGAATGCGCACTTGGTAAATTTGGCGAACAGCTGATGCTCCCTCAAAGTCTGCAATGTGATACGTAAGTGCTGCTCATGCTCCTCCCGGCTCCGACAATAAACCAAGATGTCGTCAATGAACACAATGATGAATTGATCGAGATACGGCCTGAATACACGGTTCATCAAGTCCATAAATGCTGCCGGGGCATTGGTGAGCCCGAACGACATCACCAAGAACTCATAATGACCATAACGAGTACGGAAAGCGGTCTTCGGAATATCCTCCTTCCGAACCCGCAACTGGTGATAACCTGACCGTAAATCAACCTTTGAGAAAAACCCTGCACCCTGGAGCTGATCGAATAAGTCATCAATGCGGGGTAGGGGATATCTGTTCCGCACAGTAACCCGGTTCAGCTGACGATAATCAATGCATAAGCGCATACTTCCGTCCTTCTTCTTAACAAACAGGATGAGAGCACCCCAAGGTGACACACTCGGTCGGATAAGCCCTTTGTCCAGCAAGTCCTGTAACTGATCCTTCAGCTCTCTCAGCTCCGCCGGGGCCATCCGATAAGGTGGTATGGAGATAGGCCCCGTGCCGGGGATCAAGTCGATGCAGAACTCAATCTCGCGCTCTGGTGGCAGACCAGGTAGCTCGTCAGGGAATACATCAGGAAACTCTCTCACAACAGGGACCTGGTCTAACGGAACCTCTGTGGAGCTAGTATCACAAACATATGCTAAGAATCCCTGACACCCTTTCCTTAAGAGCTGACCAGCGCGAAGAGAAGAAATCAAGCTGGGAAGGGTAGTGCTACGATCTCCCTGAATAACAAGAACCGGCTCACCAGGAAAACTGAATCTGACTGCTTTCTCACGGCAGTCCACGGATGCATAACAGGTGGCTAGCCAGTCCATACCAAGAAGAACGTCAAAGTCTAGCATATCGAGGAGAATCAAATCAACTGAAGAATCTCTCTCCCCGATACGAACGGAACATGATCGGTACAAGAAACGGGAAACAAACGACTCGCCTACCGGTGTAATAATGACAAGCGGCTGATCTAACGGAGAAGACTCTCGGCCCAACCTCGGTGCAAAGTACATGGATACATATGAATGTGTGGAGCCTGGATCAAATAATACCCGTGCATCAAAAGAACATACTGGCAGAGTACCTGTCACGACGGCATTGGATACCTGTGCATCCTGAGGAGTCAACGCGAACACTCGGGCCTGTCCACCACTAGTAGCTGGCTGTCCTCTGCCTCTGCCTCTGTCGCCTCGTCCTCTCTGAACCGGACCGCCACGCCCACGACCTTTAGGAGCATCTGGCTGGCGTGGAGCATCATCAGGAGTAGGAAGTAGAGCTCTCTGAGGAGGTGGTGAGAGTGGTAAGGTCACATGCGGGACTGTCGCCATGCCCTGGCGTCCTATGGTACAGTCTCTGACTCGGTGGTACTGACTCCCACACCGAAAACATCCTGGCGACGACTGCTGGGTCTGTGGATATGAACCAAATAACTGACCTTGCCTCAATCCTCTGCCTCCACCATCTTCCGGAAATAATCTATCACGATGTCTACCCATCTGCCGCTGAGCTGGCATATCAGTACGAATCCTCTTCGGCCCAGAAATGACCGGAGTCTCAGAAATACGCTCCTCCAAAAGTAAGGCTGCGTCCATCGCGGCTGCGTGTGTATCAAAGTGCTGGGTGCCGATGGCAAGGAATAGCTGTGTATCAAGCCCTCGCACAAACCTCTTTATTCTCTTCTCTTCCGTGTCTACTAGGTACGGAGCATATCGAGACAACTGGGTAAACTGTATATCATACTCCGACACCGTCATCCCAGGAGTCTTGCGCAGAGACTCAAAACTACGGGCTCGAGCATCTCGGACACTCTCCGGAAGAAAACGGGCAAGAAATGCAGCTGTAAACTCGTCCCAGGTCATAGAAGGTAAACCTGCAGCTCGGCCTCTCTCTACTGTGTCATACCATGTCTGGGCAAGACCCTCCAGACGAAAACTCATGAACTCCACCAACCTATCATCAGAACACCTCAACGAACGGCAAATCCGAGCCATCCTATCAAGAAATGCCTGTGGGTCCTATGTCGCATCCGTACCGGTAAAAGCTGGAGGTCTCAATCTCATGAACTCATGTAGTGAAACATGGATAGTCGCAGTAGCAGCAGGAGTGACCATCGGTGCAGCAGGTACAATCGTGGTCTGTGCAGTGGAAGGAACGTCCTCGGATCTCTGTGCCCGACTGGACTCAACTAAAGATCCCATCATTTGTCGCAACTCCTGCATGCCGGCCTCTAATCTGGCAATACGATCTGGATAAGGCAGATCAATATAACCCTGAGGGGTAGGCGTATCATCCCGCTCGATCCTCGCCTCAGAAGAGCCCGCTCGAATCTCATCTCTAGCGGCAGCCCGCTGAGCTCTCGTAGTCTTTGGTGGCATCGAAGCTGGAATAAGAAACAGGACCGATAAGAACATTGCAATTGAATCAAGGAATGCAAGGAATCAAGAAAGGAAATATAAGCAAATATGTCCTAAGGTCACTTAGGTGGAGTACCGTATCGTAAGTATGCCGCGGATCATACCCACGCTACGTAACTCTGCTTAAGTCACCTACTCCATCTACCAAGGTCGTCCTACACTCAGAAAGGTAAAACCTAGGCTCTGATACCAACTTTGTCATGACCCGAAAGTACGGAACGTGACTGGCACTTAGATTACGAGACGTCTAAAGGCGTAACGTAAACTAAGTCAGCCAAAGCCCAGAAAATCTAAACCAAAACCAAAGAGAGTGAAGGAAACCTTTCATGAAAACGACTTGAAATCAATTTAGTTGCATTGAACCCCTTTTAAAAAAAACATCAAAAATTTCCGAAAATTTCGGCAGAGTCTCCTCTGTAAATTCTATCCCCCAAAATGAGTACAATAAGATATATAACCTGTAATCACAAAATGGCATCCCCAAGCGGGAGCTAGCTCTTCGCCCAAGGCGGATTACAACCACAATCAATATATATATTTAATATCAAGAAAATAGCATAAAGAAATGCAAAATACAAGAAAACACAACGTCGGCTCAAGTGAGCTCGACCAAAAGAAACGACATATACACAAATCTCACAGTCTCATCACTAGGTCGCATATACACATAAGAAGTGGTAGATGGAGAATACTAGATACAAAAATGGTACAAAAAGAGAAAACAGGGCTCTCGCAACCCACCTACGAGCAATGTTGCGAGTCTGAGCAAAACAAGTCACTAACAAGATAAGCCGCCGCTACTAGGCTGATGAGTCCGACTTGCAAGACGCTGTGGCATAACGGGGGTGAGTTGCCAGCTCGTGAGTAGAATATAACATCTAGTAAGGCTATCGTAAGAATGCACGCAAATGCGTCACAGCATGTATGTCCAGATGTGATGTAATACCTCTAGTATGCATGCACATGTATGTAATGTCAATACTAAATCTTTAAGTGTTTTAAATGCTATGAGTTCTGCATTCTTAACTTTAGAAAAAGAATCTCTGTATAATAGCTAAATACCATCAAGAAATCATCTGAAACCCGTGTCAAGTATCGACACCAAATATGAAAACACATATGTCTCAATGTCTCACTGTATCAACGTCTCAATACATCGGGCTCCGTCAGTCCGGATCGGCCCATATCATCAAATCTCACGACAACGGTCGGTATCCTCCGGATATCCGCCGTGCCAGACATCACCGGTAGGTAGTCTTCCCCTGCCAGGCTCATCGTCTACAACTTGATCTTCTTGCCCCGGGGTACCATACCCGGCCCACCATGTACCCGAGACGGTTCATCCACTCCTCGAATCGGGTCTCGAAATCCAACAGAAAACATGAAAACTCATGGTGGACGACACATACATCACGAGAAAACCGCAACTTTGTTTTAAAAATGATAAATATAAGCTTTTGTTAAATTCTTGCGGTTTTCCCCAAAATCCAGAAATCGCAGCAATACTGAAATCCTCAAGAAAATCATAATACCCAACATATTTTATATGATAAATGTCTATGATATCAAGGTATGCGATGTGATTTGTGGCTAGAATCTATGTAAGTATGAAGATGATGCGAGGTATATACATGCTATGCGATTTCATATATCGTGTATAATGCAAATGGTGATACTAAACGAAATAGGTCCTACAGTGCTCGTGGCATGGAAATTACCAAAGGCGTGTGTGTCACATGAATAGTGCGTGTACAACAAGAGCTAATGGTAATGGTGTTCGTGTCCTACGAAGTGATATCGCACATGTGTATATGGATATCTTATGCAAATCTTGCAGACGAATAGCTATAAATGTATGAAATATGCATGAGGGGGGGTAGCTAACTAACAATGCATATCTTGCAAGAATAAAGTAATCCTAACTAGGGGGCGCCTCGCGCCATTCAGACGATTCCCCCATAGATGAATACATTTACTCACCTGAATGCCTCGCTAATCCGATCCGACCATCGCCTTGCCTTTGCGTGCCGCGTCCGATATTTCCGCGACCGATCCTAGAATTGCATAACACACAGTATAAGATTACAGATTCCTGAAATGATGCAACCCACAATATGAAAAGATCGACTTTCTCGAATTTATCACAACGTGCACTCAGTGAGCGGAAAACGCACGAAAATCGCTAAAAGCTTAACTAAAATTGCCGTTTCGGGGCAATCGTCAAAACTAAAACCCGACTAGACAAAATCCCGCATTCGCGCACACTAATAGTCATATATGATGCTAATTTTATCACTAATATAACGCAATTATATCGCCTCCTAAAAATTTAGAAAAACTAGTAAGCATTGACATAGAAATATCGATGCAATCGTCGCGAATTAACGGTGTAGCGATCGCTACATCGCACAAACAACCATTCTAACCCACTAGATAACCACTACCCTAGCTTAAACCCACTTATCCTACAACAAACCCTAATTAGGGCATCAATACCTCTCTTGAATTTTCAAAAACCAACCATTACAATGAAATTAACACTTTAAAATACTAATTTAGCTTATTTAAAATACAAATTTAACAACTAGTTTAGGATTTATACCTAACAAGAGTTGATTCCAAACTTCCACTAGCCTCCAAGACACCTCTTTTCTCCACTTTTTAAACAAATTAGGGTTAGGGAAGGGATGGATTTGGGTTTTGGTTTGAATTTGTGAAGGAAAAGAGTGTATTTTTGTGTAGATTTTGATAATTTTAGCAAGAATTGAAGCAAAAAGAAGTGAGGAAAAAGAAGTCCAGCAGCAGCCAAGGTCGGCCAGGGGTTGGGAGGTGGAGAAGTGAGTGAATTGTGTAGAAAATTCCACACATAAAGCATCTTCTAAGGTCATTTAATGCACATTATATCAATTCTTTGCAAAAAAACCCTTTTTCATTCATTTTTTAGCCATGAAACAACAAATCATAGAAAGTTTTGGTAAAATTTTTGTTAATACTTAATTTTGGTTTATAATGGTTCCTAAGTGTGTAATTTACCTAATTAAATTTGTATTTATCACTAATTTAATGTATTTTTAAAAGCTTAAAATAATATTAAAAATAATTAATTACGGAATTTTTTTTAATTAACTAGAAAATTTTAAGTGAAATTTTAGTGACCAACTTATAGCAATATCTTATCTAAATTTTATATAATTAGGTCTATAATGAAAAATACCTATTTTTACTTTTTACGGAAAAGACTGCAAATTTAGCCGATTACCGAAAAACTGCCTAAACGATTTTCGAAGCGTTACACATGCTTCCTACCAGGCCCAGCAGGCTCAAGCGGAGGCTCGTCTTTTGACGATACTGAATCACGAAGGTGTGGCCCAACGAAAGAGGGATGAACTGACCATTCTGCTAAATCTCCCGCCGACTTGAAAAATTGTATATATATTTTTTATTCTTCCTTTGTACATACTCCTGAATAAGAGTATATTTTTTGTTCTTTCACGAATTGTACTTTGTATTCATTTTGATTCATGAATAAAAGACATATTTTTCTTCTCAATGGTGTATCCCCTTGTTATTGAATGTATTCTGTGGATAGTCTATCTTGATCTCTTTGCAGGACAACGACGGCTTAGGATTCAGGGTTAAGATCTGCCTCCTAAGACTTTTCAACTTTATGAGTCATGAAGGTCTCATAAAGAATTTTCTCCCTACCGGTCGAGAGGATCTTATAGGTGTAATTTCTCCTTAAGAATCGTGAGGATTCCTAAGTGTGTCTTCTCTTGAAAGTCGTAAGGATCTCACAAGAGAATTTGCTCCCTTACGAGTCGTGAGGACCCGCAAGTGATGGGTGAAGTTGCCATTATCCGCATTTCACAGAGTCAGGAGTTGCTCTGGATGCTTCCTACGGGTTCACTGCCATGTTCTGCGAGGACCAGGCTCCGCTCTGGACGTTTCCCATGGGGTCAAGACCGACATTATCCGCGTTCCACGTGACCAGGAATTTTGCTCTGGATGCTTTCGATGGGTTCACTGCCGTATTCGGCGAGGACCAGGCTCCGCTCTGGATGCTTCACATGTGGTCATTGCCGTGCTCTGCGAGGACCAGGATCCGCTCTGGACGTTTCTCATGGGGTCAGGATTGACATTATCCGCGTTTCACGTGACCAGGAATTTTTGCTCTGGATTCTTCCCACGGGTTCACTGCCGTATTCTGCGAAGACCAGGCTCCGCTCTAGATGCTTCACATGGGTTCACTGCTATGCTCTGTGAGGACCAGGATCCGCTTTGGACATTTCCCACGGGGTCAGGATTTGACGTAAGCCGCGTTCCACGTAGCCAGGAATTTTACTCTGGATGCTTCCTACGGGTTCACTGCCGTGTTCTGCGAGGACCAGGCTCCGCTCTGGATGCTTCACATGGGGTCATTGCCGTGCTCTGTAAGGATCGGGATCCGCTCTGGACGTTTCCTATGGGGTCAAGATTGACATAAGCCATATTCCACGTAACCATGAATTTTTCTCCGGATGCTTCCTACGGGTTCACTGCCGTGTTCTGCGAGGACCAGGCTCCGCTCTGGATGCTTCACACGGGGTCATTGCCGTGCTCTGCGAGGATCAGGATCCACTCTGTACGTTTCCCACGGGGTCAGGATTGACGTAAGCCGCGTTCCACGTAACCAGGAATTTTGCTCTGGATGCTTCCCACGGGTTCACTGCCGTGTTCTGCGAGGACCAGGCTCCGCTCTGGATGCTTCACACGGGTTCACTGCCGTGCTCTGCGAGGACCAGGATCCGCTCTGGACGTTTCCCACAGGGTCAGGATTTGACGTAAGCCGCGTTCCACATGGCCAGGAATTTTGCTTTGGATGCTTCCCACGGGTTCATTGCCGTGTTCTGCGAGGACCAGGCTCCGCTCTGGACGTTTCCTACGGGGTCAGGATTTGACGTAAGCCGTGTTCCACGTAGCCAGGAATTTTGCTCTGGATGCTTCCCACGGGTTCACTGCCGTGTTCTGCGAGGACCAGGCTCCACTCTGGATGCTTCACACGGGTTCACTGCCGTGCTCTGCGAGGACCAGGATCCGCTCTGGACGTTTCCCATGGGGTCAGGATTTGACGTAAGTCGCGTTCTACGTAGCCAGGAATTTTTCTCTAGATACTTCCCACGGGTTCACTGCCGTATACTGCGAGGACCAGGCTCTGCTCTGGATGCTTCACACGGGGTCATTACCGTGCTCTGCGAGGACCAGGATCCGCTCTGGATGTTTCCCACGGGGTCATTACCGTGCTCTGCGAGGACCAGAATCCGCTCTGGACGTTTCCCACGGGGTTAGGATTGACGTAAGTCGCGTTCCATATAACCAGGAATTTTGCTCTGGATGCTTCCCACGGGTTCACTGCCGTGTTCTGGGAAGACTAGGCTCCGCTCTGGATGCTTCACACGGGGTCATTGCCGTGCTCTGTGAGGACCAGTATCCGCTCTGGACGTTTCCCACGGGGTCAGGATTGACGTAAGCCGCGTTCCACGTAACCAGGAATTTTGCTCTGGATGCTTCCCACGGGTTCACTGCCGTATTCTGCGAGGACCAGGCTCCGCTCTAGATGCTTCACACAGGGTTATTTCCGTGCTCTGCGAGGACCAGGATCCGCTCTGGACGTTTCCCACGGGGTCAGGATTGACGTAAGTCGCGTTCCACGTAACCAGGAATTGTTGACTTTATCTGCATTTCGCGGAGTCGGGAGTTTGACTCTCGGTCATCTGTGCACCGCCGAGTCATGGAACTGGGGGGTGCTGCTGTTCCGTTTTGCTTGATGTTGTGTCCGTTGTAATGAGACGAACGTTAAGATGATCTCCAGGCTATCTGTGAACCGTTGAGATTTGGCCTCTTCTTGATGAAGCCTGGGGAGGAAAGGTGTGATTCTCTCTTTGTTTGCATCCCTGGATTGTATACAGGGATTGGTGTGATATCACCCGTAGGGCAAAAATTTCATTTTCATTTTTTTTATTTCCTTCCGCGATGCTCTATCATTTCAGCTTTTATATCGCGAAGGTCGCGATTGCCCAATCATTTCGGCTATCTTTCGCGGTGCCCCATCATTTCGGCTATTTATTTTATTTACTCGCTGTTTTTTATTGCGAGTTACCCAATCATTTCGACTATTTTTGTATGCATACATTTTTACTTGCTGACTTTGCTGCAAGTTGCCCCATCATTTCGGCTAATTCGTATGCATTTATGACTCACTGGCTTTTCGCTGCAAATTTTGGGATTTGACACCGATTTCGGCATCAGCATCGCTACAACTGGGATATTGCCAGGAGCGGACCATCATTTGCCTCTGTCGATGTTGAACAAAGGTGGCTTAGCGAACAGGGTTAGGATTCTGTTGACTAAGGCTTTTAACTTTATGAGCTGTAAGGGTCTCATAAAGGTATTTCTCCCTACGAGTCATGAAGATCTCGTAGGTGCACTTTCTCCTTAGGAATCGTGAGGATTCCTAAGTGTATGTTCTCTTATAAGTCGTAAGAATCTTACAAGAGTTTTTTCTACTTATAAGTCGAGAGGGCTTACAAGGGGTGTTCACCATGTAGACATATCCCTAGTCACGGATGGGACTTTGTTGGGGAAATGTTTATTCGCGCCCGTGGATTGTATACAAGAGTCAGCATTGAGCCGCTTGTAGGGTAGTATTGGAGGTTGTGGGGGCTGCTTAAGAACTGGTTCAGATCCCTGTAGCTTAAGACTTTTGAATATTATGAGCCGTGAGGGTCTCATAAGGGGGTTCTCCTTACTAGTCGTGAGGATCTCGCAAATGTAATTTCTCCTTAGGAATCGTGCGGATCCCTAAGTGTGTTGCTCCCTTGTGCGTCGTAAGGATCTCACGCGGGTGGTTTCTCCTCACAAGGTCGAGAGGACCTTGCAAGTGTCTTTTAATGAGGTTGCGCCCTTTCGGGTTTTCACAAACACTCATCGGTAGCCCTGCTGTTTTTACTCACGGAGCCCTTTTAGGTTTTCATCCATGCCCTTTTGCTTATGGACATACCGTTTTTTTTTATTTTAACGAGGTTGCGCCCTTTCGGGTTTTCACAAAACTCGCCGGTAGTCCTGCTGTTTTTACTCACGGAGCCCTTTCGGGTTTTCATCCGTGCCCATTTTGCTTTTGGACATACCGTTCTTATTTTTTTCCTTTTTTTTATATTCTTTTTTTTTGGTATCGGCTTTGAGATGCTGCAATCCACCGTAGTTTATCGACGTCTCAGTCAACAGTTAATTTTAGGACATAGTGGTCTATTGTTAGTTTAAGGACGTTTCGGTCCGTTGTTAGTTTAAGGACGTTTCGGTTCGTTAGCCGGCTGCTACTTATAGAGTTTGGGCTTAGGAACATAGCGAGCGGACATAGTCGTCGTCATCTATCATTGACCTAGGCCGCGACTCGTCAAGCATAGTATTTTTTCTAGAAGCGACCGTTTATTGGCCGGAAGGGTCTTCCGACATGCATGTCCATGAGTATATAGGCTCCACCTTGGTAGACCTTGTCTATGATATACGGGCCTTCATAGTTCGGCTCGAATTTCCCCCATTTGGTAAGATTGGGGATCATAGGTCTTTTGACCACCAGCACGAGTTCGTTTTGGCGGAATGTCCTCGGCCTAGTCAATTTTTCGTATGAGCGCGTCATCTTTGCTTTATAAGCCTCCAGATTTTGTTGCGCTATGAGCCGGGTTTCATCAAGGGCATCGAGTTTCTCAAGTCGAAGGTGAGCATTTTCTTCGTCTGTTAGCTCGCAATGAACTGCCACTCGTAGAGAGGGTAGCTCTATTTCAAGGGGGAGCACCGCCTCTGTACCGAATACCAATGCTTACGGCGTTGTGTTCATGGCCATTTTGAACGTAGTTCGATAAGCCCAGAGAGCTTCATGCAGTCTCTCATGCCAGTCCTTCTTATTTCGAGACACCGTCTTTTTCACGATCTTCGTCAAGGTCTTGTTGAAAGCCTCAGCTAGACCGTTAGCTCCGGGATTGTAGACCGATGAATATCTCCAGTCTATGTTATATTGTTGTGCGAAGCGGCTGATCTTATGGATTCTGTAGGCTGGCCCGTTATCGGAGATGATCCGTCTTGGAGTTCCAAACCGATAAATGACGTGTGTCTTGAAGAAATGGAGGATATTCTCCGTCTTCACTTCCTTTAGCGGTACTGCTTCTGCCCATTTAGAGAAGTAGTCAGTTGTCGCCAAAATGAATCGATGTCCTCTGGACGATGCTGGTTCGATGGGGCCGATTATGTCAGTTCCCCACATTTCAAACGGCTAGCTAGCCACCGTCGGATGTAGTGGATTTGGATGCTGGTGGATGAATTCCCCATGGATCTGGCACGAGTGGCATTGCTTCGCATATTCGAGGCAGTCTTGGATCATCGTGGGCCAATAGTAACCCATCCGTTTGATCTTCAGCTTCATCTTAGGGCCGATTTGGTGAGAACCACAGAGTCCGTCGTGAGTTTCCTGAATGACTCTCTTCGCCTCTTCAGGTCCCAGTCATCTTAACCATAGAGAATCAAATGATCTCTTGTACAGAGTATCATTGACGAAGGCAAAAGATAGGGCTCGCTTCATGAGCTAATGTTTTGAGGACGCATCTTCGGGCGTTCGACGGGATTTGAAGTAGTCTATGAAGACTTCTCTTCAATCCTCAACCTTCTCTTGGTCTTTTACTTGTAGAGCCATTTACTCGGTCGCTTCCTTTTCCTCGGACGACTCCGGAGATATTTCTGCCGGTGCAAGAACCCGACGGCTTTGTACCACGATTCTTACGTCATCGAGGTTCTCATCGGCCAATTCTTTAGCTAGCTTGGCTAATGCATCCGCTTTGCTATTTTACGAGCGCGATATGCTTTCCAAGGTGTAGGAAGGAATTTGGGTCAGCAGTTGTTGCACTCTCTCGCCGTATTTCACCAACTCTGGCTTGCACGTTTGGTAGTCGCCGTTTCTTTGACTAACGACCAGTTGGGAGTCTCCGTATATGAGGAGGTTCTCAATCCCCATGTCGATGGCGATCTCGAGACCCGCTATCAAAGCTTCATACTCGGCTTCATTGTTTGTCCTCGGCTCTGTTAAGAAGAAGGCAAAGCGCATTATCCCTCCTTGTGGAGTTACGAAGATGAGGCCTACCCCTGATTTGATTATGGGGGTGTTTTGTTTGCGCTTCTTCATCGAAGATGCTCCATCGAAGTAAAGTTCCCACCGGGTATCACTTCCGTCGATCGTGTCAAACGCGTGTTCTTCTGGCAGTTCGCAATTCAAGGGAGAATCGGCAGGTGTCGGATGCTCGGCGAGGAAGTCGGCGATGGCCTGGCCTTTCACTGCCTTAAGAGGCTGATAGGTTATTGAGAACTCCATCAAGATCAGGGCCCATTTAGCGAGTCGCCCCATCAATATGGCCTTTGACATCAAATACTTGAGAGGATCCACCTTCGATATGAGACGGACTTCATGCGCCAATGCATAATGCCTGGGCTTTTTTATCGCGAAGATTAATGCCAGTTTCGATGGGAGAGTAATTGCTTTCTGCCCCCAGGAGAACTCGACTCAAATAGTAGAGCGCCCTTTTTTTCCTTTGATCGTTCTCTTGTGCCCATAATGCGCCTAAGGAACATTCGAGGGCTGTCGTGTACAGGACGAGAGGCTTTCCCTTGACCGGAGCGGCCAACATTGGCGGATTCTGCAGGTACTTCTTGATTTCGTCCAGCGCATTTTGACATTTGCGATCCCAGACGAAAGGGGTTCCCTTCTTCATCAGGTGACTGTAAGGACGACACTTGTCTGAGAGATTGGCTATAAATCACTGGATATACGCGAGTTTCCCTTGAAGAGACCGCAATTGTTTGAGAGTCCTTAGCGGGGGCATTTCCATAATTGCCTTGATCTTTGACGGATCTATCTCGATGCCTTGGTGTCAGACGATGAATCCCAGGAATTCGCCTAAGGAAACTCCGAACGCGCTTTGAGAGGGTTCATCTTCAAGTTGTATTGCCGAGGGCGTTGAAATACGGTCTTCAGATACTCTAGATGTTCCTCGTATGATTTGCTTTTAACTACGAGGTCGTCGATATAGCATTCAACGATTTCATGTATGAAGTCATCGAAGATCTTTTTCATGGCCCTCTGATAGGTGGCACCGGCGTTCTTTAGACCGAAGGGCATCACCCTGTAGCAGAATATACCCAGAGGGGTCCGGAAAGCGGTGTGCTTCTGGTCCTCAGGATGCATCTTTATTTTGTTAAGGACCGAGTTTGAGGTCGGTGACTAGTAGTAGCCCGAACTTTGTCTTTGGAATTCACCACATAGACTATGTGAACTACCATGCCCCCTGGCTAAGGGCGTTTGGAGTTTTGGCCTTTGGAGTTTGCTTCGGGCACTTGAGCTTTATTGGGCCTCTCTTTTTTGTGAAAAGCCGCTTTGGTTTTGGGAGGAACCGTTGTACCGGGATCCGTCTTGGGATGAGTCCCCTTGTATTTGAAAGAGGATTTGTCAGAGTTTGGTTGAAGTTTAGGGAAAGAGCCGCGGTTGACGACATAGACCTTCACTCGCTTCCGTACTTTATATATACACGAGGAAAGTTGCTTCAGGGAGCGAACTGGTTTCTGCTATCGTGGGATCTCTATGGGCTGCAGAGATTTCTCAAATATTGCGGTAGGAAAATTTTATCTGACCCTTCGTACTAATTTGAAGTTGTTCCTGGTTGGAACAACATTCACCACTGAGGCTGAAACAGAACCATACGGAGAACTGCCCCCAGCACATTTTGTATGACGCCAATATCGACGCCGACCATTTCTTACAGCTGGGATTTGATTAGCTTCAGGATTTTGCTGAGCCTGCCCCCTGTTTCCTTTGAGATTTTGAATATTCTGCCCCCTGCATCAACCTTGGTCCTTGGCATGCGCCAGTTGTTTGAGGACTGATTCCGTCGGCAAAGCTGCTGCTTGGGGAGCCTGCCTGTGGACGACAGGCATCCTCTGGGCTTCCTCCATCGGCGTTGAGGCACCA
Organism: Agapanthus africanus; assembly: GCA_030015575.1. Lineage (NCBI taxonomy): Eukaryota > Viridiplantae > Streptophyta > Magnoliopsida > Asparagales > Amaryllidaceae > Agapanthus > Agapanthus africanus. The sequence goes on along the minus strand of CM057344.1, from coordinate 593,278,666 downwards.
AAGGTGGGAGGTGGGAGCACCGATCCAAATAGAAGCCCGTTGATTTCTTGAAGAGCCGGATTGCAGAGATTTGAGGCTGCAAATGGCCCATACTTGACTCCACCAGATGTGACAGAGACTGAGTTGGGGTAAGTAAAAGCAAACGCCATTCTAGAAAAAGACAAAATGTCGGCTTCAGTATCCACTCCTCTAAGGGCAACCACAAACATACACACCGCGATTATCTGATCTCGGGAAAAACACGACACACGAAGTGTGGAGTGGAAAGAGGAAAAGGTCCCACCGGGCTTGCCAGAATCTGTTCCCCGCCGGAAGACGCGACCGGGATGTTGGGACGTCGGGGCCTGAATTCTGGGGGCAGATGCTAATTGGTGCTATCCATCCACCTCTCCGAAGATTCCAAGTTGATTTATGGCACAATATATCGAAGGTTTAAACGGATGCGGCCGATGTAGCAGACTTCGTCAGATTCCCCCTCATTTGAGCGGTTTTTGATTGTGGGGACGCTCTTCCCTGCAGGCTCAGGCCCGTGCAGTTAATTACGCTACCGCATCGCGGTAACCACTTTCTCCTTCTCCAGATGGTCACTTCGTGTCGTGTGTGTTTGTTTTGTTTTTGGTTGCCCGTGGATTGTATACGGAGAATAATTTATGTTGTCGCCCGTAGGGCGTGGATTAGTCCAAATCCGTATTTTCTTAGATTTGGATTTGGGGGTTGGGTTTAAGGATACGTTAGTCTCATTTGAGACTAAGATCAACTTAAACGTTTGTTAAAGATACGTTAGTCTAATTTTAGACTAAGATCAACTTAACGGGATCGTTTAGATCCAACAAAAGAGCATTTGGACTCTAATGTTTAGTTTAGGGACATTGCGGTCGGTAATTAGTTTAAGGATTTTATGGTCCATTGTTAGTTTAAGGACATCACGGTCGAGTTTAAGGACATTATAGTCCATGGGTTTAAAGACCCCACGGTCCAATGTTAGTTTAAAGACATCACGGTCGAGGTTAAGGACATCATAGTCCGTGGGTTTAAGGATCCCACAGTCCAATGTTAGTTTAAGGACATCATGGTCAAGGTTAAAGACATCATAGTCCGTGGGTTTAAGGGCCCCACAGTCCAATATTAGTTTAAAGACATCACGGTCAAGGTTAAGGACATCATAGTCCGTGGGTTTAAGGGCCCCACAGTCCAATATTAGTTTAAAGACATCGCGGTCAAGGTTAAGGACATCATAGCCCATGAAATGTGTAGTCGTCGGGACCCGTCACCTCTCTGAAGACGTTGAAAGATTACAACGACAAATATCAGAGGAGTAAAGAGATGTACCCTCGAACCAAAGTTGATTGGGGATCTGTAGTCCAATTTGGAACTAAGATCAATTAATTAAATTATGAGCACATTGGCTCAATTAAGTCTGAATTGAGGACTTATGGCCAACTTGGGCTAAATCCAATTAAATTTGAAATATTGGCCCTTTGTTGGACCATTAAATACTTGTCTGGGTTTAAGCAATGCTAAACAAGAGTTTGAGGGCTTTGATAACATTTTTAACTTTGACTGAGCATTAAACATTATAGCTCTGAATTTTTCTCCATTTTGAGATTCAGTTGAAGGGGAGTCTTTTGCCTCTAGAAAATTAGCCAATTTGGCTAGAAGTAGTGTTAAACACTAGAGAACAGTAATGTTAAACACTAAAAATAAAGCTCTCAAGTTAGTATTTAAACACTAGAAAATAACAGTGTTAAACACTGAAAATAAGATTTTCAAATTAGTGTTAAACACTGAAAGACAATCAGTGTTAAACACTGGAAAATAATTAGTGTTAAACCCTAGAGAAAGGGGTCACGTGGGGAACGTGAGGGCGCCCAAAGGTAGGGCCAGATCTCTTTTTACTTTGTTCTGCAAATAAGTGTTGAACACTTTTAATTTTTAGCCATCACGTGTGGGCACGTGATTGATATTTGTGCATTGGTTATCAAAGCATTTATTAGGGGTCACGTGGTAACACGTGAGAGCGCCCAAAGCCAACATTTCCATTGCTTTTATTTCTCTGTTTTGGAGGTCACGTGGGAGTACGTGAGGCATTGCCTCAAAGCTGTTTCCTTCTTATTTTGGAGGATCTTTTCAGGGGTCACGTGAGGACACGTGACCCTAGTCCTTTGCATGCATGGAGATCTTTCAAGTCTCTTTATTTTTTAAGAATTAAATTCTCTGTAGGGTTAAACCCTAATTATGTTTTAGAGGAATTAAATTCATATGTGAAAGAATTAAATTCTTATATAGGGCGAAACCCTAATTCTGTCTTGAAGGAATTAAATTCCTATGATTTTGAGAGAATTGAATTATCATGCAGGGTTGAACCCTAATTTTATTTGGAGGAATTGAATTCCTATAAATTTAGGAGAATTAATTTCTCATATAGGGTTAAACCCTAGTTTTGTCTTGAAGGAATTAAATTCCTGTAAATTTAGGAGAATTAAATTCTCATATATGGTTAAACCCTAGTTCTGTTTTTCTTGGAGGAATTAAATTCCTTTGAATTTGGGAGATTTAAATTCTCATATATGGTTAAACCCATGTTCTGTTTTTCTTGGAGGAATTAAATTCCTATGAATTTGGGAGAATTGAATTCTCATATAGGGTTACACCCTAGTTCTATTTTTCTTGGAGGAATTAAATTCCTATGAATTTGGGAGAATTGAATTCTCATATAGGGTTAAACCCTAGTTCTGTTTTGGGAGAATTAAATTCTCTAAACTCAATTCCCCCTCTAAGTTTTGGATCTGCATGGCAGAATCTCAACCCGATGAGAATTAAATTCTCAACTTATGGGGAGATTTGCTTCTGCAGATCTTCAACTAGAGGAAGAACTAAGATCTTTTGCAGAAGAGTTAAACTCTTAGATTGAGAATTAAATTCTCTTTTTGAAGTTTTGAAGCTTTGATCCCTTTCTCACCTAGGTTTTCTTTCTTGAGAATTAAATTCTCCTTTCTTTTCTCTCCGCTTTTTGAAAAATTTCAAGATCCCCAAAATTCTCCCTCTTCTCTTCTCTTGGCTCCTATTTATAGGAGTAGGAAAAGAATCAATTTGTTTAGTGAATCTTCATTGAAAGATTTTGTTTTTTTTCATAATTAATATGATCCTTTAGATCACACAGTGAATTTTATTCACCGTTGGATTTTAAATCCAAAGATATTATGTTTGTTATTTCTGGTGAGATTTTTAGGGAAATCTTTCCTTGTCTAAAATCTTTCCATAAATTGGTGATTTTTAATCACCCTTGGATTTTTAATCCAACGGTTCCCCACAATCCTTTTTTTTGTTTGGAAAGATTTGGAGAAATACTTTCCCAGTTAGGGTCATGGATTTCCCTTAATTAGAATTTAATTCTATCAAGTTATAAGGGCTTTCAAAGCCTATCACTTGTTGGCACGTGACCCCTTCTCATTCAGAATTTAATTCTGTACTTTAGTTGGGCTGAAGGATCATCACGTGTCAACACGTAACCTCTGGTCACGTATGAGCACGTGACCCCCCTTTGGGGTCTTTCCTCAGCCACTTGTTTTACTTCTGATTGCTTAGGATTTTTAATTCTTGAAATGGATCACGTGTCAACATGTGACCTTTTGTCACGTGTGAACACGTGATACCTTATTGGGGTAATTCTTGATTTTTAATTAGGGAACAAATTTCTGGTCATGTGTGAGCACGTGACTCCCCTTTGGGGTCTTTCCTCAGCCACTTGTTTTACTTCTGATTGCTTAGGATTTTTAATTCTGTAAATGGATCATGTGTCAACACGTGATCTTTGGTCATGTGTGAACACGTGATACCTTATTGGGGTAATTCCTGATTTTTAATCAGGGAACACTGACGCTCACATGTTATACACGTGGGCTCCACTTAAGAATTCAATTCCTATGATAAGTATTTATGTTCTTTACACATTGGCGCCGTGTGAGGAGCACGTGTGGCGCCATCGAAGAGTTTAACTCTTACGTAATAAGTTCTTCTGTGCTTTGCACATTGGCGTCCGCATGAGGAGCACGTGAGGCGCCACCATAGAATTTAATTCTATAAGATTGGCGCTGGCACCCTCTTGGAAAGCACATGAGGTGCCGCCTCATTAAATCCAACAGAGCTTTACTCTTTTATTAGGTTTAAATATTGGGGAAATAAATTCCCCCTACCATTGTGCTCACGTGGCTCACACGTGAGGGCAACGGTGTTAGCTTTTCCACCGCTCGGTCTCCTGGGAAGTTGAACTGTCCCTTCATGTCTTATAAATAGGACCTTTGGCCCTTGAGATGACTGTCGTTCCATCATCTTCTTGAGTCTTCTTCTTCCTTGAGAATTTAATTTTCTACTCAGAACTTAGATCTCTGTTCCCAGAACTTTCTCAGAGTTAAACTCTGTCAAAATTTGGTAAGAATTATGATCATGATTTAACTCTTAAAGAAACTCTTAAAAGAATCTCTTCTCGTTTTGGGTTTTTTAACCCATTAACAAAGCTTTTCTCTTCTCTTGGAACGATCTCTTAGAGATCATAAAAAAAACTTTTATTTGGGTAGACCATAGGTCTTAGAGATCATAGGGTTTTACCCTGTTAGTGACTTTGATCTTTGAAGGTTGTTTGGAATTTAATTTCATTTCCCATGGGGGTTTCTGAGAAAATTTATTTTTTTGAAAATTCTTTTGGGAATTTTATTCCCTTTTCTTGTTTTTTAGGGTTCATCTTGCAGATTTGAATCTACTATCGAACTCGTTTTTCGAGAATATTGGGAGTTTAACTCCACAGTTTAATGAGATTTTTTTATTAGATGAGAATCCTTTCGGATTCTTATAATGAGCGTCTGCCTCATCATTGATGGGGCATTATCTTGACTTTATGGGGCCCACTATTTTTTCTTTTTCTAAATTGTAATGATTTTGGTATTTTGATTGCTAACCCTTTACTGGTTTTTCTTTTTAGATACTTTGGCTTCTCATCTGTATGATCTTGAAGAGATTATCTCTTATGAGGAGATTCACATCCAAGGCCACTGCCAGGGTAAAGAGTTTATGACGCCCAGTGTGCAGAGGTGATGTGTCGCTTCGACGATTACAACGGTCGATAGCTCCCTCGCCGTTCTGCTCTTTTGAAGATTGTCGTTGGGTCGATTTGTGAAGCACTTCCTGAGCTTGATGAGGCTATGCCGCTCGAGGCACTTGATGATGCTGAAGACAAGGTGCATTCAGTATATCTGATGGGCCTGATCTCAAAGAAGCAGAGAGATGATCTTGTCGTTGTTTTGCATCACGTCTTCCAATAGAAGACGATAATATCCGCGTACCAGAGGATGGACGACATCAGCGGGGATCCTGACGCCTACATTCGTGAGAAAATACATATGAAGATGGTCAATGAAGCTAGAAGCACTTTACTCAAACTTGCCTCTAAGTTCATGAATCCGTGTCCGGAATTCAGCGTCTTGCCATTGTAAATATTTTGATGATATTTGTTCTTTTTTATCATCATCATCATCAATGTATAAATTTCTTCGAAGTATGAATGACTTAGCTCCCCTTTTTCTTTACGCCAATGTTCATATGTGCCTCCGTGAGGTGTTGTTATATATATATATAAACTAGAGCCGGTGCTCATGTGTCATGCATGTGGGGCACTGCTGATGGATTTAATCCTAAAAAGAATCGACGTCGGCGCTTCGCGTGTCATGCACGTGGGGCGCTGCTGATGGAGTCACTTCACTTTCTGGCTCTGATTTTCATGAGTCAACTCTTTCTTTTCACATACCCTTTTTGTCAGGCCTTAGAAATAGTTCCACCATGCACAACATTTTCTGTGCCTAAATTTAACCGCTTCTCTTTATATTCTGAAGCAATGATCTTCTTTTTCTTCACAAGAAGAGAACCATTTTTAATAGACCAAGAGTCATGGCTCGCAATCATCTTCACACTCATCGGCAACCATGGGAGGTACCTATCGAGGGAATTGTTCTCGTTTATTGCGCGATTAGTGGATCCCGTTCTCACAGATGACCAATGTGATACGGTGATATTTGAGCTCCTGGTTCATAGGGGCTTTCCTTTTCCAATCGGCTCCATTTGGCTTCGGATGATCTTCTCGTCTGTACTTGCTGACATCCCTCCTCATCCGGCGGAGATGACTCCGGCGATGCTCGACGCCGCGAAGGACAAGATCGAGTACTTTCATGAGGCACATTTGATTACCCAGCCTCTGAGGGATCGTTCTGTTCAGTTGCTAAGTGAGATACGGGCTCAACGGGCCATCATATCCTCCTTCGCTGATGGGCACGGCACTGACCGATGGGGAGCAACTCCTCGTGAAGATCGTCGCTTCGACATGGTGGAGAAGGCAGAAAGGGCTTTAGAAAATTTTATTCTTAGTTTTGTAAACCCTTGTACTTTTGATCCCATGTTCGGTGATTTGTTTCCCGCAGAGTAAAGTACTTATTTAAATGTGCTTCTTTATTGACTGTTGAATGTTTTATCCCCAGCACATATCCATGTGGGCATCTTGCCTCTGCACATATAATTTGCACTTTAATCTTAGAAGTTTCTGATGCATGCATCTAGCTATAGGTGATCACTGGACAAATGCTTCCCCCTACAACGTTGCTTACGGTGGTATACCCGTGAGTGAAGTAATGCATAACATATGGCTGGTTTCGGGTTGGCATGTCATACACAAAATTTTTTATTAGAATTTTGATTTGAGAAGACAACAAGCGGACACAAACATCATCATCTATCGTTAACTTAGATCTCGATCCTTAAGAAATGTAGTTCTAAACCCCGAGGCCTATGAGTTGCGCCTTTCTGTTTCTTGATGTCTTGATCTGGCGCGAAATAGTTTATATACTCATTTCGGAGTTTGTAGTTTATTCACTCGTTTTGGAGTTTTTAGTTTATGTACTCATTTCGGAGTTTGTAGTTTATTCACTCATTTCGGAGTCTCTAGTTTATTCACTCGTTTCAGAGTCTCTAGTTTATGTACTCATTTCGAAGTGTTTTTAGTTTACCTATTCACTCGTTTCAGAGTCTCTAGTTTATGTACTCATTTCGAAGTGTTTTTAGTTTACCTCCCTTAGGTTCACAGGCAAACTTGTCCTAATGTTACATGCAGATAACCCCCATTCTTTATGACAAAGGTCCGTTAGGTTTGCGGTACTAGGGTTTTAGTCCGTGGTACCGTCGCGTTGACTGATGTATTCCTCGATATGCAGTCTTCAAGCTTTTGTTCGAGTAGCCCCACGACTGTCGTGTCTCTGATCCCTTCGGAGGCTGGATAAGACGTTCTCAAGTAATCTCCTTAGGTCATATCACCGTCGGAAGAGCAAACATTAGGAATTTGCCATGATACTTTTTACTTGAGATTAGGTTCAATTTGGAGCCCCGATGAGTCATAACCACTCCACTCTGGTGTGGAATGATCTTAGATAGTCTTTTAGGCTTTATATGAGTTGCCTTCAAGACCCGAAGCTGGAAATATGCTGTTACTTCATTTTTTTTTTCTTTGACGATATCACGCCGATTCTTTACTGAAGTAGGGCAGACATCTGTAGGACCTCCATGCAGTATGTATCGCAGTTGAAGTCCGGAGTTAGGAATATGCCATTGCTCCATTTTCATTTGATAGTCGCATTCGCATCCTGATGAAATGAGGGGGAACATCGGGATGGTCACTAGGTTGTTTATGCGCCGTCGAGACTTGGAGTTTGGATTTTACAGTTACTCCATTTTTGGTTTCGACCCTTGGGTCTTTTGTTGACGTTGCGTTTGCATTTTACCGGAATCAGAAGGAACGCTGGGATAGTATCTAGGTTATATATGTACCATCAAGACTTGGAGCTAGGATTTTGCCATGGCTCCATTTTTGTTTCGACCCTTGGGTCTTTTGTTGACGTTGCATCTATATCCTGCTGGAATGAGAAGGAACGCCAAGTTGGAGCTAGGATTTTTCCATTACTCCATTTTGATTTGTCTCCTTGAAGCTTTGTTGACGTCACGTCTGCACCCTGTTGGAATGAAAAGAACGTCGAGCTGATCTCTAGGCTGTAGATATTGTAGTTGAGATCTGGCTCTCCCTTTGACGGAGCCTGGTGGGAAAATATGGTTTCTTTTCTTTCATTTGTGCCCATGGATTGTATACAAGATTCAATATGGACATACTTGCACGGCAGAGGAAATTTCATTTTTTATTTTTTTATTTTTCCGCGATGCTCTATCTTTTCAACTCTTCATATCCCGAGAGTTGCGATTACCCAATCATTTCGACTATTTATCGCGGTGCCCAATCATTTCGGCCGTTTTTGTTTTTACTCGCTGTTTTTTATTACGAGTTGCCCTATCATTTCAACTTTCCTTTTTTTTTTGCTCATTGATTTTTGTCACGAGTTAGGGACTTGGTCCTGATATCCATTGTGGCATCGGTATCGCTGCAACTGGAATATTGCCAGGAGCGAATCATAATTTGCCTTTGCGAAAACTTGAAATTTGATACCTATTTAGGTATCAGTATCGCTACAACTTGGATATTTCTAGGAGTGAATCATCATTTGCCTTTGTTAATTTGGAAAAATGTGGCTTAGCAAATTGGGTTAAGATACTGTTGGGTAAGGCTTTTGACTTTATGAGCCGTAAGGGTCTGATAAATGTATTTCTCCCTGCGAGTCGAGAGGATCTCGTAAGTGTATTTTCTCCTTAGGAATCATGGGGATTCCTAAGTGATATTTTCTCTTGTAAGTCATAAGGATCTTCCAAGAGTGTTTTCTCCTTAAAAGTCGAGAGGACTTACAAGTGTCGTTCACCATATGAGAACATTTCTTGCCATTGATAGAACTTGGTAAGAGAATATTTATTCATGTCCGTGGATTGTATATAAGGGTCAATATGGACCGCCTGTATGGCAACTTGGGGGATATGACGGCTTAAGAACATGTTCGGATCCCTGTAGCTCAAGGCTTTTGAATGCTATGAGCCGTGAGGGTCTCATAGGGGGAATTATTTTTACGAGTCGTGAGGATCTCGCAAGTGTACGTTTCTTTTTACGAGACTACGTTCTTCTGGGTTTTCACAAGCTCGCCGATAGTCCTGCTGTTTTTACTCACAGTGCCCTTTCGAGTTTTCATCCGTGCCCATTTTGCTTGTGGACATACTGTTTTTTTTTCTTTTTTTGCGTCCTTTCGGGTTTTCACAAACTCGCTGGTAATCCTGCTATTTTTACTCATGGTGCCCTTTCGGGTTTTCATCCGTGCACATTTCGCTTGTGGACATACCGTTTTTAAACGATGGAACTCTTGAAAGTAATTTCGCCGCAGGTGACCCATCTGTTTGCCGGTGGGGCTTGGGAGTGGCTTCAGGATTTGTGTCTTTTTCCAAGACAATTACAGTGTTGATAACACCGTTGTTAGGTTGTCTACCTTAGATAGGCAAGCACCCATATTCTCCGGCTCTCTGAGGCTCAAGAGAACCGGTCTCGCTTAAACCTATATTTACTCGGGTCCTTATTGTAAATTAATATAACTTGAGGGGGTTTTATGAAAAAAAGTTTTGATATATTTTAAAATACACCTCAAGTATTTAATTATCATCTTTAGGGTTTTCATAATTGTAATTTTTATAAAGTGAAATATATTAGTGGATATAACCTAGTTTTCATTGTACATGGTATTTTAGTGTAATCTTGGAATGGTATTGAATTGTAAAGATAGTTTCATGAAATTTGTAATTCCTTTGATTTAGAAAACATGGAATATATATATATATATATATATATATAAAATATTTAAAGTAGATATTATGATAGTATTTATATATATCAAATATTTAAAAATAATATAGAATTTATTTATTAAATAAAAATCACATTTTTCTTAAAAAATTGCATTAAAAATTCCATCGAGATCGAATGCTCCTTGCATCTCACTCTACTAGGCCCGAGGATTTGTGATAAAATGCACCATCCCGATCGGGGTTCTCCAAAATGGGTTGTAGAGGCGCAATTGCACGGAATTAAATAGCACACTTTTAAAGAAAACAGTTTTTGAATGCTTGTGGTATTTAAGTGTAAACTCGTATTTTCCCATAAACTAATGTCCCAAGAGATATCGTGCTATGTCAAAAATATGTGTTATGATGAGGTAGGTCATTACCTCGTGAGTTTTCTAAAGGTAATATAAGAGAATATGTTGAATTGTGTCAAAAATAAAGTATATGGTATTTAACCGTAAAAATGCGATAAAAGTTGCATAATAGATTCTTTTGAGATGAAACATATTCTAATGTATTTGTTTATGTTTGTTGATCATTATGAAGGAATATGGTATTTTATTGTTTAAGAAAAATGGAGTTTTTAAAGAAAAAACGAATCGGAAGTCGGAATAATTTCACTTCGGACGAGTTTTGAAAATAAATTGTTTTAGAATATAGATGGAGGATGGGAATGGGGACTTACTGATTTGAATCAAAGAGAAGTGGTAGGGAAAGTCTTTGGAATCGCCAGGAAGTCATTTCGTCGCTGGATTCTTCTTGAAACTTCGTCGGAACCTTACCCTTTGCTAACTTCACTTGCACAACTTGGGACTTGGGAATTTTAGAGAGTTTTTGTATGGAATTTCTGAATGAGGAGGGGTGAAAAGTAGTGTGGTATTTAGAGGGAAAATTAGAGTTTAGGGCAATGAAGAATGGAATTAAAATTTGTATTAAAAATGAATTAAAGAGAGGAAATTATCACTTTCTAGATGTTTTCAGAGTAAACAAACAACATGGGGGTAGTAGGGTAGGCGAGGGGGTTCAGGGATAAAAATTTGAGGGCATCCCCTACGGATTTACCCGGTGGTGCTAGCTTCGCTTTTCCGGTCCAATCCGGTGGGATGGGCTTGGGATTCATGCCATGTGTCCATGTCGCTTGGTATACCTCAGTGCACATGTTTGTTTTCTTTGTGACTTTTCATTTTACGTATAGTGCACATGTAAAACTTTGGGTTTCTAAAAGATTTCAAAGAAAATCAATTAAAAATATATGTGGCTGGGGTATTGGATCACAGGAGCTATGTCACAGCAGTGCAAGGCTTTACAATTAGCTACAAGTGCTTTCTTGCTGTTCAAAAGCAATTCAAATACTTATAGTGTACACAGGATTGCAATTACTCCATTTGTACCTTAAACTTTAATCAAATTTCCTATACACTGAAACAGAGTTGTTACATTCTACCTCCTTACAAAATTTTCGTCTTCGAAATTTACAATTATTTTAAGGACCAATTTACAAACAATTGGGGGTATCTTGTGTTAGTTATATGTATGCCCTAGAGGCCATTACTATACATAGGATGTATATTGTAGTGGATGCTGGGACATATATAGGGAGGACTTTCTTGCTCGACATGATAGTATTCTATCTGGTTACTCTTTACCTTAACGTGTATACTGATTGTCTCTCTGTTACATGTTGGTAAAGCCCTTAGGATGTGTACTTGACTATCTGGACTATGATGCGGATCATACTAGTGGGGACATGGTAGTCCATAAGTACATCCTTCAAGGTCCCTAGTCGTGGGTGTATCGAGACGGGGCATCGATATACCAGAGTAGACTAGCGTATACCTTCTCGACCCATACAGATGGGCGATGGATGATCCCATATCCATTGGTGTTTGACATCAGAGATGATATACGGGTGCTCAGTGGAGACTGGGTACACTGGACGGACTCGCCGAGAACTCCCAGATGGTATTATACCTTACGTCAGATGGCAGTTCTCTGGTGACACTGGTACAGAGTAGTCTGTTGACCCGAGATCGTCATAGAGTCTTGTGTGGTTCCCACTGTGCTTTGATTTCCACCTTACCACGTCCAAGAGGGCGTGCAAAACGGTGGTTTTTGGGTACAGTCCCGAATCACATGGAGGCAATGAGCGATAGGAGGGGATTCGTCTCTCCCGGTATAGGGAGTTGATGTTGCGCTGTGTTCGATTGGCTATAACCGGAAATCCCTGGCCAGGGTTGCTGAGATTTACTGGTAAGTGTTACCAGTAGTTTCTCGAATTGTTATAGACCTCATATCGACACGACTTATCAAGCTATTAGGGTCTGACGTTTACCACCCCTAGGCGAGATATGCGACATATCAGACGATCAGACCGGACTGTACGGTAAGTGTTACTGGTTGAATTCACAGGAGTGTGAGCGGGCTTGCTCGTCGATCTTCTGATCGCTCAATACCCGGGTGGCCGTTACGTTTGGCAGACCGCTTGCGGCTTGTGGGTGTTTGATATGATCATCATCTGCTGCCGGCGTATTGACGAGTCTTTAGAGTCCTACACAGAGGTTTCCTGGTTCAAGCGAAACGAAATAGGAGCGCATATGAGATATGTGCGGGACCGAGAATAATACGTGTATGTGATACCGTATTCTATTCTCGCGATGAATGTGTCGAATGGTTGTATGCGATATAACCTAGTTATCGAATCAAGGATTGATTCGATAAATCGATACATTGGATATTGGTCGGTTATATGCGATATGATCGGATCGTTAAATCAAGTTTTGATTTAATGATTTAATGTATAATTATATATATGATATATTAATTTACATTAACTAGTATTGGTTCACTTTAAATGGATTTTCTCACTTGGATTGTGCACATTGTATATGTGATATACTTTTGTACACAAGTTTTTATCATGTTTGATGATAAATGCTCACTATGGTTTGTGTAAAGATTAAACCATGGTTGTGTAATGGTTAGGGTTTTCATTTTCTTTTTCATTTATCTTATTTAGTTATTCATTAGGAAAATGATAAGCATTAAGAGAAAATGGTGGCTAATTTTGTTTTCTAGTTGAAGCTTCATGAAGCTTTGACCAAAGTCACCATTTTGTCTCATGCTTAACCCTAACCATTCCTACTAACCATGATTTATTCTCTACACTTGATCATGGTTTGGTTTTGATAAGTATTCTTTTAATTTTCTTTTTGGAATTAACTTATCATAACTTTTTCTTCATCTTCTTCTTCTTCATCTTCAAGATGAAGAAGCTTGACTTCATCAATGGTGGATTGATGAAATGAGTGAGAAATCCAATTCTAAAGTCTACCCACTTCCTATTTTTTCATCCTCTACCTCTTGCCAAGTAGTAGAGTGTGTTTCCTTCACAAGTTTCATGACTTGGTGAAGTGGGAGCTTGATCTTGTGATGCCTCGACGTAGATCATCTTCGGCACGAAGCCGACGACCTTGCCCGCCCATTTCTCCGATGAAGCCGACGCTAGAGCCCGGGATTTTATTTGGACAGCGGAGAGGACTTCATCACGGAGCTGTGGAGGTGGAGGACCGGATCTACAAAGGTTGTATTTCCGTACTCTTAGTTAAAGTAGTTAACTAGTTGCTTTGTCGCCTAAACTTCTAACCAACGATCCGTATTAGGGTTTCTCGGCACCTCTAATTTTTTAAATTGGCATGGTTGATGCCTTGTGAGACCTCTTGAGAGTGCCTAGGAACCCTACATCTTGCACGCATGTCGTCCTCATGTTCCCATGTTGATTCTCCTGGTGAGTCTTTTCTCCACATCACTCGAACCAAGTTTACTTCCTTGTTCCGAAGTGACTTCACCTTTTAATCCAGGATTTCAACAGGTTGTTGCTCACAGGATAAGTCTGGCTGTACAGTGAGCTCGGAGTGATCAAGAATATGACTGGGGTCACTCACATACCTTCTGAGTTGAGATATGCAGAACACATTGTGCACTTCTTCCAATGAAGGTGGAAGTGCCAAGTGATAAGCCACTTCTCCGACTCGTTTGAGTATATCGAACATTCCAATATATCTTGGACTGAGCTTACACCGTCTTCCAAAATGAATCACTCCACGGTTTGGAGATATCTTCAAAAAGACATGATCTTCCGGTTGGAACTCCAAGTGACGGCGCTTTGCATCAGCACAGTGCTTCTATCGATCTTGGGCTATGCACATTTTTTCCCTGATAGTGCGAACTATATCGACAGTTGCTACTATCATCTCAGGTCCAAGGAGTTCTCTATCTCCGATGTCATCCCAACTTAATGACGATCGACACTTCCTTCCATATAGAGCTACAAATGGTACCATTCCTATACTTGCTTGGTAGCTGTTGTTGTATGAAAACTCTACAAGATGTAGGTGATCATCCCACGATCCACCAAAGTCTAGCATACACACTCTTAGCATATCTTCAAGTATTTGAATAGTTCGCTCAGACTGTCCATCTGTTTGTGGATGGTAAGCTGTGCTAAAGTTCAGACTTGTTCCTAAGCTAGCTTGCAGACTCTGCCAAAATTGCCATCAGAATCTGGTGTCACGATCGGAGACAGTGCAAACCGGTACTCCATGTAATCTCATGATTTCCTGCATGAGTTCAATCAGAGATAGTACACATTGAAGAGTTTAAATCTTACTTAGATTCTTACCTCCATGTACTTCTTTGCTAATGTCTCGGTAGATTGGCCAACTCGAAATCGGATGAAGTGAGCCGACTTTGTGAGTCGATCCACAATAACCCATACCACATCGTTACCTTTCGTGCTGTGAGGAAGTGCAGTCACGAAATCCATAGTGATGTGTTGCTACTTCCATTCTGGGATAGGTAACGGTTGAAGTAAACCAGCTGTCCTATGATGTTCAGCCTTTACTTATTGACACACCAAGCATTTAGCGACGCTTATGGCTACTTCACGCTTCATTCCATGCCATTAGTAATTTTGACGCAGATCTTTGTACATCTTTGTGCCTCCAGGGTGTACTGAATAAGGAGAGCTGTGAGCTTCTTTCATCAACTCTTCCCGCACAGAACCTTTTGGTACACACAATCTACTGCCGTATCTCAAAGATCCATCTTCATGGATGATGAAGTCGGTTCTAAGTCCACTTTCTACTTGTTCTCTGATCTTTTGCAACTTAGCATCACCTGCTTGAGCTGCTTTGATCTGATTGACAATGGTAGATTGAACTTGTAAGTTCATCAAACTTGAAGTGTTACCTTACATGACCACTTCAATCTCCATCTGATGTAAATCTTGTTGAAGCTTTCACTGTGCAGCGAGATTCAATGCTAATGGTTGGCGACTAAGTGCATTAGGTACTACATTCACCTTCCCTGGATGATATTGTAGGTTGATGTCGAAGTCTGCCATAAGTTCTAACCATCTTCTCTGCCGCATATTCAACTCTTTCTGAGTAAACACATATTTCAGACTCTTGTGATCCTTGTATATGTCCACTCGTTCACCAAGAAGATAATTGTGCCAAATCTTGAGTGCAAAGATTACGGCCGCCAACTCCAAATCATGTGTCGGATAATTGCGCTCATGAATCTTCAGCTGTCTTGATGCATAAGCTACAACTTTACCGTGCTGATGTAGAACACATCCTAATCCCTTACCGGATGCATTGCAATGCACTTCAAAACCTCCAGATTAGTCCGGTATAACGAGAATAGGTGCTGATGTCAATATTGACTTGAGTTCTACGAAAGCTTGTTCGCATGCTTCTGACCACATGAATTCTTTATCTTTACGCGTGAGCTTAGTCAGGGGTGTTGCAATCTTCGAAAATCCTTTCTGAAATATCCTTCTAAACCCAAGAAACTTCAAATGTTCTTCACTAACTTCGGTGTCGGCCATTCGCTTACTGCTGATACTTTAGCTGGATCTACAAAGATTCCATCGCCTCATACAATATGTCCAAGGAAACCGACTTGATCTAACCAAAACTCACACTTGATGTACTTGGCATAGAGTTGATGCTGTCGTAAAGTCACCAGGATAATTCGTAGGTGTTCGACATGTTCTTCCCAACTCTTAGAATACACCAGGATGTCGTCGATGAAGATGACAACAAACCTGTCGTGGTACTCTCGGAAAACTTGATTCATTAGATTCATGAATATAGCTGGTGCATTGGTCACTTCAAATAGCATCACAAGAAATTCGTAATGTCCATAGCGAGTTCTGAATGCCGTTATATTGATATCAGATTCTTTGACCTTCACTTGATGATAACCCGAACGAAGATCTAACTTAGAGAAAACGCAAGACCCACTTAGCTGATCGAACAGGTCATCGATACGCGGGAGTGGATACTTGTTCTTTATAGTCACTTCGTTTAGAGCTCTATAATCAATGCACATTCGATATAAACCTTCCTTCTTCTTCACAAGTAGAACTGGCGATCCCCAACTTGAAGTGCTGGGACGAATCCATCCTTTCGTCAATAATTCATCCAACTGAGTACGGACCTCCTTCAAACCTTCAGGACTGGTCTCCTCCGAATACAGAGACGCGACCGCGTAGGTTCATCTTGCCTGAATTTAGGGGCAGATACTATTTGGTGCTATCCGTCCACCTCTCCGAAGATACCAAGTTGATTTATGGCACCATGTATCGAAGGTTTAAACGGATGCGACCGATATAGCAGACTTCATCAGATTCCCCCTCGTTGAGGGGTTTTTGATTGTGGGGACGCTCTTCCCTGCAGGCGCAAGCCCCTGCAGTTAATTACGCTACCGCATCGCGGTAACCACTTTCACCTTCTCCAGATGGTCACATCGTGTCGTGTGTGTTTGTTTTGTTTTTGATTGCCCATAGATTGTATACGGAGACTAATATATGTTGCCTATAGGGCGTGGATTAGTCCAAATCCGTATTTTCTTAGATTTGGGTTTGGGGGTTGGGTTTAAGGATACGTTAGTCTCATTTGAAACTAAGATCAACTTAAACGTTTGTTAAGAATACGTTAGTCTAGTTTAGACTAAGATCAACTTAACGGGATTATTTAGATCCAACAAAAGAGCATTTGGGCTCTATTGTTTAGTTTAGGGACATTGCGGTCCATTGTTAGTTTAAGGACATTGCGGTCCATTGTTAGTTTAAGGACATTTCGGTCCAAGGTTAATGACGTCATAGTCCGTGAGTTTAAACACATCACAGTCAAGGTTAAGGACATCATAGTCCGTGAGTTTAAAGACCTCACAGTCAAGGTTAAGAACATCATAGTCCGTGAGTTTAAGGACCCCACAGTCCATGGAATGCGGGGTTGTCCGGACCCGTCACCTCTCTGAAGACGTTGAAGGATTACAACGACAAATATCAGAGGAGTGAAAAGATGTACCCTTAAACCGATGTGGGTTGAGAGACCTATATTCCAATTGGGACTAAGATCTGTGATTTATGAGCATATGAACTCAATTAATCTAAATTGAGGACTTATGGCCAATTTAGGCTAAGTCCATTCAATTAGAATGTTCAACATTTGTTTTTGAGTTCTTAGATGTTTGTTTGAGCCCAATCCCTTAAAAATGCTAAGCATTGGTTTGGTCTCTGATAATGTTTTTTCTTTAGTTAAATGCTGTGTATTTATCATAGCTCTAGGCTTATTCAAAGAACCGTTTATGTTCTATCCAAGCGCACATAAAAGCATGTGGCGCACTTGGCACTAGCGCCAGTCGATGAGCGCAGTGCGCTATGGTTAAAGAGCTAATGCGCTTAGCGCTTTGTGCCAGATGTGAAGCGCTGATGCGCTTAGAGCTAAATGAAGAGCGCCGATGCGCTTAGCGCTAGATGTAGAACGCTGATGCGCTATAATTGAAGCGTTGAGGCGCTTAGCGCTGGTGCCATATAATGAGCACAAAGCGCTTTCAGTAATGCAGCGCATACGTGAGGAGCACGTGGCGCACTTAGCGCTAGCCAATGAGCGCAGTGCACTGTGATTGAAGTACTATGGCACTGCAGCGTTTTGCGCTAGATGAAGAGCACTAAGGCACTTTTAAATTAGGAGCGCTAAGGCTCTTCTTAGATTAGGAGCACTAGAGCTCTTCTTAAGTTAACTTTGCGCTCTGAAGATTATCTTTTTTTTGATAAGAGACTTTGTCTCAAGATTCTAAGAACAATGTTCTTAGTTTATAGAAGATATTTCAATCTCTTTTTGATGAAAACCTTTGCCTTTATGGATCTGTGATCCTAAGAGAATTGAATAATTCTCCCCCCTCTATAATGAGATGTTCATAATCTCTTTTATGAAAGACAATTTGTCTAATAGATCTATGATCTGTGAGAAGAATTATGTTCTTCTTTTTATGATGAGATCTTTTGATCTCTTTGTGGAAGACCTCGGTCTTATAGATGTATGATCTTTGAGAAAGAAGTGAATTCTTCTTTTTAATTATGAGATAATTTCATCTCTCTGTTCTTTTTTTTTTACCTTAAAAAGAATTGTCTTTTTTTGCCGAAAGCTTCTTCTTCTTCCTGAGATTTTCCCAAAGTTTTGGGGGGGGGGGGTTCCTCTCTCTCTTTTTTTGAAGTCTAGGGGCCTTTATATAGGGCAAGCTGATTTGTTCAATCGGTTAAAGAGATTTATTCTCTAATTGATTTGGGAATTTCCCCACCGTCGGATCTTTGATCCAAGGGCTTTTGGTTTACAGAAGATAATCTTCTTGTTTTAACAAGATTGAGAAATCTTTCACCCTTATAGAATTTGTTCTGTATTTTAGTGATTTTTAATCACCATTGGATCATTGATCCAACGGTGTTCCAAATTCAGTGCACAATCTTTTCTGTTTGGAAAGATTCAACAGAATTTCATTCTTGTTAATTGATTATTTAATCATATCCGTTGGATATTTGATCCAACGGTGAGGAACATTTAGTTCCAGCGCTAGCGCTTATGCGCTCTGCCCATGGTGCGCTACTTGGAGCGCAGCGCATCTAGCGCTAGCGCGTATGCGCTTTGCACGGGATGCGCTAGTTGTAGTGCAGTGCTTTTATAAAGCGCAGCTTTAATTCAAATTTTGAATTCTGAACAGATCTTTGCTCTAATTGGGGAAATAAATGCCCCCCACCGTTGCGCTCACGGGGCCAACACGTGGGTGCAGCGGTGGCGGCATCTCGACTCTTGGATCAACCGAAGAATTGAAATGGCGCTTAGCGCCTATAAATAGGACCCTTGGCCCTTGAGATGACTTCTGTTCATCTTCAATCCTTCTTGAAAATTCATTTTCTCCTTCAGAGCGCAGCTCTTCCTCTTAAGAATTTTCTTAAGGATAAAACTCTGTCAGATTTTTTAGGTAAAAGATTAAATCTTTTTGAAACATCTTTTAGGGTTTCACCCATTAACAGAGCCTTGCTCTTCATAGATCTTTGATCTAAAGAAAATCCTTTTTAGGTTTTCATTAACAGAGTTTTGCTCTCTTGGAATCACAAATCTAAAAGGATCTTGCTTATGATTTCTTAATCTATTAATGGAGCTTTGCTCCTTTCAAATCATATAGAAGAACTCTTAAGAGTTTGTTCATGGATCTTGAAGATCAAATTGAAATTTTATTTTTGATAGATTATTCCATCATCTTCTCAAAGTAAGGCTCTTAGGATTTTCTTAAGGAATTTTATTCCTTCATCATTAGACTTTGACAGATGTCTGTTTAGTGAAGAGCGCTGCTCTCAATGGAGTTTTGCTCCTCTGCCCGAGGGATTTCTTATTTAATGAGAATCTCTTGAGGATTTCCTCATTTAATAACAGCTTCATCCAATGATGAGGCTGTTTTATTAATGATGAACTGTCATCTAGATTTTGTGGGTCCCTTTTGGTCCCTTTTGACTGTATTGCAGTGCGGTACGGATTTATAGTACCTTGTAATAGAATTTAATTTATAGCATTGGCGGATTAAAATTCGTTCTTTTCTGCGCAGGTACTATGTCTTTCGACACCTCCTTCCCGTTCATTCGCTCAGAAGGCGGATTCCCTGAAGCACCCGTAGACCGAGAGGTTTTTGCGCTGATCAAAGACCATGACCCGGAGCACAATAGTCTTCATTTATGGGGTAAATGGTATAATCAAATTATCATGGGCTGATGGAGCTTTTCCTGTGCAACACCCTCGGAGCCTATTTCGGCGATCGCTTATATAGATGCACCTCCGATAAATTACGCTGTGGAGGAGGTCAACTGGACTTCAGAGGGTCTCCTTCGGCCTTCTATGGCCGCAATACCCGTGCAGCCACCAGTGGCCTTGGACACTCTAGGACGGCGCATATGTCAAGCCGAGTCATGTCCTTGGGGACAACCATACAATATAGGACTAACTCTCCGTCACCCAGCCGGGTATTTGCTGTGGGCTCGGTATATTTTATCGGCGAAGAAATCACAGTTGCTGAAGCTCGGGTTGTATCCCGCCGTTTACGCTTCTTTGTTTCAATATTCCACACCTCCTACATGGTGGGTCAGGGCATTTCTGGTGCAGTGGAACATTCCGACCCACACCTTCCTCCTATCAGATCAAGAAGTCTCCATTTCTTTGGAGGAATTTGCAGAGGTCTTAGGTTTACCCGTTAGGGGAGAACATTATAAGGAATTGCTTCCCCCAGATGAGTATATTTTCGCCACCAAATCAGTGGTAATGTATCTTACTCCCGAGAACGCTATTCAACACCAATTTCCGAGTTTGATAAAGGTGTTGAATATCTATGAGAACCTCTCTCTTGCATCCGAAGGTCATGGAGTTAATTTTACGGCTTTTATCGCCGATTTTCTTCGCCCAGAAGTATTGAAGGAAGAAGCCGGGAAATTTGCCTGTCTTGATGACGCCTTCGGCTTAGGTTTGGGCAACCTGCCGACGGTGGAGGCGGATCAGAAAAGCTTCTTTCTACCCGACACCCCGGTCATTCCTTTTGCAGAGCTGGCGGCTCCTAGGATTGACGAAGAAACGTTCTTTTTAGGGTTTCTTGGGTTATGGTTGAGTTGGTTTGCGCTTCCCATGCACCCTCACCGTATGAGGCCATCCGTCTTCTATCCTGCGCATCGGATGGTTGCTGGGATACAAGTGGCTGTAGGGATCGCTAGGTTAGCCCATGTGTATCACGGCCTCAGCATGGCAGCGGATACCATTGAGCCAGGGGTGCAGTCGGTAAATTTTCCGATGCATTATTTCACGTCATGGCTCGAGTTGCACGTGCTAGGCATCTTTGGCATCCACAAGAGGCCGGGATTTTATGACAGGTGCAGGTTCCCTTGGATCATGCGACTGGTCGGCGCCTCTATTGTGACTCCAACGCAACGGGAAGCTGGAGGCTTGCTTCTTCTCCCATGCACGGTTGGAGTTGGCATGTCCTTTACTGATAAAGTTTTGACCGTCGGCCAGGAATCGGGGAAGACGGTGCTGCCCTTCCAGGACATATTTAAAGACGGGGTCTCCGTCTTGAAAGCTCGGGAGATTCTTCATCTGTACTCTATCCGGCCGAGCTTTCTTGTATTCTATATGAATGACTCGGCTTTATTTATGAGGAATAACCTGCATCGCTTCGCCCAGCATTAAGCTACAATCAGGGCGTCCCACTCGAGGCTTTCTTGGCAGAGCTGGCTGCCACTGAAGAGGGTAGTCGGAGCGCACTACACCATTTTATGTGCCTGAACACAGGGTCTAACCTCTTCATCAGTGAACCGAGTTGTGTTCCGCAAGCCCTGAGTGTATATGTGGCGTGGTACCAACATTCAATGGGTGCCGTCATTAGGGAGGAAAAGCGATTGCTGCTTGATCGCAAGGGCGCAATGCCGGCTGGTGATCGAAATGTTCCTCTGAAGCGACGGATCATTATTCATCCTCGCTTGAGAGAGGTCACTGCAGTTGAGCCCCCACACGTGCTAATCCCTATGCACGGGTTGCCCCCATCTAGTGCACCTGAAAAAAGAGGTGGCTGCCGCGTCCCCCGAGTCGGACGTAGGAAAAGAAATTGGGACTCGTTGTCCAAAGGTGCTTACTAAACGCAAACTAGTGTTATCGGCCACTGGCGCTCGTCCTCAGAAGAAAAAGAAACATGTACTTTCTTTGGAAACCATATTAGGCTCGACGCTCCTTGCTCCCTTTAGCGAAGGCTTGAGCGAATATGGGACCAATGAAGGTTTATTCGGGACGCTTGATCATACCGATTTGGAGGCTGCCATCGATGCTTCCAAACAGTCAGCCATCCTCGAAAAAGAACTGGCTACCCTTGCGCAGTCAGGTATACTTCACCCTTATCTCTTCGCTGTTCATTTTTTTTATCATGCTTTGACTGACACCGGCTGTTTTAACAAGTGCCTCCAAAGAAGAAGCCATTGTTGCTTCGCTTAAAACCTTCGGAGGGGAGGAAAGGCTTCGTGCCTCATTGCCAACAGAGGCTTCGCTTGAATGATCGATGATGGATATCGTAATGGTTCCGGAGGTAACACCTAGCTCTGATGATAATATCACCTTGGCGGAGGTCCTGAAGAAGTCTTCCCTCCCTGTCAAAACCGAGAAGCAGCTCACAAAGCGGGCGGCAAGGGGAAGGAAGCGATCTTCTACAGTCACTAGCTCTGGGCCAAAGCGGGGGAAGAAGACCATTACTAGTCCGCCGGAAGACAGTCTTCTTTTTCCTGGTTCATCTGCCGAGGAATTCGCACAACTGGCTGAGGCCATAAGGTGTTCCCAGGACGAAACCGAGAATGTAAGGATCCCGAAGAGGCTTTATCCTGTCGTCATCTTTTATGAAGACCCTCCATCAATACGGCAGATATTTATAGGTCCTTTGGAAGAGGGAGGCGAGAGAGCTCTTAAACAGCCTGTCTCGGCCAATGTTGAAGACGCGCTTTCGTTGTGGACCGGTGGCCACGAGTCTACCCTCGAACCTCGGCGAGCATACCTCCTGAGGAAGGAGCGTCGGCTTGAACAAGCAATACTACAAGCTCCTTTGCGCATTGGTACACTTATATATCCTTTTGTATTATTTTGCACTGCATATATATATATATATATATATAGACACACACACACACGCACACATCCTTATCCTCGTGCAAACTTTGCAGGGACTTTGTTGATGGCAGAGGATCTGAATCCAAGTCGCGCCTTGACTATGGACTCTGCAAATATCCCCGATGAGACACTAATCAATGTGGAAGGGGTTGATGCAACTGTTGTTCCTGCGATGGAGCTTCCCTCGGTGACTCCTGCTCCCCAAGTGCTTGCTCCTCCGGAAGAGGCATCTTCATTGGCCGCCGATTCAATGGATCTTTCTCTGGACAGCCTGGCGACTGCGGGACAGGTAGTCGAGGCCACCGTCCTTTCATTGGAGCATGTAGCAATGGCTACTGCCCCTCCACCAGAGGTTGCTATACCGACCCACATCCCTGATGATGTGCCTGGGGGCACGAAGGGAGCCGCCGAAGCTGCTATCCCTCCAACCCAGAGCGGGAGGAGTATCGAATGTATTGTTCTATCTTTTATTTTAACGATCTATTCATTATCTGAACTTTCCTGTCTTTTCAGAGCTACAGGGATTGGTGGCGTCCATCGTGGATTTGTCCACCAGGAAGTCTTTCCACCGTCTGCTAGAGATGGCCGCTCCGCAGGCGATATCCCCTCAACGTATCGTCCTCTCTTCCGGGCAAGGTTAGCGTTATTTGCCTTCTTCTCACGGCATTATTATTATTTCATATAATGACACTGATGTCTTTTATAGTTCTGGAAATTGATGACGAAGTCGAGATTCTTGACGGGCCTGGGGAGCCTTCAGACCCTTCTTGCATGACCGTAGGTAAGTAAAGTTTCAATGTTGTTCCATTCGCTCTTTACTTGTGAATCTCGCTGACCGTTTTTCGTGAATCTTAACAGCTTTGCCAGTTCTTACCCCACTGGAATCCCGCATCGTGATGCCGCCCGGCCCCTATGCTCTACGTGCCTCAGAACGGAAGGCAAAGCTAAGACTTCACTCCTTGTCAGCTCTGATTGAAGACCTTCGTGCTGGCAGTCTGATCACGGCCGAAGCATTTGCCGCTGAAGCCAACGGTTCTTTTTCCTTCCTTACTACTTACCATAGTGAAACATTGGTGCAAGTCTGGGTTGAGTTCTGTCGTCAGGTAGAGGCTTGCTTGCATATTCTTGAATGTGCACGTCTTCCCTCAGAGGTTGTAGCTGCAAAGGTGAGCTTGCGGGGGCTGATCGAACGATGCACCTCAAATACGTTGTCATTGTAGGGTTCCTAGGCACCCTAGTGAGGTCTCACAAGGCATCGAACATGCCAATTAAAAAAATTATGGTACCGAGAAACCCTAGTGTACGGATCGTTGGCTAGATTTCTAGGCGAAATAGTAAACTAGTTAACACTTAACTAAGAGATACGGAAATACAACCTTTGTAGATCCGGTGCTCCACCTCCATAGCTCCGCAATGAAGTCCCTTCGCTGTCCAAAAAGGATCCGGGCTCTAGCGTCGGCTTCGTCGGATAAATGGCGAGCTAGGTCGTCGATGTCCATGCTGAAGATGATCTACGTCGAAGCATCGCAAGATCAAGCTCTCACTTCACCAAGTCATGAAACTTGTGAAGAAAACACACTCTACTACTTGGAAAGAGGTAGAGGATGAAGAAATAGGAAGTGGGTAGACTTTAGAATTGGATTTCTCACTCATTCTCATCAATCACCATTGATGAAGAATGGTTTTCTTCATGAAGGAAGATGAAGAAGAAGATCTTTTTGTTATGATAAGTATTGTTTAAAATAGAAAAGAAAAAAATTCTTATCATAAGCTAACCAAGGTTAGGTGTAGAGAATTAATTAGAGTTAAGTGGAATGGTTAGGTTAATGCATGAGACAAAATGGTCACAAAGTCAAAGGATTCATGAAGCTTCATGAATGAACAAAAGAATTCCACCATTTTTCTCTTTGCATTTAATTTTCTTTTGTCAAAACAAAATAAATAAGTCAATAAAAGAATAAGTAAAAACCCTAATCATCCACTTAACCATAGTTTAACACTTTACACTTAACCAAAAAGCATGTATCATCAAACATGATACAAACATGTGCATAAAATCATATCGCATATGCAATGCGCACACCCGAGTGAGAAAATCCATTTAAAGTGAACCGATACTAGTTAATGCAAAGTAATATATCAAATATATAATTATACATTAAATCATTAAATCAACAATTGATTTAACGATCCGGTCATATTACATATAACAGACTAATATCCAATGTATCGATTTATCGAATCAATCCTTGATTCGATAACTAGGTTATATCGCATACAACCATTCGACACATTCATCGCGAGAATAGAATACTGTATCACATACACGCATTATTCTCGGTCCCGCACATATCTCATATGCGCTCCTATTTCGTTTCGCTTGAGCCAGGAAACCTCTGTGTAGGACTCTAAAGACTCGTCAATACGCCGGCAGCAGGTGATGATCATATCAATCACCCACAAGCCGCAAGCGGTCTGCTAAACGTAACGGCCACCCGGGTATTGAGCGATCTGAAGATCGACGAGCAAGCCCGCTCACACTCCAGTGAATCCAACCAGTAACACTACCGTACAGTCCGGTCTGATCGTCTGATATATCGCATATCTCGCCTAGGGGTGGTAAACGTCAGACCCCAATAGCTCGATAAGTCGTGTCGATATGAGGTCTATAACTGTTCGAGAAACTACTGGTAACACTTACCAGTAAATCTCAGCAACCCTGGCCAGGGATTTCCTGTTATAGCCAATCGAACACAGCGCACCATCAACCCCCTATATCGGGAGAGACGAATCCCCTCCTATCACTCATTGGCTCCATGTGACTCGGGACTGTACCCAAAAACCACCGTTTTGCACGCCCTCTTGGACGTGGTAAGATGGAAATCAAAGCACAGTGGGAACCACATAAGACTCTATGACGATCTCGGGTCAATAGACTACTCTGTACCAGTGTCACCAGAGAACTGCCATCTGACGTGAGGTATAATACCATCTGGGAGTTCTCGGCGAGTCCGTCCAGTGTACCCAGTCTCTACTGAGCACCCGTATATCATCTCTGATGTCAAACACCAATGGATATGGGATCATCCATCGCCCATCTGTATGGGTCGAGAAGGTACACGCTAGTCTACTCTGGTATATCGATGCCCCGTCTCGATACACCCACGACTAGGGACTTTGAAGGATGTACTTATGGACTACCATGTCCCCACTAGTATGATCCGCATCATAGTCCAGGTAGTCAAGTACAGATCCTAAGGGCTTTACCAACATGTAACAGAGAGACAATCAGTGTACACGTTAAGGTAAAGGTCAACCAGATAGCATACTATCATGTCGAGTAAGAAAGTCCTCCCTATATATGTCCCAGCATCCACTACAATATACATCCTATGTATAGTAATGGCTTCTAGGGCATACATATAACTAACAATCTCCCACTTGCACTAGGGCCATCTGTAGCAGTGGTTGTAGTATCTCATACTCAACCATCCCATAAAAGCCTCTCTCTGGGAATAGGCCTTCGTGAGTGGATCCGCCGTGTTGTCCTCTGAGTCTACTCTCCTAACCTCGATCCCTTAGAGATCAACCATCTCCATGATCAGGTGATACTGCCTTAGAATATGTCTGGATCACTGATGGGATCGGCGTTCCTTGGCATAAGCCACAACTCCATTGTCACACAATGGGAGGAACATAGTTCATCTTATGAACCATTATACATCCAAACAGCCTCTTTGGTAGCATCTTTAGTAGCGATGTATCCTGCCTTTATCGTCTAGTATGTCACGGTATCTAGCTTGGAACTCTTCCAACATACCGTCCCTGTACTGAGGGTAAAGACAATGCCTGCGACTGACATTCAGTCGTCTTTATCACCCTGGAACACTTCCAGTGATTCTCCCCTGGATCGATTGATACCATCTCACTACATCTAGTGAGAATTCTAACATCCATTTAGATCTATCTCATAGATCCAAAACCCCAGGATTTAGTAGGTATCACTTTGATCCTACACGGAGAATCTTTGTGATAAGCGGAGATTGATCGAGCGTAGCATAGGAAACTCCTTCCCTATCAAGAGTATGTCATCCACGTACTCTACGAGGATCGTCACCATACTCCCTACTACCTTTTTGTATATACAAGGTTCATCTACCATTTTGATGATGTCAAACTCTTTGACTACTTCATCAAAACAGATGTTCCAACTTCGCGATGCCTGCTTTATCATATAAAATATCTTGCACACGTTTCCGCTGCTCCCACTGTTTACGAAGCCCTCTGGCTGTGTACTTACAGACGTTCTCTTCTAAATCAATATTTAGAAAAGCAGTCATGGCACCCAACCGCCAGATATCGTAGTCATGGTATGTAGCCGTGGCAAGTAGGATCTGGATGGACTTAAGCATAGCTTCTTGAAAAAGATTTCATCATTATCCACACCTGGTCAATGATGCACACTTTTAACAAGTCTAGCTTTGAAAGTCTCAACTTTTCGATGTACACCAAGTAATCTTCTCAAGATATACTTGCTCCTGATGGGGATTTAACCCTTCAGATATAGCAACCAAAGTCCATACTTTGTTGGTGTATAAGGATTCCATCTCAGATCACTAAGCATCCAGCCATTCTTACAGAGTCCCTACTCTCGATGGCCTGCTCGAAACTAGTTGGGTCATCATCTCATGATGCAATCCTCGCTCCCACTGTCATAGAGAAACCGAAGTATCTCTCAGGTGGGTGAGGAACCCTACTAGATCGGCGGAGAGGCTGAGGTTCGTTGGTAACTATTGAATCCATTGGTTCTATCAAATCATCAGCTGCAGCTTGTATAGCTGGAACATTTCCAGTTCTACATAACAGATCTTGCCTTGAGCTTGTCCGGATTTTGCTTTTAGACATAGGCCGGACAACCCCAAATCTTAACTAACTTAAGAGATGGGCTTTTTCCTTATCATATCAAATATGAAGTGGTAGGCAACTGATTTGATTCGAACCCTATTCAATAGGTATGCAGCTTCTCAAGTGCATAACTCCCAAAAAGGAAACAGGTAACTCAGTAGTACTCATCATAGAGCACACCTTATCATATAGGGTGTTATCGCTCCGCCCCGATATACCATCGTGCTATGGTGTATGCGGAGGAGTAATGCTGAGAGAGAATCTCATTCTCCTTTAGAAAAGTCCAGGATTTCCGTGCTCAAGTATTCTCCTCCTCGATCACATCAAAGGACATAATACTTATACCCTTATTGGTTCTCTACTTCTAACTTATATTCTATGAATATCTCAAAAGGTTCGGACTTGTGTTTCAACAGGAACATATGTCTGAATCTTGAGAGATTATCAGAGAATGTAATGAAGTACAAAGAACCGGTCTTGGCATGTGTAGACAGGGGACCTACATACATCAACATGTATCATCCCAAGAGTTCACTAACTCTTTCTCTGTTTCCAATAAACAGAGCTGTGGTCATCTTATCTCTGTGACATGACTGGCAAGTTTCACAAGATGTAAATTCAAACTGATTTAAATATGCATCTACATGTAACTTCAGCTAGTCGGGTCGCATTGATATGACCTAGTCTACAATGCCTCAAGAAGGATTCGTTCAGTTCTGAATTCTTCCTCTTGTGTGTGTTCTGTATACTAAAAACTGTAGTTTGATTTAGAACATCAACGCTTTTAGATAACGTGCCTGAACCGATCAACTTTTGATATAGGAAATGTTCAAAACATTATCCAACAATACAAAATTTTATCATTTCTTTACTACTAAAGAGACTGATATGATTTTGTATATCAGGTTCGGTATCTAACAGCATTCGTTCAGAATCAATGTATTTGTAATACAGGGTGACAGTGACCAACAGACTTGGCTGCAACTCTTGCCCCGTTTTCTGTCTCATGAAACTTATCACCCGTTCACAGTTCTCTACCTATCTGTAGCCCATGTAACATATTACATATGCGGGATCCTGATCTGGTATCACATACCCAGGACGTAAAGAATAGAGAAACAGTTCTGTATAAAGAACACACCCGAAGAAGATGCATCAGCATGCACTCTCTTCGTTTGGGCGGCACGGGAAATCTGGTATTCCCCAATTTCCTGCTCTGTCTTATAACAATTATAAGTTGGAGCGGGACCAACGTTCCCCAGCTCAGTATAACAAGCGGGTTCGGTCAATATTCTATTTTTTTTATCTTGATTAAGGCGTGATATGGTCGCTACCTGGAGAGAGAGAGAAAAAAACACTCAGCGTGCGCTCTTGCAAGAATAGATTGGTTATTATTTTATCTAATCAGGATGGCTCCCACTGCTTTTTATCAAATCTTCCTTCAAACCCTAAAAGGAAAGACTAGCCGGGATTAATTACACACTACAAGTTCGCCAATCTTTCAGCCAGGCCAGTGTCGGTACTTTGAGGGAGGTCCCCCGTGCTTTCGCACGAACCTAATTAATGTAAACCTCGTTTTCCCAGAGGCGTAACCTCGTTAATACCTTTCTAGACACCTACTTGATTGGCTAATTGTAATGTATAAAACTCTCTCAGGAGTAACTCTTACTCGCAGCGGGTATCGGGATCCAACTATCTCATAGAAGGTATGCAATCTCATTGCAAATTTCAACACTTGAAATTCCCGATAATATTTTGCCCCATGCGATCTATGACCTTGACTGAGTCAACAAACCATAGACCGCAAGTAAAGTTCAACCCGTCATTTCTCGATTGAATTAAACCCACCCGCACGACCCTTGACTGAGTCAACAAGGCCGCACGACTACCCTAATCCAATCGCATCATATGCTTTGCAGATAAGCAATAATCAGCTACCGCACACTACGCCTTGACTGAGTCAACAAACGCAGCACGAATACTAACTATTACCTATCTTAAATGACGGAGGGCTACGACAGGTTTTTAAGAAAACCTTTTGCGTAATGAACTTTATATCGTTGTAGAATCAAATGATTTTAAAATGGAGTGCTTTCGAGGCTTTTCCAGTTTTGCTAAAGGAGTCACTCCCGGTGAAGGGATCGTCGGTCCTTTCCTCGTCGAATGAGGTGCGGGATATATCATATATATCACTGTGC
The DNA here is from genome assembly GCA_030015575.1 of Agapanthus africanus. Taxonomy (NCBI): domain Eukaryota; kingdom Viridiplantae; phylum Streptophyta; class Magnoliopsida; order Asparagales; family Amaryllidaceae; genus Agapanthus; species Agapanthus africanus. Next base: position 593,248,740 of record CM057344.1, on the reverse strand, counting down.
AAAGCAAAAACACTTAAAAGCAATCAAATGACAAACCGAGTGTGTAGCATCTGCCAGTTATTGCTAAAGGAGTCACTCCCGGTGAAGGGATCTCGGTCCTTTCCTTATCGAATAAGGTGCAGGATATATCACCTATACCGCTGTGCAAAGCAAGAACTGTAGCTACCTGTTTTATTTTGAAATTCGATTCTACAACATCTTAGGTTTCTTTTTACTTTCATTAATCACATTAATGAAGTCCCATCATTTAAGTACCTAAACATCACAGATAAATACGACGTACACTTATGCCATCCGCATTCGCCTCGATGTCCCCTCGTGCACCGTTAGGTTAGATAACTAACGACAGAGCGGGGCAGGGCTAGCGCGGGTGTAAAACATAAGTAACGTCTATATAATATATCATATATACTATATAATGTATCTATCATCGAACATCACATGATCACATCACAGATATCGCAGCAGAAGAAACATATGAAATATTGGATATACTAGGACGTCCGTGTTTTCAATACGAGCCAGTATAAAACACGGATTCCACGGTCGTGATGAATAGCCAAACCCATACCCCTAGACCCCTACGAGAGCGGCAAGCAACCCTACCAATTCTGGAGTTAGGAGACCCGGACTCGACTCCTCGAGTTGGTCTCCCACTGGACTCCAGAACCCGGTTACTTGTGCTCCCCTCCTTGGGTCTATCCTAGTGCGGAAAAGTAAATAATATACAACAACGGTGACAACTTCCGCAACCTGGAAGTGCCCCAATAAAAGAATATTACATACAAGTTTTTACATGAATGAAAATGAAAAACACTCATCTCACATAAAAACCCCCGGCTATTCAAACACGACGATCCAATATAACATATCCAGCAACACATAACATCACATGTCATCAACGTAAGTAAATATACGCATCCCAATTGTCGTTGACATATAGCAACGAAACCGGCGATATCACATATTACACTTACGGTCACAGAAAAGAAAGTGTAAAACTACAACAGTTGGAATCCGCAACCACCTCAGACATCGCATCCTGACCAAATGAATTACTTAGACATCGCATGCCTAACAATTATAAACCCCGCATTTTAGTCTCAAAATCGAAAACTCTTTTCAATATCAAGTCGGGCAATTCAACAAGATTCCCGACATCCTGATCGAATACTCGTCGCAAACTTCAGTAGGCGGCCGCACCCCCGATACCGTCTACGAAGTGCACCAAGGCGGAACACCGCTACCGTGAGCACCCGAACGGATGCTTTCGGCGACGGGGTTCTCCTACAGTCACTTGGTCGGGTCTATGGAGCGAGGCTGTCTATTAAGTTTACCCGGCGAGTATCCGCGTACGCTACGTGATTGCGACGGACTTTTGATCACATCAAAATTCCGTGGCAACCGATCAAGTGAGACTAAAGTGCTATGTTTATAATATTCATTCAGTTATCTCATAACTTCTTGTGAATTCCAATTATTGTATCCCATTCCAGATAAATAGAAAACGTTAAACTTTCCGATCGAACAATCGAACACCCAAGTTTTCCCGAAACATCAACACATGAAATAAGTCTAACAACATTCAGTTCGTGCCTCAGTACCAACGGTCCAGCCGTAGAAGGGTCAAGCCAACGCCTCACATGTGGCACGCCGTACTGCCCCAAACCCGAAGGTTCAAAGGGCAGTTCAAGACGGTCACATAATCGAGTTAAGGTTTGTTGTCTTCTAGAGGGTCCATCGAGTTACTTGCACTACTTAGAACGTCGTTAAACTACGGAAAAATCCAACACTTGGAAATTTCCTGACAGGGGAAAAATTGGGTATTTATATCCGGTCGAACTTTTTAACATATTCTAAAATTTATCCGGAAAGCCACACAGACAAAATTTGATACTCCGATCGAAACACCGAATCCCCAAATCAATCCCAGAAAATACAACTCTGTAATAAATATTAAAAACATCCAGAACACACAAGAAACACCAACAGAAACAACTGAAGAAAAAACACAGTCTAATCATTACATACGGCCGCGGAACCGCCGCAAAAGGGGGGTCAACGCCGCGGTTCCGTGGCAGTACTGTTGAATTAGGTTCTCGTTTTCTCCAGTTTTTATTAGAATTTCCTGCACATTTCTCTGCATATTTTTAATTTCAAAAAATCCACGTTTTTAGAAAAAGGACAGAGAGCATTATTTGAGATGGGGTTTCGGGTCGATCGGACTTCAAACTCCGTCTAGACTTCGCCTAAAGCTCTAGCTAGGCTCTGATACCACTGTAGGGTTCCTAGGCACCCTAGTGAGGTCTCACAAGGCATCGAACATGCCAATTTAAAAAATTATGGTACCGAGAAACCCTAGTGTACGGATCGTTGGCTAGATTTCTAGGCGAAATAGTAAACTAGTTAACACTTAACTAAGAGATACGGAAATACAACCTTTGTAGATCCGGTGCTCCACCTCCATAGCTCCGCAACGAAGTCCCTTCGCTGTCCAAAAAGGATCCGGGCTCTAGCGTCGGCTTCGTCGGAGAAATGGCGAGCTAGGTCGTCGATGTCCATGCCGAAGATGATCTACGTCGAAGCATCGCAAGATCAAGCTCTCACTTCACCAAGTCATGAAACTTGTGAAGAAAACACACTCTACTACTTGGCAAGAGGTAGAGGATGAAGAAATAGGAAGTGGGTAGACTTTAGAATTGGATTTCTCACTCATTCTCATCAATCACCATTGATGAAGAATGGTTTTCTTCATGAAGGAAGATGAAGAAGAAGATCTTTTTGTTATGATAAGTATTGTTTAAAATAGAAAAGAAAACAATTCTTATCATAAGCTAACCAAGGTTAGGTGTAGAGAATTAATTAGAGTTAAGTGGAATGGTTAGGTTAATGCATGAGACAAAATGGTCACAAAGTCAAAGGATTCATGAAGCTTCATGAATGAACAAAAGAATTCCACCATTTTTCTCTTTGCATTTAATTTTCTTTTGTCAAAACAAAATAAATAAGTCAATAAAAGAATAAGTAAAAACCCTAATCATCCACTTAACCATAGTTTAACACTTTACACTTAACCAAAAAGCATGTATCATCAAACATGATACAAACATGTGCACAAAATCATATCGCATATGCAATGCGCACACCCGAGTGAGAAAATCCATTTAAAGTGAACCGATACTAGTTAATGCAAAGTAATATATCAAATATATAATTATACATTAAATCATTAAATCAACAATTGATTTAACGATCCGGTCATATTACATATAACCGACTAATATCCAATGTATCGATTTATCGAATCAATCCTTGATTCGATAACTAGGTTATATCGCATACAACCATTCGACACATTCATCGCGAGAATAGAATACTGTATCACATACACGCATTATTCTCGGTCCCGCACATATCTCATATGCGCTCCTATTTCGTTTCGCTTGAGCCAGGAAACCTCTGTGTAGGACTCTAAAGACTCGTCAATACGCCGGCAGCAGGTGATGATCATATCAATCACCCACAAGCCGCAAGCGGTCTGCTAAACGTAACGGCCACCCGGGTATTGAGCGATCTGAAGATCGACGAGCAAGCCCGCTCACACTCCAGTGAATCCAACCAGTAACACTATCGTACAGTCCGGTCTGATCGTCTGATATGTCGCATATCTCGCCTAGGGGTGGTAAACGTCAGACCCCAATAGCTCGATAAGTCGTGTCGATATGAGGTCTATAACTGTTCGAGAAACTACTGGTAACACTTACCAGTAAATCTCAGCAACCCTGGCCAGGGATTTCCTGTTATAGCCAATCGAACACAGCGCAACATCAACCCCCTATACCGGGAGAGACGAATCCCCTCCTATCGCTCATTGCCTCTATATGACTCGGGACTGTACCCAAAAACCACCGTTTTGCACGCCCTCTTGGACGTGGTAAGATGGAAATCAAAGCACAGTGGGAACCACACAAGACTCTATGACGATCTCGGGTCAACAGACTACTCTGTACCAGTGTCACCAGAGAACTGCCATCTGACGTGAGGTATAATACCATCTGGGAGTTCTCGGCGAGTCCGTCCAGTGTACCCAGTCTCTACTGAGCACCCGTATATTATCTCTGATGTCAAACACCAATGGATATGGGATCATCCATCGCCCATCTGTATGGGTCGAGAAGGTACACGCTAGTCTACTCTGGTATATCGATGCCCCGTCTCGATACACCCACGACTAGGGACTTTGAAGGATGTACTTATGGACTACCATGTCCCCACTAGTATGAACCGCATCATAGTCCAGGTAGTCAAGTACAGATCCTAAGGGCTTTACCAACATGTAACAGAGAGACAATCAGTGTACACGTTAAGGTAAAGGTCAACCAGATAGCATACTATCATATCGAGCAAGAAAGTCCTCCCTATATATGTCCCAGCATCCACTACAATATACATCCTATGTATAGTAATGGCCTCTAGGGCATACATATAACTAACAGTCATGCGAGAAGAGGCTCAGCCGAAAGTTTTCGGAGAGGGAGCTGGCTTCCAAAGCGCTGAGGGAATTTCAAGCTAACCTTACGGCCAAGACCACTCGGGCATATGATCTTTGGCGAGGGCTTCAAGAGGCTATCAAGGAGGTGGTAGCCATTGATAAGGCCGTCATTTTCACTCGCGAAATGGACGAAGCTCATAAGGTTACCGAAAAAGAGCTTGAAAGTCGGCTTGCCTCATATCAGGCCCAACAGGCTCAAGCGGAGGCCCGTCTCCTAACGATAATGAATCATGAGGCTGAGGCTGAGGCCCAGCGGAAAAAAGATGAATTGGCAAATCTATTAAATCGTTCACCGGCCTGAGGAATTGTATATATATATTTTTATTCTTCTTTTGTGCATACTCCTGAATGAGAGTATTTTTTATTCTTTCATAAATTGTACATTGTATTCATTTTGATTCATGAATAAAAGACATATTTTGCTTCATGATGGTGTGTCCCTTTTAGTAAATGAATTTTGTAGATAATCTATTTTGCTCTCCTTGTAGGACAGCGATGGCTTAGGAGTCAAGTTAAGATCTGCCTCTTAAGGCTTTTCAACTTTATGAGCCGTGAGGGTCTCATAAAGAATTTTCTCCATACAGGTCGAGAGGATCTCGTAGGTGTAATTTCTCCTTAAGAATCGTCAGAATTCCTAAGTGTGTTTTCTCTTGAGAGTCGTAAGGATCTCATAAAAGTGTTTGCTCCCTTACGAGTCGTGAGGGCCCGTAAGTGACGGGTGAGGTTACCATTATCCGCATTTCACGGAGTCAGGAGTTACTCTGGCCATTTACCACGGGGTCAAGATTGACTTTAACCGTGTTTTATGGGACCAGGATTTGCTCTGGATGCTTCCTACGTGGTTAGGATTGACATAAGCCGTGTTCCGCAAGGACCATGATCCACGCTGGACGTTTCCTACGGGGTCAGAATTGACATAAGCCGTGTTTCACGAAACCAGGAATTGTTCTGGATGCTTTCCACAGGGTCAGGATTGACATAAGCCGTGTTCCACAAGGACCAGGTTCCGCTCTGGACGTTTCCTACGGGGTCAGGATTGACATAGGTCGTGTTCCATGTGACTAGGATTTTGCTCTGGATGCTTCCCACGGGGTTAGGATTGACATAGCCGTGTTCTGCGAGAACCAGTCTCCGCTCTGGACGTTTCCCACGGGGTCAGGATTGATATAGGCCGTGTTCCACGTGACCAGGAATTTGCTCTGGATACTTCCCACGGGGTCAGGATTGACATAGGCCGTATTCTGCGAGGAACAGGCTTCACTCTGGACGTTTCCCACGGGGTCAGGATTGACATAGGCCGTGTTCCACGTGACCAGGAATTTGCTCTGGATGCTTCCCATGGGGTCAGGATTGACATAGGTCGTGTTCTGCGAGGACCAGGCTCTGCTCTGGACGTTTCCCACGGGGTCAGGAATGACATAGGTCGTGTTCCACGTAACCAGGAATTTGCTCGGGATGCTTCCCACGGGTCCTGATTGACATAGGCCGTGTTCTGTGAGGACCAGGCTCTGTTGTGGACGTTTCCCACGGGGTCAGGATTGACATAGGCCGTGTTCTACGTGACCAGGAATTTGCTCTGGATGCTTCCCACGGGGTCAGGATTGACATAGGCCATGTTCTGCGAGGACCATGCTCCGCTCTGGACGTTTCCCACGGGGTCAGGATCGACATAGGCCATGTTCCACGTGACCAGGAATTTGCTCTGGATGCTTCCCATGGGGTCAGGATTGACATAGGCCGTGTTCTGCGAGGACCAGGCTCCGCTCTGGACATTTCCCACGGGGTCAGGATTGACATAGGTCGTATTCCGCAAGGACCAGGATCCGCTGTGGACGTTTCCTACGGGGTCAGGATAGACATAGGCCGTGTTCTGCGAGGACCAGGCTCCGCTATGGACGTTTCCCACGGGGTCAGGATTGATATAGGCCGTGTTCCACATGACCAGGAATTTGCTCTGGATGCTTCACACGGGGTCAGGATTGACATAAGCCGTGTTCCACAAGGACCAGGTTCCGCTCTGGACGTTTCCCACGGGGTCAGGATTGACATAGGCCGTGTTCCACATGACCAGGAATTTGCTCTGGATGCTTCACACGGGGTCAGGATTGACATAAGCCGTGTTCCACAAGGACCAGGTTCCGCTCTGGACGTTTCCCACGGGGTCAGGATTGACATAGGCCGTGTTCCACGTGACCAGGATTTTGCTCTGGATGCTTCCCACGGGGTCAGGATTGACATAGCCGTATTCTGCGAGGACCGGGCTCTGCTCTAGACATTTCCCACGGGGTCAGGATTGACATAGGTCGTGTTCCACGTGACCAGGAATTTGCTCTGGATGCTTCCCACTAGGTCAGGATTGACATAGGCCGTGTTCTGCGAGGACTAGGCTCCGCTCTGGACGTTTCCCACGGGGTCAGGATTGACATAGGCCGTGTTCCACGTGACCAGGAATTTGCTCTGGATGCTTCCCACGGGGTCAGGATTGATATAGGCCGTGTTCTGCGAGGACCAAGCTCTGCTCTGGACGTTTCCTACAGGGTCAGGATTGACATAGGCCATGTTCAACATGACCAGGAATTTGCTCTGGATGCTTCCCACGGGGTCAGGATTAACATAGGCCGTGTTCTGTGAGGACCAGGATCCGCTATGGACTTTTCCCACAGGGTCAGGATTGACATAGGCCATGTTCCACATAGCCAGGAATTTGCTCTGGATGCTTCCCACAGGGTCAGGATTGACATAGGCCGTGTTCTGCGAGGACCAGGCTCCGCTCTGGACGTTTCCCACGGGGTCAGGATTGACATAGGCCGTGTTCCACGTGACCAGGAATTTGCTCTGAATGCTTCCCACGGGGTCAGGATTGACATAGGCCATGTTCTGCGAGGACCAGGCTCCGCTCTGGACGTTTCCCACGGGGTCAGGATTGACAAAGGCCGCGTTCCGTAAGGACCAAGATCCGGTCTGGACGTTTCCCACTGGGTCAGGATTGACATAGGCCATGTTCCATGAGGACCAGGCTCCGCTCTGGATGTTTCCCATAGGGTCAGGATTTACATAGGCCGTGTTCCACGTGACCAGGAATTTGCTCTGGTTGCTTCCCACGGGGTCATGATTGACATAAGCCGTGTTCTGCGAGGACCAGGCTCCGCTCTAGACGTTTCCCACGGGGTCAGGATTGACATAGGCCGTGTTCCACGTGACCAGGAATTTGCTCTGGATGCTTCCCACGGGGTCAGGATTGACATAGGCCATGTTCTGCGAGGACCAGGCTCCGCTCTGGACATTTCCCACGGGGTCAGGATTGACATAGGCCGTGTTCCACGTGACCAAGAATTTTCTTTGGATGCTTCCCACGGGGTCAGGATTGACATAGGCCGTGTTCCACGTGACCAGGAATTTGCTCTGGATGCTTCCCATGGGGTCAGGATTGACATAGTCGTGTTCCGCAAGGACCAGGATCCGCTCTGGACATTTCCCACGGGGTCAAGATTGACATAGGCCGTGTTCTGCGAGGACCAGGCTCCGCTCTGGATGTTTCCCATGGGGTCAGGATTGACATAGGCCGTGTTCCAAGTGACCAGAAATTTGCTCTGGATGGTTTCCACGGGTCAGGATTGATATAGCCGTGTTCTGCGAGGACCAGGCTCTGCTCTGGACGTTTCCTACGGGGTCAGGATTGACATAGGTCGTGTTCCACGTGACCAGGAATTTGCTCTGAATGCTTCCCATGGGGTCAGGATTGACATAAGCCGTGTTCCGCAAGGACCAGGATCCGCTCTGGACGTTTCCCACGGGGTCAGGATTGACATAGGTCGTGTTCCACGTGACCATGAATTTACTCTGGATGCTTCCCACGGGGTCAGGATTGACATATGTCGTGTTCCACGTGACCATGAATTTTCTGTGGATGCTTCCCACGGGGTCAGGATTGACATAGCCGTGTTCTGCGAGGACCAGGCTCCTCTCTGGACGTTTCCCACGGGGTCAGGATTGACATAAGCCGTGTTCTACATGACCAGGAAAGGTTGGCTTTATCCGTATTTCACGGAGTCGGGGGTTGACTCTTGGTTGTCTACTTATCTGTGCATCGTCGAGTCATGGAACTGGGAATTGCCGCGGTTCCGCTTTGATTGCGTCTGTTGTAATGAGACGAATGTTGAGATGATATTTAGGCTGTTTGTGAATCGTCGAGACTTGGCTCTCCTTCTGATGGAGCCTGGTGGGAAGGTATGGTTCCCTCTTTCTTTGCACCCCTGGATTGTATACAGGGATCGATGTGATCTCACATGTAGGGCAAAAAGTTTCATTTTATATATTTTCTTTCCGCGATGCTCTATCATTTCAGCTTTTATATCGCGAAAGTCACGATTGCCCAATCATTTCGGCTATTTGTTTTATTTACTCGCTGCTTTTTATTGCGAGTTGCCAATCATTTCGGCTATTTTGTATGCATATATATCTTTTTACTTGCTGATTTGCAAGTTGCCCAATCATTTCGGCTATTTCGTATGCATGTGTGGCTCGCTGGCTTTTCGCTGCAAGCTTTGAATTAGACACCGATTTCGGCATCAGCACCGCTACAACTGGGATATTGCCAGGAGCGACTCATCATTTGCCTCTGTCGATATCCAACAAAGGTGGCTTAGCGAACAGGGTTAGGATCCTGTCGACTAAGGCTTTTAACTTTACGAGCCGTAAGGTTCTCGTAAAGGTGTTTCTCCCTACGAGTCGTGAGGATCACGTAGGTGCGTTTTCTCCTTAGGAATCGTGAGGATTTCTAAGTGTGTGTTCTCTTATAAGTAGTAAGGATCTTACAAGAGTATTTTCTCCTTATAAGTCGAGAGGACTTATAAGTGTTGTTTGCTGTACGAGCATATCCCTAGTCACGGATGGGACTTTGTTAGGGAAATGTTTATTCGCGCTATTGGATTTTATACAAGGGTCAATACTGAACCGCTTGTAGGGCAGCATTAGAGGTTGTGATTGTAAGTCTACGGTAGCATCCCGGCCGTCATTCTGACGCCAAACGCGGAACAAAAACTTTTATAACTGGCGCTATCGCATACTATAACCCGGATCTTGCCATTAATGCTAAACTAACAAACTGTAAAGAGCTAGAAAGCCTATACCGATCGATCCGAGTCCTTCGGTCTTTAGCCATCATCCCACGCTCCCGCGGCAACTCCGATCTCTTGGCTCCTCGTTGAGGTGGCACCACATCTACGGATCTTTAAACGGGCTCTCGCCTCTATACCGAGGCAACTCGGATATCAAGTCTGCTAAAAGAGATGACCAAGATGAAGTAGAGAACGAGTAGAATACTTTGTCTCAAACACCCTAAGGTTCTCATCACATGAGAGGGTTAGGGTGGAGGTAGAAGAAAATGCTTAGATTGGAAATTGTGAACTCAAGATATGAATCAAGTGAGAAAAAAACTAAGTCCCAAAATAAACCCTTGGCTGTCCACTAAATTTGGATGCGGTATTTATTATGTTTTGTGTTGGAAAAACTAAGCAAATATATCACAAAAATATCCCACACAAAACCCTAAAATATCCTACCCAAACACAAAAGTCATTAACTTAACCATGACTCACTACATGACTCATTAGCATGAGTCATTAGTGAACATGGTAGAATAATGACTCATTACATGAGTCACACTTTCCAAATCCATTTAATCATTTAAACCAAAATGATTAACCAATAAGAAATGCATCTTTTAAAATTCTCATAACGGATTACGAAAATACCCCTCACTGTATATACATACCTGTATCCGTATTCCGACCGAATACGAATACGAGAGACTAAAATATTCCGACTCAATATAATACATGGATCTGGCTTAAACCAAAGCCCACCAGTATTATCTGCCCGAAATATGACACGTGCATAAATGCACGTGCATTTTCCGAACCCTGCCATAAAACCATACGGCCTCTACAACGTTTCACCTGAACTTGGAAAACTATCTGTGGGGGACTCTAATGACTCATCAGTACCCTGCAGTGGGTTTAACCACAAGCATGTCAGCGGCACTAGCAGTGCGTAACGGCTGCCCATGTACTGACCTCAAGGGAAGCCAATGAGCGAACTCATCCTGGAACCTTACTGAGCCTATCAGTGACAATATACATACAGTCCGGTCCGTTCGTCTATGAGTATCGCATATGGGGCCTAGGGGCTGGTAACGTCAGACCCTCAATAGCGGTATAAGTCTTGTCGGAGAGAAGCCCTGAACACCCTGAGGAACTACTGGAATACTTACCAGTAATTCTCACCTGCCTTGGCCAAGGACTTAGTGTAATGGCTCTCCTAGACACAGCATGATCTCATCCCCAATACCGGGAGAGACGAATCCCCTGCCGATCCGCTCACTTGCCTCCATGTGGCTCGGGACTGTACCCAAAAAAAACCTGTTTGCATGACTCCTTTGAGCTGTAGTAGGGTAGAAATCAAAGCACAGTGGGAACTCACACGAGACAAATGATGACCTCAGGTCGATGAACTAACCTGTACGCATGTCACCAGGGAACTGTTATCTGACGCTAGGTATAATACCAACTAGCAGGTTCCCGGCGAGTCCTGTCCGGTGTACTCATAACCTAATGAGCACCTGTATACATCTTAGGTGATCCAACTGACACCAATGGCTTGTGAGACCGGCCATCGCCCCTCGTCGAGTCTCGACTGTATACGCTAGTCTACTCCGGAGTATCGATGCCCTGTCTCGAAACTCCCACGACTAGGAACACAATTAAGGATGTGCTTATAGACTACCCAACTCTCACGTATATGATCGCCATCATATTGCTGGTAGTCAAGCAAGATCCTAAGGGCTCTATCAACGTGTAATAGTGATCAGTCACCTGAATCTGTACACGACTGATAAAGGCAAATCAGATAGCATACTATCATCTCGAGTAAGACTGTCCCACCGATATAGGTCCTCCTCAATCATTGCAATCACGTACCTGCGATCCAATAATTGACTTTGAGGGCACTACATCCAACAATCTCCCACTTGCACATAAGGCTAATTATTGCGATGTCGCATACTCACAGCCCGTGTGATACCGAACACCCAACTCCTCTACTAATCAGTTTCACAAAGCTCGTTTGTAAAACTCTTGTGTTCGAGAAATAACCTTAATGAGTGGATCCGCCCTGATGTTTCTTTCTATGTCTCTCTTAATCTCAAGTTCGCAGAGAAAGCCATCTCCCGAATTGAGTAATACCTGTCTTAGAGTATGTCTGGATATCTGATGGGACCTAGTTTATAAATGAACTCCAAATCCAAACTTCTTAGACTGTATCGATAACTGAAACTAATCAGTGTCCAGCACCATGCCTCCCACTGTATCCTCTTGGACCAACTGTCCATAATACTTTCCGTCGTCAGAGGGAAAACTATAACTCTGACAATCACTCTGTCATCCATGTCACCTTTGGAAGCCTGGAATGATAACCGTCTCCCGAAGGTGCAAGCCGTCATCAAATCTGTAGAACATTCACTTATGTTCTAAAACTGCTTCCTTATGTTTCTTCAGGATTGGATTAATATAAACTTATTGCATCTAGTGCAAAAACAATATCTGGTGTGGTACTTGACAACTCACGATTGACTCAATTGCCTAAGCAAGTGATATGTTAATCATGCACATCCCTCTCCCCTTTAGTCTTTAAGACACCTTTAGAGAGGGTGACTCCTTCACCTGCAGGTACACCACCATGCCAGGAGTCATCTATTCTAAATACTTTTAGAATACTGTCTAAGTACCCACATTGGGAAACTACCTAAATCTAGATCTAAAACCATAGATCTAGTAACCAGAATGTCAGATATTTTATCCATATCCTTTGTGGAGAAACAATAATTGTGTGATGACCACAGTATAACCGATCGTAGTATAGGAATTTTACTTCCTACTCTATGTATGTCATGCAAATACCAGGACATCACACCCTACTACCTTCTTAACATATCCATCTCCTATTCTGATGAAGTCAAAGCCATGACTGTCACATCAAAATTAGATGATCTATCTCCGCTATATCTGCTCTAGTCTATAAATAGACATAAGCTACTTGCTCACTATGCTTCCGCTGCTCCCACTGACCACAACAACCCTCTAATAGAATAATATATACGTGCACTTCTAAAGCTAATTTAGAACGACGGTATACTTTGTAAGTCTACGGTAGCGCCCCGGCCATCATCCCGAGGCCAAAATGCGGAAACAAAAACTTTTCTTTAACTAGAAACCGGCGCTGCCGCGGACTATAAAACCCGGATCGGACCATTAACCTACTACTAGCTAACTAGAGAAAGGGTAGAGAGGCTATACCGAGCGATCCGTGTCCTTCGGTCTTCGGCCACCATCCCGATCTCCCCGCGACATCTTCGGTCTCGATCTCTTCGTCGGAAAGGGCACCACATCACCGAGTCTTTTTACGGGCTCCCACCTCTGAACCGAGGCAACTCGGACACGAAGTTGGCTAGCCGACGTGTCCAAGATTGCTGTAGAATGAGTGTAGAACGCTATGTCTCAACTGTTAATTGAAGTTGCCTTTTGGATGTGAAGGTGGAGGAATGAGCTTTTGAGATGAGCTAAGGAATTTTTTGTGGCAAGCAAATGAGAATGAATTTCCCCACAAAAATTGGACAGCCCCCAAACTTGTGGCCGGCCAAAAATAGAGAGAGGGAGGTAGTGAAGGGAGGTGAGCACAAGAAAAGGTGGGGTGAGCATAAGAAAAGGTGTGATGATAATGAGGAAATTTAGTCACAACAAAAACCACCTCAATCCTTTCATAATCAATGCAAGCCATGAGCACAAAAAGGAATCTAAATATGCTAGAACCATCATGAACCCTCCACCACAAAAAACATCCTCCACTTTGCTAATTTGCACATTTACAAATAAGCCCCTTCATGGAAAATTCAGCCAAGGAAAGAAAGAATGGAAAATGGCAGAAACGGAATGCAAACTGGCAACTTCAAAAAAGCGATCCCGTAATAAATTACAGGAAAACCCTGCGACTGTATATGCATACCCGCATTTGTATTTCGACCGAATACAAATGCAATGAGACAAAATCTACACTGTATAATACTAGGATCCGGCTTAAACCAAAGCCCGCTAGTGTTATCCGTCCGAACCATAACACGTGCATAATTGCATGCGTATGTTCGAACCCTGCCATAAGTCCATACGGCCTCTACAGCGTTTCGCCCGAAACTTGAGAAACTGTCTGTGGGGGACTCTAAAGACTCGTCAATACTTTGGCTGTGGATTTAACCACTAGCACGTCAGAGGTATTAGCCGTACGTAACGGGCTACCAGGTATTGACCAAAAGGGAAATCAATGAGCGAACTCATCTTGACACCCTACTGAGCCTGTCAGTGACAATATCCATACAGTCCGGTCCGTTCGTCTATGAGCATCGCATGTCGGGCCTAGGGGGTTGGTAAAAGTCAGACCCCCAAGAGCGGTACAAGTCGTGTCGGAGTGTAGCCCAGAACACCCTGAGATACTTCTGGAATACCTACCAGTAAATCTCCTTCCTTGGCCAAGGACTTCGTGTAATAGCTCTCCTAGACACAGCATGATCTCACCCCCGACACCGAGAGAGACGAACCCCTGCCGATCCGCTCACTGCCTCCATGTGGTTCGGGACTGTACCCAACTAAAAACTGTTTGCACGACTCCTTTGAGCCGTGGTAGGGTAGTAATCAAAGTACAGTGGGAACTCACACGAGACAAATGACGATCTCAGGTCGATGAACTAACCTGTACACATGTCACCAGGGAACTGCTATCTAACGTCTGGTATAATCCCAACTAGCATGTTCCCGGCGAGTCCTGTCCGGTGTACTCATAACCCAATGAGCACCTGTATATATCTTAAGTGAACCAGCTGACACCAGTGGCTTGTGAGACCGGCTATCGCCCCTCGTCGGGGTCTCGACTGTATACACTAGTCTACTCTGGAGTATCGATGCCCTGTCTCGAAAAGTCCCATGACTAGGGACCCTTTTAAGGATGTGCTTATAGACCCCAACTCCCACGTATATGATCGCCATCATACTGCTGGCCGTCAAGCAAGAATCCTAAGGGCTCTATCAACACGCAATAGTGACCTGTAAGGTCACCTAAACCAGTATACGATGATAAAGATAAACCAGATAGCATACTATCATCTTGAGTTAGACTGTCCTACCGGCATAGGTCCTCCCTCAATCATTGCAATCACGTGCCTGTGATCCAATAATAGACTCTGAGGGCACTATATCCAACATACTTAACCTCCTGCCGGGTCTCACAGCCTGGAACAACAGTAGTGTCAAGTTTGGATAAACAAGAACCTCCCTATCACCGTCCTTGAGGCTACTGGAGTACCTCTCGGGTGCCTGAGGTTACCCACCATATGTGCGGAGTGGCTAATGGAATGTCAAACCTGATTGAATCTTTAGGTCCTATTAAATTTTTCCATAATTGTTTGCGGTTCTGGAATCACTTCCAGTTCTACCATACTCCCACTACTGTTTTCTGAAGAAAATCCATTTTACTAAAACTGTGGCGAGTCAAGAACAATATCACTATTGATCTTCCAGATGGTAGAAAGTCAACCCTCGTCATAGGCTGGGCCAACCCACAAACTGCCATTACAGAAACGTGCCTTGAGTTATCCAGAGTCTGGTTTTAAGCATAAGCCGGACAACTCCCCGTATCTTAACATCGTTAAGATATGAACCATTCTATATCCAATATAGACACTTTGGCACTTATTTAATTGGAACCAGATTCTAATCATGCAGCTGTCTCAAGTGCATATCAACTTAATGGAAAGAGGCTAATCAGCATTACTCAACTTAGGAATACATCCAATTATGAGTAACCTGAAAGAGAAACAAGTTTCTCAAAACCGTTAACTGAATACCAATCACAAGTATCTACATCTTCGATCTCTTTGAAGAATCCCGATACTTGTGACATCTAGTTCTCTACTTTATTCTTATACCCACAACTTTTCAAAACTTAGACCTTGTGTTTCTACGAAACACTTGTCTAAAAACTAGAGAAGTCATAAGTAAACAGAACATAGTACGAGGACCAAACCCTTTGTCCTGATGGACACTGGACAGCATACAATACTCTGTATGAGTCCCCTAGGTCGAATAACTCAAAACATGTGCATCGTAGGTTGAAAACTGTACTTATGGTTAAGAACTACTCCGTTGTTCAATGCTCCTTACCCAATCGTCAACTGATATAGGTAAATGTCACGGACATAATTTCAAAATTTTTTATCTCACTTTATTAAAATAAACGTACAGATATATCATTTTGAAATTGGTGCACAACAACGGATACTCAAAACCAAATACATGCCGTCCGGCAAAAACCCAGGCGATTTCCTCAAATATCACCAATTACAACGAATTCCGATATAATGCGGATGATCACCTTATTCCCAATAACTTACTCTCACTCATCATCTGTAAAACCAAACAGATGTGAGAATCATACCTGGTAAATACATACCCTGGAGTAAGTATCTAATCGGAAAATCAGTTTTCCTTTTAACAATGCACAGTGAAACTGAAACATGAAAATGTTTCGTAGGGGTATCCTGGTATTCTTAGTAATGCCTCTTCCATAATCCAATGCATTATTTACCGTATATTTCTTTGCCATCTCTCCAAATCCCTTTATTTGTCTTTAGTCGTTACCTTCTGTACACCCCTTTAGGCCAAGTGGTTTTCTTCCTTCCCTACCGTTCGGCACCAGCCTATGGTTTGGAAGAAAACTATCCAGTAAGCATAATAGGTGTACTCTCCTAATCCTAGGAGTACTCGCAACTTGAGAGAAGGTGATGATAAAAGACAACTGAATAATACTTTATTCTATTTCTCCCGAACTGGGGAAAAAAGCAAAGGTGAAGTAGGAGTGGCTATAAAGTACGCGGTTTGGTCATGAATGATACCAGTCGCAATTTACTTTGACCTTTTTCTAATCCCTTTATTTTGTCTTTACTTATTACCTTCTGTACACCCTACTTAGGCTAATTGGTTTTCTTCATTCCCTACCTTTCGGCACCTGCCTATGGTTTGGAAGAAGACTATCCAATAAGCGTAATAGGTATACTCTCCTAAACCAAGGAGCCCTCGCAACCTGAGAGAAAGTGATAATAAAAGACAACTGAATAAACCAATTCTATTTCTCCTGAACCTGGATCTATCCTCGAAGAAGTCCTTTAGAGTTCGTATATAACCATACGATGGATCTATCCAATAGAAGTGGATGTTCGTAGTGATACGAGGTGTTCTGAGAAATGCAAAGGGTAAAAGAAGGAGCGGCAATGACTTATGCAACTTAGACAATCCAAAAGCCAGTATTTTAAAAAAGGTTTGGTCAACTTGGTCACTAAGTCATAGTCTAGGGTCGGTCAAAGGTCGTTGCCAAAGAGAGAGAGAAAAGAAACACTCTGCGTGCACTCTAACCTAGATCAGAATGGTTATCACTTTATCTAATCAGGAAACCCCTCACTATACTGTCAAATTCTCCTCCAAACCTGAAAGAAGAATCAATCGGGATCACCCGAAGAGTAAACTAACTCATCAGTGGGAATCGGGATCCAACTCTCATCGCGTGATAACGTAAAGGTATCCACTCACGTTATCACACTCCAGAAGGTATGCGCATGCCGGGCAAGTTTCAGTTTCTTTAGAAACTCCCGATGTGATTTTTACCCCATGTTCTTATGACCTTGACGAAGGCCAACAAATCATAAGTCACATGTCAAGTTCTACTCTTCATTATCTTGTCAATTCGAACCCACCCGTACATACCCTTAACGAAGGCCAATAAGATAATACGACTGTCCCAAACCAACTCATCTATCTATGCAACAGAAAAGTAACAAGCAGCTACCATCCACTATGCCTTGACGAAGGCCAACAAACATAGCATGAATACTACGTGCTACTCATCTGAAACGACGGAGGGCTACGGCTGGTTTTTGGCGAAAAACTTTTAACGTAACGAACTTGATATCGCTGAAGGAACCTGATAGCTTTATATAAAAATATAGTGGCGAAAACCTTTGCTAAAGAGGTCACTCCCGGTGAAGGGATCTCGGCTCTTTCCTCGTGGAATGAGGTGCAGGATATTCCAACTGAATACTACGATGCAAAGCAACATGTAATCGACTATAGTGAAGTTATTATCCTGACGTAAATTTTTGCCCAAGGGGTCACTCCCGGTGAAGGGATCTCGGCCCTTGCCTCGTCGAATGAGGTGCAGGATATTCCAACTGAATACCACTATGCATAACAAAAGAAAACGTCCTTATAATAACACTTTTTAAAACTATCCCAACAACGTCCAAACAGGTTTGTTTTCCTTTGCATTGATCAAAATCAACGCAGTCCCATCAATTAATCACACCAGAAAAGAACGAAAATAAAATGTACGTATATGCCATCCGCATTCATCACTGGGTCCCGTCATCACCCGTTAGGTTACTTAACTAACGACAGAGCGGGGACTGGACTAGCGCGGGTGTAAAACATATACAACATCTACTAGTATATATACCAATATACAATAATCGCTCCAGACGTGATAAATCTAACATTACAGAAAAGTAATAAGCATCACAGAACAATACAGATAATCTAGGATCCCCGGGTTTCACAGAGCCGCTGCTGAAACCCGACGTTCCCCTGGTCGTATGGATAGCCTGTGCAATGAAACCTAGACCCCTACGGGTGCGGCAAGTTACCCGCCAAAACCTGAAGCGAGGCAGCCCCCTACAGTAAAGTGAATGGACCACCCTGCACTTCACGGAATCCGGTAACTTGAGCACCCCTCCTTGGGTCAACCTGTACCCCTTACGAGTGCGGTTGATAGTCCGCCAATTCTAGAGTGAGGCCCCTCTGCCTCTCAAAGCCATGAGATGCGGACCCGTTGCCCCCCAGAACTCGACTATCCGTGCACTCCGTCGCGGGGTAAATCTAGTACAGAAATGAAAAATATATACAACGGGTACATCGACCTCAGCCCGGTCGTGCCCCAAAAGAATATTATACAAACAGGCAGGGACGGCAGTTCACATGTTGGACGCTCGCCCCAAAATATCAAATGTACAAATAAATCCAAACTGCACTACCATTGCACACAGCTATCCACCACGACAAATCCGCAACATCACAGCACAACACAGAACATCAACGCGAATGTCACGTTCGTAAATCCGTCTAAAAGGACTATAGCAATTAGACGCAATATACCGCTCGAATGACATTCACGATCGGAGATATAATGTAAGTACTGTAAACTAACAAGTTTAAAATTCTGATCGACAAAACTTCCCGAAGTGGGCCCCACGTACATCTGCAGTACAGTAACAAAATCTGGGCCCGAACAAAACATTCCAGAAACCATAATTTTACATTAAAGACATTACTGTAGAAAATTGGTGCACTGTTGCTCCAAAGTAGCGGCGGAACCGCGGCCAATACATGGCTTGTGCGGCGGTTCCGCGGCGCTCTGGAGGCAACAGTTGACCAAATTTCTACAGTATTCTTAAAAAAGCATGCTCGATTTTCTGAGATGCTCAAAATGATTTTTAGACCTGTTTTAAAAATCGACAGAAACTTTAGGCTGAAAATCGCGGTTTTGGAAATTTCGTTCGATCGATATTTTAAACGCGTTAGAACAAGTTAGTAAAGGTTAATGGTGTGGCTCTGATACCATGTAAGTCTACGGTAGCACCCCGGCCGTCATTCTGACGCCAAACGCGGAACAAAAACTTTTATAACTGGCGCAATCGCATACTATAACCCGGATCTTGCCATTAACGCTAAATTAACAAACTGTAAAGAGGTAGAAAGGCTATACCGATCGATCCGAGTCCTTCGGTCTTTAGCCATCATCTCACGCTCCTCGCGGAAACTCCGATCTCTTGGCTCCTCGTCGAGATGGCACCACATCTACGAATCTTTAAACGGGCTCCCGCCTCTATACCGAGACAACTCGGTCATCAAGTATGCTAAAATAGATGACCAAGATGAAGTAGAAAACGAGTAGAATACTTTGTCTCAAACACCCTAGGGTTCTCATCACATTAGAGGGTTAAGGTGGAGGTAGAAGAAGATGCTTAAATTGGAAATTGTGAACTCAAGATATGAATCAAGTGAGCAAAAAACCAAGTCCCAAAATAAACCCTTGGCTGTCCACTAAATTTGGGTATGGTATTTATTAGGTTTTGTGTTGGAAAAACTAAGAAAATATCTCATAAAAATATCCCACACAAAACCCTAAAATATCCTACCCAAAAACAAAAGTCATTAACTCAACCATGACTCACTACATGACTCATTAGCATGAGTCATTAGTGAACATGCTAGAATAATGACTCATTACATGAGTCACACTTTCCAAATCCATTTAATCATTTAAACCAAAATGATTAACCAAAAAGAAATGCATCTTCTAAAATATTCTCGTTACGGATTACGAAAATACCCCTCACTGTATATACATACCTGTATCCGTATTCCGACCGAATACGAATACGAGAGACTAAAATATTCCGACTCAATATAATACATGGATCCGGCTTAAACCAAAGCCCACCAGTATTATCGGCCCGAAATATGACATGTGCATAAATGCACGTGCATTTTCCGAACCTTGCCATAAAACCATACGGCCTCTACAACGTTTCGCCCGAACTTGGGAAACTATCTGTGGGGGACTCTAATGACTCATCAGTACCCTGACAGTGGGTTTAACCACAAGCACGTCAGCGGAACTAGCAGTGCGTAACGGCTGCTCATGTACTGACCTCAAAGGAAGTCGATGAGCGAACTCATCCTGGAACCCTACTGAGCCTATCAGTGACAATATACATACAGTCCGGTCCGTTCGTCTATGAGTATCGTATATCGGGCCTAGGGGGCTGGTAACGTCAGACCCCCAATAGCGGTATAAGTCGTGTCAGAGCGAAGCCCTGAACACCCTGAGAAACTACTGGAATACTTACCAGTAATTCTCACCTGCGTTGGCCAAGGACTTGGTGTAATGGCTCTCGTAGACACAACACGATCTCACCCCCAATACCGGGAGAGACGAATCCCCTGCCGATCCGCTCATTTTCCTCCATGTGGCTCGGGATTGTACCCCAAAAAACCTGTTTGCATGACTCCTTTGAGCCGTGGTAGGGTAGAAATCAAAGCACAGTGGGAACTCACACGAGACAAATGACGACCTCAGGTCGATGAACTAACCTGTACACATGTCACCAGGTAACTGCTATCTGACGCTAGGTATAATGCCAACTAGCAGGTTCCCGGCGAGTCCTGTCCAGTGTATTCATAACCCAATGCGCACCTGTATACATCTTAGGTGATCCAACTGACACCAATGGCTTGTGAGACCGGCCACCGCCCCTCGTCGGGGTCTTGACTGTATACACTAGTCTACTCCGGAGTATCGATGCCCTGTCTTGAAACTCCCACGACTAGGGACCACAATTAAGGATGTGCTTATAGACTACCCAACTCTCACGTATATGATCGCCATCATACTGTTGGTAGTCAAGCAAGATCCTAAGGGCTCTATCAACGTGTAATAGTGATCAGCCATCTGAACCTGTACACGAATGATAAAGGCAAACCAGATAGCATACTATCATCTCGAGTAAGACTGTCCTACCAGTATAGGTCCTCCCCAATCATTGCAATCACGTACCTGCAATCCAATAGTTGACTTTGAGGTCACTACATCCAACTGTGATGGCTGCTTAGGAACAGATTCAGATCCCTGTAGCTTAAGGCTTTTGAATCCTATGAGCCGTGAGGGTCTCATAGGAGGGTTCTCCTTACGAGTCGTGAGGATCTCGCAAGTGTAATTTCTCTTTAGGAATCGTGGGGATCCCTAAGTGTGTTGTTCCCTTGTGAGTCGTAAAGATCTCACGCAGGTGGTTTCTCCTCACAAGGTCGAGAGGACCTTGGAAGTGTCTTTTAACGAGGTTGCGCCCTTTCGGGTTTTCACAAAACTCGCTGGTAGCCCTGCTGTTTTTACTCACGGAGCCCTTTCGGGTTTTGATCCATGCCTATTTTGCTTATGGACATACCGTTTTTTTTTGTTTTTTTTATGTCAGCCTTGGGATGCTGCGGTCCGTAGTAATTTATAGACGTCTCAGTCAATTACAAGTTTTAGAACATTGCGGTCCATCGTTAGTTTAGGGACGTTTCGGTCCGACACCAGTTTTAGGACATAGTGGTCCATCGTTAGTTTAAGGACATTTTGGTCCGTAGAAAGTTTTGGGACATAGTGGTCCATCGTTAGTTTAAGGACGTTTTGGTCCGTCATTAGTTTAGGGACGTTTCGGTCCATCGTTAGTTTAAGGACGTTTCGGTCTGTAAGCCGGCTACTACTTATAGAGTTTGGGCTTAAGAAGATAGCGAGCGGACATAGTCGTCGTCATCTATCGTTGACCTAGGTCGTGACTCGTCAGGCATAGTATCTTTTCAGGAAGCGACCATTTATTGGCCTGAAAGGTCTTTCACCATGCATGTCCATGAGTATATGGGCTCCATCCTGGTAAACTTTGTCTACGATGTACGGGCCTTCATAGTTCGGCTCGAATTTCCCCCGTTTGGCATGATTGGGGATCATAGGTCTTTTGACCACTAGCACGAGTTCGCCTTGGCGGAATGTTCTCGTCCTAGTCAGTCTCTCCTATGAGCGCGTCATCTTTGCTTTATAAGCCTCTAGACTTTGTTGCGCCATGAGCCGGGTTTCATCAAAGGCATCGATCTCCTCAAGCTGAAGGTGAGCATTTTCTTCGTCCGTTATCTCGTAATGAACTGCCACTCGTAGAGAGGGTAACTCTATCTCGAGGGGGAGTATTGCTTCTGTGCCGAATACCAACGCATACAGCGTTTGTGTTCGTGGCTGTTTTGAACGTAGTTCGATACGCCCAGAGAGCTTCATGCAGTCTCTCGTGCCAGTCCTTCTTATTTCAAGACACTGTCTTTTTCACGATCTTCGTCAAGGTCTTGTTGAAAGCCTCAGCTAGACCGTTAGCTCAGGGATTATAGACTGAAGAATATCTCCAGTCTATGTTATGCTGTAGTGCGAAGCGGCTGATCTTGTGGCTTCTATAGGCTGGCCCGTTATCGGAGATAATCCATCGCAGAGTGCCGAACCGATAAATGACGCGTGTCTTGAAGAAATAGAGGATATTCTCTGTCTTCACTTCCCTTAGTGGTACTGCTTCTACCCACTTAGAGAAGTAATCGGTTGTTGCCAGTATGAACCGATGTCCTCTGGACGATGCTGGTTCGATGGGGCCGATTATGTCAGTTTCCCACATTTCGAATGGCTAGCTAGCCACCGTCGGATGTAGCGGATTTGGATGCTGATGGATAAAGTCCCCGTGAATTTGGCACGAGTGGCACAGCTTTGCGTATTCGAAGCAGTCCTGAATCATTGTGGGCCAATAATAACCCATCCTTTTGATCTTTAGTTTCATTTTCGGCCCGGCTTGGTGAGAACCGCAGAGTCCGTCGTGAGTTTCTTGGACGACTCTTTTTGCTTCTTCCGGTCCCAGGCATCTTAGCCATAAAGAGTCAAACGATCTCTTATACAGAGTATCATTGACGAATGCAAAAGAAAGAGCTCGTTTCATGAGCTGATGTCTCAAGGATGCATCTTCAGGTGTTCGACGGGATTTGAAGTAGTCTATAAAGACTTCCCTCCAATCCATAGCCTTTTCCTGGTCTTTTATTTGTAGGGCTGTTTGCTCGGTAGCTCCCTTCTCTTCGGATGACTCCGGAGATATTTATGCCGGTGCAAGAATCCGACGGCTTTGCATAACGATGCTCACGTCATCGAGGTTCTCGTCGGCCAGTTCTTTAGCGAGCTTGGCTAATACATCTGCCTTGCTATTTTCCGCACGCGGTATACTTTCCAGCATGTAGGAGGGAATTTGAGTCAGCAGTTGTTGCACTCTTTCGCCGTACTTCACCAGCTCTGGCTTGCACGTTTGATAGTCGCCGTTTACTTGACTAACAATCAGTTGGGAGTCTCCGTATATGAGGAGGTTTTCGATTTCCATGTCGACAGCGATCTCAAGACCTACTATCAAGGCTTCATACCCAGTTTCATTGTTTGTCTGCGGCTCTGTTAAGGAGAAGGCAAAGTGCATTATCCTTCCTTGCGGAGTCACGAAAATGAGGCCTACCCCTGATTTTATTGTGGGGGTGTTTTGTTTGCGCTTCTTCATGGAAGATGCTCCATCGAAATAAAGTTCCCACTGGGTATCGTTCTCTCTTTTCTCCCCGTCGATCCCGTCAAACGTGTGCTCGTATGGCAATTTGCAGTTCAAGGGAGAGTCGGCAGGTATCGGATGCTCAGCGAGAAAGTCGGCGATAGCCTGGCCCTTTACTGCCTTGAGAGGACGATAAGTTATCAAGAGTAGGGCCCATTTAGCGAGTCGCCCTATTAATATGGCTTTTGAAATTAAATATTTGAGAGGATCCACTTTTGATATGAGATGGACCTCATGTGCCAACGCATAATGTCTGAGCTTCGTTATCTCGAAGATCAACGCCAGGCAGTGTTTTTCGATGGGGGAGTAGTTGCTTTCTGCCCCCAGTAAAACTCGACTCAAGTAGTAGAGGGCTCTCTCTTTCCCTTGGTTATTTTCTTGTGCCTATAGCGCGCCTAAAGAACCTTCGAGGGCAGTTGTATACAGAATGAGGGGTTTTCCCTTGGCTGGAGCGGTTAGCACCGGAGGACTCTGTAGGTATTGCTTAATTTCGTACAGTGCGCCTTGGCATTTGCGATCCCAGACGAACGGGGTTCCCTTCTTCATCAAGTGACTGCAGGGATGACACTTGCCGGAGAGATTGGCTATAAATCACCGGATATACGCGAGCTTCCCTTGGAGAGACCGCAATTGTTTGAGAGTCCTTGGTGGAGGCATTTCCATGATCGCCTTGATCTTCGATGGGTCTATCTCGATGCCTCGGTGTTGAACAACGAATCCTAGAAACTTGCCTGAAGAAACTCCGAATGCGCATTTGAGAGGGTTCATCTTCAAGTTGTATTTCCGAAGGCGCTGAAACAAGATCTTCAGATGCTCTAAATGTTCCTCGTATGATTTGCTTTTAACTACGAGGCCGTCGATATAGCACTCAACGATTTCATATATGAAGTCATCAAAAATCTTCGTTCTGGCCCTCTGATAGGTGGCACCGGCGTTCTTTAGACCGAAAGGCATCACCTTGTAGCAGAATATGCCCAAAGGAGTCCGGAAAGCGGTATGTTTCTGGTCTTCACGATGCATCTTTATTTGATTGTATCCTGATGAGCTGTCCATGATGGAGAAAACTTCATGAGTGGACGTATTATCTATCATCAGCTCAGTGACCGGTACTGGAAAGTCATCCTTCGGACAAGCCTTGTTGAGATCCTGGAAGTCTACGCATATGCACACCGTCCCATTTTTCTTCATTACTGGGATAATGTTGGTGATCCAATCAGGATACTGAACCTCTTGGATGAAGCCGGAGTCGATTAGCTTCTTGACCTCGGCATTGATGCTCATCTCAAGCTCAAGCCGCATTCTTCTCGGTGCTTATTTGATCGGCTTGACGTACGGAGATATCGCCAATTTATGGACGGCTATTTCTGGATCCAATCCGGGCATCTCGGGATAGTTCCATGTGAAGCAATCTTTATACTGCATAAGCACGTCTTTGAGTGTAGTCACTTTTTCTTCAGACAACAGCTCACTGACGAACGTCGGCCGTGGGTCGTTTGTCGTTCCCAAGTCGATTTTCTTGAGGTTATCTGCAGTAGTATGTATCCCATCTTCAAGCTCTTTTGGCGCTGGTGGAAATTCTGAGATCACCTCGTCATCATCGTTTTCGAAGCACCAGAGGAGATCAGCCTTATCTTCGTATATTCTTTTTCCTGACACCGTTATCATGTGACAGGTGCGAGATCGCTTCCAAGACCGATGTTGATCTAGTTCTACTCTCGTGGCTTTCGGTTCATGCTTCTGCGGCGCGATTACCCTCCAGCTGCTGGAAAAAGCGAACTTGCTGAGTTGGTATTGGTCTTCGACCCAGTTCTTGAAGGTGAAGCAGTCTTCAAGAGGATGTCCTATTGCTCGGTGATAGGAGCAATAGTCGGGATGTGAGACTTCGTTTGCTTGCTCGGGGTGCTTGGACTCCGGGAGGGTAATCATCTGATGTTTTAGGGCAAGATCGAGTATCTTCCTTGTCTTGTCTTGGGAAAAAGAATATGCTTGACCCATCTTCTTTATAAGAAACGAATCTTGGTTGCTCGATTCTCGATCGCATGGCTTCTTGGGTCCGCTACGCTGCTGTCGAACGTTTTTTTCTGTTCTTTGTTTTATTTTTGCCTCTGCGCCGGGTCTTTTTTGTGATGGGCTGGCGACGAAGGGCATCGCCATTCTCTGTAGCCTGGTGAAGGAGGCATTGTGTCCTGGCTCTCTTGTAGATGGCCATCTCGCGGTTATGATCGTCTCGAACCTTTTGGCCCGCTTATCTTATCATCTTGTCCATCTGTTCTTCGAATGACGGGCTCGGCATTTTCACGACGGGAGCTCGTTTTGGTTCAGGGTTAGCATCTTCCCATGGAGCATCTCCTTCTTCATCGAAGTCATGTATGACGTAGCTGCCATAGACTCGTTCCCATCCCTTGGATTGAACGTATCCAAGCCCGATCGTTTCCATTCTCCCGTTGGGCAGTTTTCGCTGAGTTCCGGGGACATCCCATATCCTATTGTAGAACTGAGCTTGTCGAGCAGTCTGCTTAAGGGGTACGCCTTGGTGCCTCAACAGTCTTTTTAATCCGTCTGTGTAGTATCTGGGCAAACGGATGGGCTGGAGTCTGTCAAATGTAGAATCCGCACCATGCCAAATTTCTTTCTCCACTTTGGTTCCCCGGATCGGTAGAATAGGATTGCCTTTTCACCTTTTCGCCTGGGAGGGACATAGAACGTCTGTAGTTCTTGCACACTATAAGTTTCAAGCGCATCAAGCTCTTTGTAATGCTCTTGCGGAACCATTGCAACTTGCAAACTTTGATCTTCATCACCAAAAGCTTGTATCGATGGCCGAGCAGAGAATACGGCATTGACCTTATCTTCCGAGTCGCTGCCGAAGACCAGAATAGGGGTGGACGGTCCCGGCTTGTTGCGTTGGGGCGGCCCTGAATAAATTATTTCCTCTTCCTCCTCGGTATCACTCCCAAAGACCGGAATAGTAGTGATAACTTTAGTTTTGTCCTCCGGTTTGCGACATCTTTCTGTGTCTTCGAAATCTAGCAGGAAGTATTTGGCATTGTCATATTTGCGGACTTTGTTCATGGAAAATGGGTTTAGTTCTCCCGTCACAGTGTACTCGAAACCATCTTTGAAGTACTTCATACACTGATGTTGTGTAGAAGGGATAATGTTATATTCATGTAACCAAGGCTGGCCGAGCAAAGCGTTATAGCAGGTCTTAGCATCAATGACGTGAAACTTGATGTCCATGACTAATAGCCTAAAGCGTAGCGTCAGTATCACAGACTCGAGCATTCTTGATGACTGGGAGTCAAACCCGGAGATAGCGATCTTATCCCGAGCGAGGTGTTGAACGCTCATGCAGATTTCTTTCAACACTTTTACATTGAGGAGGTTAACGGAGGACCCATTGTCTACCAGGATTTTGCCTATCTTGATATCATGACAGTATCCGGAGACATAGAGGGGACGGTTATGCTCGCATGTCCCGAGGAGAAGATCTTCATCGTCGAAAGTGATGTCAGTAGTGTGCACTTCTTCCAGTTCGTCCTTCATCTTTTCTTCGGCGAGGAAAGCTTGAAACTGGTCAGGTTCTTGTAACGCCTTGATCAGAGAATCTCTCGCTTCTTTTGATAGCAGAAGGGCGTCGAGAATGCTTAGCTGTGAGGGTAGCTTCCTCAAGTGTGCCAAAACGTTGTAATCCACCTTGTTTTTCTTGGGTGGGTCCTTGGCTGCAAGCTCTTTGACGACTTGATCATCGAGGGCGATATCTTCAGGGACTTTTTCTTTCCCTTTATCTTTTCTATTCGATCCACTGTTAGCAGGTCCAAGATTCTTTTCTGGCAGCGTACGATTGCGCAGCTGAATGTTCTCATAGGTCTTCATTTCTTCCGTCTCGGAGGTGGGTTCTTTGAAGAGAGGGCCAAGGGCTATTTCTTCATCAGAATCACACTCGAATGTGAGAACTTGTAATCCCCCAGCGTCAACCATACGACAGTTGCCGGTAGTTTTCATATGCTCCTCGGTCGTATTACTTTGTTCCCGATGAGTTTTGCATTTCATTCGCTTGAAATATTGTCGGTGAGCAACATATCCCTGCCACCAGCTTTTAAAAGCGTTGCACTCTTCGGTGGGGTGCGCAATCCTTCGATGATATAAGCAATAGCTAGGATGTATATCCGCTTCATCAAGGGCATTTCCTTCGGAGAGAGGTAGATTCATTCCCATTGATATGGCTTTGTCAAACCTTTTCCTCGTCTTGAACCTGCTTTTATTTGTGGCGGATGTACTTTGATCTGCTGGGAGTGTTTCGGCCCTTTCGTCCAGTCGCTAACGTTTGGCCTTTTCAAATACGGCCATCGCGCGCTCTCGATCAGCTTTGCTTTTAAGAAGAGCTTCGTTCATGAACGCATCAATCATTTCGTCTGATGGTCCTAGAAGTTCCGGCTCGGGATCTTCCCCCAATTCCTCTGCGTAAGAAGCTTCTTCATCGTTTATTAACGAGTGAGAGATCACATGGCAGCTTGCCACATAATCTTCAGGCTCATCCGATGAGTCTCCTTCATTGTCATCATCTCCGTCCTCAAGGACGTGGCTGAGAAATTCTTAGAGTGTGACTGGAGTCCGCGCCTTCTGATTATATTTTTCCAGCGCGTCAATCTGCTTTTGCAGGTTCGTGCGCTTGTCACTAGGCTTCACAGGCTTTTTGGTCTTCTTCTTCTTCTTCTTCGAAGACTTTGACGGCTGGGTGTTGGCGCTTTGACTATCTCCACCAATTTTTGGAGTTGGGCGCGGCTTCAGCGTTCCCTCGATGATCTCGGGTTCCGGTGGATTTTTCCACCCGATCGCCGGGCATATCTGGAGATCCTTCAGCATTCTTTTCGTTTTGGCTGAAAGAACGACCTCCCATGGAGCTTCCTCTATAAAAGAGCATGATGCCCCCGGTGTGTCCACCCTTTTAGGAGCATGTGGTTGAGGCGGGCTCACTTTCCAATTCTCAGACAGTGCAAACTTGCCCTGTTGGTATTGGTCTTCGATCCAGCCTTTAAAGATGAAGCAATCTTCAATTGGATGACTTACCGCTTGGTGGTAGGGGTAATAATTGGGATTACTAGCCTTACCGGGTTGCAACACGCATTTTGGATTTGGCAAATTAATGAGCCTGTTGCGCACCGCTAGCTCGAACAATCTCTTCGTTTTGTCTCGGGGAAATGAATAAGGGCGCTTCATTTTCTCATTATAGTATTGACATCTCTTGTCTAGACGATCCGTTAATTTTGGACCGCTGGGCTGTTGTTGAGCATTGGCGACGAAGGTCGCCTTCCCTTTCCCTTTTTCATTCCGCGACTCCGGCTTCGAAGAGGAAGGCCTGTAACCCATCTGGTCCATTTGGGCGAGCTTATCAATCAAGGACTGAAATGTGGTTGGCTTGAAAAACATCATGAATTGGGAGATGGTCGCTTGAGGGTCAAGAGTGCCCATAAACATGCCTACTGCCAGCGCTTCTTCGATGCGCTGCTCGCACTTTGACCATAAATTTCGCCATCGTATTGCATATTGGACCCATGTTTCTCCAGGCTTCACCCTGGCATTGATCAATGCCGTTATTGGGGTGCGTTCAATAGCACTCGCGAAACGCTGGGTGAATAGTAGCTGCATCTCTGCAAAAGTTTTAACGGAGTCGTTGGGAAGCTCCGAGTACCACTCAAACGCCGTCTCTGACAAGCTACCAACAAACTGGCGGAGCAAAAGTTTATCATCACCTCCGGTGTTGCCGCACAAGGCTCTGAATTGAGCGACATGCTGATGCGGATTTCCCGTCCCCTTATATACGTGGAATTTGGGGATCGTATATCCTGGCGGGTATCTTATCTGGTCATACCAGCCCGGATAGGGTCGTCCAGTCTTAACGATCTGCCCGGCCGTTTCGCTCGCCTGATGAGCTCGTATTCGCTGAGCAATGTAATCATCCAGAGCGGCCTTGGAGATTGTTCCCCTCCGAAAGATGGCGCACAGGACCGCGATGTCCTGATGCTGAGATTCGGGGCAGATGCTATTTGGTTTTATCCGTCCACCTCTCCGAAGATGCCACATTGATTTATGGCACTGTGTATCGGAGGTTTAGATGGATGCGGCTGATGTAGCAGACTTCGTCAGATTCCCCCTCAGGGTGAGGGGTTTTTGATTGTGGGGACGCTCTTCCCTGCAGGCGCAAGCCCCTGCAGTTAATTACGCTACCGTATCGCGGTAACAACTTTCTCCTTCTCCAGAATTTCACTTCGTGTCGTGGGTGTTTGTTTTGTTTGTAGTTGCCCGTGGATTGTATACGGAGACTGAGTAATGCCGTCGCCCGTAGGACGTGGATTAGTCCAAATCCGTATTTACTTAGATTTGGGTTTGGTGTTTTTAGTTTAAGGATACGTTAGTCGCGTTGGGGCTAAGATCAACTTAAACGTTCGTTAAGGATACGTTAGTCCTGTTTGGGACTAAGATCAACTTAACGTGATAATCCATTTAATCTCTGGCTATCGGGACTCGTCACCTCTCTAACGTCGTTGAAGGATTACAACGGCAAATGTCAGAGGAGTTTAGAGATGTGCCCTTAAACCAAAGTCGATTTGGAGTTTTATAGTCCATTTAAATTTTTAAGGATACGTTAGCCGTATTTGGGGTAAGATCAACTTAAACGGGACCGTTTAGATCCGGCAAAAGAGCATTTGGGAGCTCTATTGTTCCAGTTTAGATACGTAGTGGTCCATGTTCCAGTTTAGGGACGTGGTGGTCCACCATTAGTTTAAGGACTTTTCGGTCCAACATTAGTTTAGGGACGTTTCGGTCTACGAGTTTAAGGACCCCGCAGTCCAATATCCATGTGTGGTCGTTGGGACCCGTCGCCTCTCTGACGTCGTTGATGGATTACAACGACAGTCGTCAAAGGAGTTCAGAGATGTACCCTCGAACCGGATATAAATTAATTTAAGAGAGAGTTGTGCTCAGTCAATTTTATTTAAGGACTTACGGCCAAAATTAGGCTAAGTCCAGTGGAGAATGTTCAACACCTTTATTTGTTTCCGGTCTATTAGGCCTGTGCTAGGGCTTTGCCCACACTTAAATAATCCATTGCATTACTTCAGGCTATTTGTGCCCATTTTGACTGGGCTCTGCCCCTTTTATTATGATGCAGATCATTTGTTTTGGTCCACTGGACCTTTCAATTGGGCTCTGCCCTTTTAAATAATGCATAGCATTTTATTTATTAGGCCTGTTAAGCCTTTTAATTGGGCCTGGCCCTTCAGGAAATGAAATGCGTTGCATTTGTCAGGCGCTTTGCGCCAATCACTGAGCGCAAGCGCTTGTGGTGAGGACACGTGTCATGCTCTGGCGAGCGCAAGCGCAACAGTGCAGTGCGCTGCGCTAGTGCGCTGCGCTAGTGCGCTGCTGACATGTGGCGCGCTCTGGTGAGGTGCACTAACGAAGGAGCGCAACAGCGCAATTTTTCAAGTGCAAAGCACTGTTTTATACTTTGGTTGATTTTAAATCAAAGAAAATAAGTTTTCTTTTGTTTTCAAAGAACCAATGGTTCATAAGAAAGTGCAAAGCACTACTATTACTTCTTTTTACTTAAGATTATTGATCTTGTTCTTAGATCAATAGTCTGTCCATAAGAGAATTTTCTCTTTTTTCCTAAAGGTTTTTACCTTCTGTTGTTCTTGAGGAGTTCTCAGGAGTTCTCTTCTCTCTTTTTTTTTAGAAAGATGTTGATGCCTTTGAATTGAGGCCTAGGGTCCTTTTTATAGTGCCCATAAATTAGTTAAATTTGTTAAAGAGATCTTTCTCTAAGTGATTTGGGGAATTTTCCTCACCGTTGGATTTTTGATCCAAGGGCTTCTGCTTTGCAGAAGAAAATCTTCTTATTTTAACAAGAACAGAAAAGATTTCTTAAAATTTTAATTCTGTTTGGCGCAGATGCCCCAGCGCGTGACACGTGTCGCGCAGCGCAACTGCGCTAGCGCATCTGCGCTAGCGCATCTGCGCCGACACGTGTCGCGCTGTGCTGATGCGCTGACACGTGTCGCGCAGCGCACAGCGCAGCGCAACTGCGCTAGCGCATCTGCGCCGACACGTGTCGCGCAGCGTAGCGCCTGCGCAACTGAAGCGTTGCTTCCTTTAATAGAGCTTTGCTCTGATTAGGCGCGCCTTCTTGGGCGCTGCGCTGACGTATCAGCGCCTGACATGTGGCGCGTTGCGCCCGAGATTTGAAGCGTTGCTTCAGAATTTTTGAATTTTGAATTTCAACAGAGTTTTGCTCTGATTGGGCGAAACAGAGATGGTTTCCTCTTTGGCTGCTGAAAGAGCCGGAGGGGGGTTCAATGTCTCTCCTCTGTCGTCTTCAATGATAATCGGGGGGTCTTCAGGTGGAGGTTCTTTCTATAACATCATCCCAGCCATGTCTTGGAACAAAAGAGCCATTCGTTTTATATTGGCCGCTTGTTCCGTGGCCTCTCTTTCTTTCCTCTCGAGCATTCTTCAGAGGAAATCAGCATCAGTTTCTTACTCCTGACGCTGCTTCGAGGTCTCCGGATTTTCTTTCGGCCCAGTGAGTGCGGCCATTGCAGTCAGCATCTCCTGAAGTTTCTGCTGCTGCTGCTCCTGAGCCTTTGTTATCGATCGAGTAAGCGGTCGATGACCTGTAGAAGCACGGCTTTCCTTTTTCCCGAAAGCCATTTAAACTGTGTGTGTTACCATGCCCTGAGACTTAAGGCGTTTAGATTTAGTATCCTTGTGTTTCGCAGCAGTCACGTGGGCTTTCTCTGGCCTCTTTCTCTTATGAGCGGTTGACGTTGAGGGAGCCGTTGCAGCGGGCACCCAGACGGCTGTCGCTTTTTGTGGCTTGATAGGATGGTTCTCTCCTTGTCGAGCTTTAGGCTTCTTTGATTGGCGAGAGTAGTCCTGGTCAATCACTGATTCCTGGACCTGTCTCCAGACTCCGTAAATTTTGGAGGACAGCCGCTGAGGGGGTTGCTCCAGCTTCTTTTCTGCAGTAATCTCCATAGGTGGAGGAGATCTCTTCAACACGACAGTTGGAGAGTTCTTACGGACCCTCCTTAGTGGTTCAAAGCCGTTTCCAGTTGGGACAGCAGCATCAACTTCCACTGTTGGAGCTGGTGGAGTAAGTCCAGATGGTGAGCTTCCCCCAGCCTTCCTTACTCGGCGCCAGTAGCGACGTCGAGTATGTCGAGCCGTTGGGATTGTCTCAGCTGTAGGGGTGACTTCCTTATGCCCCCTGTATTGGTCAGAAGTCGCTGGTATCAGCCGGTTAAAGACCGACGTCCGTTGAATGGGGACGGACAACCTATCAAAAGCAGACTTTCACGCAGGAGGAGAAGTTTTAATGACTTCGTTCGGGGCGAAAGCCGAAACAGTCAGTCTTGCAAAGACAGACCCCTTGGCAGAAGAAGTCGCTTTAACGGCTCCGGGAACAGGGATGGCTATCCTCTTAGGAATAACCCTTTCTGGAATTGCAGGCTTCCACATGAACCTTGGCCCAATCTAGCAAAGACCGAGGCATTTGGTTTGGGCGACTCGTTGAGAGGGGCCGCATCAGTTGCAAGCCGATCAAAGACCGACTTATTCGGAGCTTCTTGTAATAGTGTAGGAGTGCTGAAACTCATTGGCGGGATCATAGTCCCTAAGAATAGTCCAGTGGTGTCCTGAGTCACCTGGTCCACCGGCATTGTGAAAAAGGAGGCCGCTTGAGGCCCGTAGGTTACACCTCCAGATGAGGCGGAACGGGAACTGCAGTTGCAGCTAGTGCAGGATGAAGCCATTGATTTTCTGTTTTCTGCACGGAGCAAGACACCAAATCTTAGTACCTCGAACCCAAGGGAAATCATATCAAAACCGCGATTCTTTCGCGAACACGACACACGAAGTGTAGAGTGGAAAGAGGAAAAGGTCCCACCGGACGTGCCAGAATCTGGTCTCCTCCTAATACAGAGACGCGACCGCGTAGGTTCGTCTTGCCTGAATTTGGGTGCAGATGCTATTTGGTGCTATCCGTCCACCTCTCCGAAGATGCCAAGTTGATTTATGGCACCATGTATCGAAGGTTTAAATGGATGCGGCCGATATAGCAGATTTCGTCAGATTCCCCCTCGTTGAGGGGTTTTTGATTGTGGAGACACTCTTCCCAGCAGGCGCAAACCCATGTAGTTAATTATGCTACCGCATCGCGGTAACCACTTTCTCCTTCTTCAGATGGTCACTTCGTGTCGTGTGTGTTTATTTTGTTTTTGTTTGCCCGTGGATTGTATACGGAGACAAATGTATGTTGTCTCCTGTAAGGCGTGGATTAGTCCAAATTCGTATTTTCATAGATTTGGGTTTGGGGGTTGGGTTTAAGGATACGTTAGTCTCATTTGAAACTAAGATCAACTTAAACATTTGTTAATGTTACGTTAGTCTAGTTTAGACTAAGATCAACTTAATGGGATCGTTTAGATCCAACAAAAGAGCATTTGGACTCTATTGTTTAGTTTAGGAACATTGCGGTCCATTGTTAGTTTAACGACATTACAGTCCAATGTTAGTTTAAAGACATCTCGGTCCAAGGTTAAGGACGTCATAGTCCGTGAGTTTAAAGACATCACAGTCAAGGTTAAGGACATCATAGTCCGTGAGTTTAAAGACCTCACAGTCAAGGTTAAGGACATCATAGTCCGTGAGTTTAAGGACCCCATAGTCCATGGAATGTCTGGTTGTCGGGACCCGTCACCTCTCTGAAGACGTTGAAGGATTACAATGACAAATATCAGAGGAGTGAAGAGATGTACCCTTAAACCGATGTGGGTTGAGAGACCTATAGTCCAATTGGGACTAAGATTTATGATTTATGAGCATATGAACTCAATTAATCTGAATTGAGGACTTATGACCAATTTGGGCTAAGTTCATTCAATTACAATGTTCAACATTTGTTTTGAGTTTTTAGATGTTTGTTTGAGCCCAATCCCTTAAAAATGCTAAGCATTGGTTTGGTCTCTGACAATGTTTTGTCTTTAGTTAAATGCATGTGGCGCACTTGGCACTAGCGCCAGTCGATGAGCACAGTGCGCTATGGTTAAAGCGCTAATGCGCTTAGCACTTTGTGCTAGATGTGAAGCGCTGATGCGCTTAGCGCTTTGCGCTAAATGAAGAGCGCCGATGCGCTTAGCGCTAGATGTAGAGTGCTGATGCGCTATAATTGAAGCGTTGAGGTGCTTGGCACTGGTGCCATATAATGAGCGCAAAACGCTTTTAGTAATGCAGCGCACACGTGAGGAGCACGTGGCGCGCTTAGTGCTGAGCGCTAGCCAATGAGCGTAGTGCGCTGTGTTTGAAGTGCTATGGCACTGCAGCGCTTTGCGCTAGATGAAGAGCACTAAGGAACTTTTAAATTAGGAGTGCTAAGGCTCTTCTTAGATTAGGAGCACTAGGGCTCTTCTTAAGTTAACTTTGCGCTCTGAAGATTATCTTTTCTTTGATAAGAGACTTTGTCTCAAGATTCTAAGAACAAAGTTCTTAGTTTATAGGAGATATTTCAATCTCTTTTTGATGAAAGGCTTTGCCTTTATGGATCTGTGATCCTAAGAGAATTGAATAATTCTCCCCCCCCCTTTTATAATGAGATGTTCATAATCTATTTTGTGAAAGACAATTTGTCTAATAGATCTATGATCTGTGAGAAGAATTATGTTCTTCTTTTTATGATGAGATCTTTTGATCTCTTTGTGGAAGACCTTGGTCTTATAGATCTATGATCTTTGAGAAAGAAGTGAATTCTTCTTTTTAATTATGAGATGATTTCATCACTCTGTTCTTTTTTTTTACCTTGAAAAGAATTGTCTTCTTTTGCCGAAAGCTTCTTCTTCTTCCTGAGATTTTCTCAAAGTTTATGGAGGGGGCTCCTCTCTTTTTTTTTGAAGTCTAGGGGCCTTTATATATGGCAAGCTGATTTGTTTAATCGGTTAAAGAGATTTATTCTCTAATTGATTTGGGAATTTCCCCACCGTCGGATCTTTGATCCAAGGGCTTCTGGTTTACAGAAGATAATCTTCTTGTTTTAACAAGATTGAGAAATCTTTCCCCCTTACAGAATTTATTCTGTATTTTAGTGATTTTTAATCACCATTGGATCATTGATCCAACGGTGTTCCAAATTCAGTGCTCTTTTCTGTTTGGAAAGATTCAACAGAATTTCATTCTTGTTAATTGATGATTTAATCATATTCGTTGGATATTTGATCCAACGGTGAGGAATATTTAGTTCCAGCGCTAGCGCTTATGCGCTCTGCCCATGGTGCGCTACTTGGAGCACAGCGCTCTTAGCGCTAGCACACATGTGGTGCGCTACTTGGAGCGCAGCGCATCTAGCGCTAACGCTTTTATGCTTTGCACGGGGTGCGCTAGTTGTAGTGCAGCGCTTTTATAAAAGCGCAGCTTTAATTCAAATTTTGAATTTTGAACAGAGCTTTGCTCTAATTGGGGAAACAAGGGCTTAACCGATACGGTGCTTTGATCACCGGTTGTACTCCAGGTACTAAATCAATGCTGAATTCAAGAGCTCGATCGGGAGGCAAACCTGATATATCTTCAGGAAATACATCGTCGAACTCTCGAACTATCTCTGGCTCGATCCTTCCTCCGTTTGAAGTGCCTCAATCACTGCCTTCTTCGGTTTTGCCTTGTATGTGCTTGGCTCCAGGGTATGGTCTCCACTTTTGAAATAAATGACCGGATGGTCTGGAATCTCGAACACTACCCTCCTTTGACGACAATTGATGGTAGCGTAAAAAGTTCTGAGCCAATCCATACCCAAAACGACATCAAAATTTGGTATGTCCAGCACCTTGAAGTCGGCATAGAATTCTCTGCTGCAGACGACCACTGGACATAGGTCGTATCCTATTATTGCCTTTAGAACATCGTTCCCTGAACTGACATTCTAGCTGGATACGAGAGGTTTGACTGGAATCGCATGAGTTCGGACGAACCGTTGTGAGATAAAGCAATGAGATTCTCCAGTATCGAAAAGTGCTAGTATAGGAAGTGGGGCTACTAAGATCGTACCTAAGTTATGTGGGATAGATTTAGGTATAGAAAAATATATGGATATAACAAGTATTGAACCGCTTTGAAAAATTGAAGGGTTGCCAGTAAGGACTTAGCCAGTGGCTTCAGCTTCTTCCACAGTCATTGTGAAAGCCTGTCGTCTCGGTACATTCCTCCTTGCTGGAAGAGCGTTCCTCTGTCCATTTCGTTTTCCTTGAGGTAAGTTCCGTTGAGCTTGATGGAACTGACGAGGAGGAGGTGCAGCCGGTCCATGAGGTGGTGGAGCTGGGAGAGCTAGTAGTGGAGCAGGTGCCTGGATGGCTTGTCCCTGCTGATAAGTGATTGCTGGTCTGGCTGCAGCATTTGGATTGAGTCTTCGAGGACAAGACCCAATATCATGTATGGCTGAGCCGCAGACTAAGCAAAGGAGATTTGCACGCCGGGGGTCCTTCACTAGGTGTCCATCCATCCTGTAGTTGCAAAAGGCTGTGCTGGGCCGATTGATTGGTACTCACAGTCTCCTGAGCGCAAAAGGTGTCCTTGAAGAGTCTCCTCCTGCCATCTGAGTGGCAGGATGCTTCACTCCGGCAGATTGGGGTCTACCCTTCATCTTTACCACTGCCTCATATCGACGGGCAGCTTTCAGGGCCAGTTCATGGGTTGGGAAATCCCATGTAGATAAGGCAGCTTGGATCTCCGGATCTAACCCTTGTTGAAATCGTCTGGACCTGATCTCAGCAGTTGGAATGAGGTGTGCCACAAACCTGTTAAGGTCTTGTGTTAGCTGTGTAGTATGTGATATTAGAAAATTGAATATTGAGACATATCTTACCTACCGAGCATGGTAAACTCAGTATCATACTCATCCACTGATTTAGTCCACATCGAACCCTGTTGTAGATGGATGAATTGCTGCTCCATGTCAAATCGGGCAGTCTCTGGAAAATACATTGCGTTGAACATGTCGTGAAAGGTTTTCCATTCGATCGGCTGGTCAAGATGGCTTTCTTCCGCCTTCCACCAAACTCGGGCATTGTCAGTGAGTTGCAGCTTCGCAACTCATACCCAAGCGATCTCTGGCACTTGTGCTGCTGCCAGATCATCTTCGATACTCTGAGCCCATTCTTTAGCTCCCAGAGGGCTCTCTTTCCCTGAAAATTGCTTTGGGTGCAATTCCTGGAATTGCTTTACTCCGAGCGCTTCCGCTTCTGGACGGTATAGTAAGATAGCATTCTGCTGCTGCTGTCCTTCCAGGAGGCTTCGGATTGCCTCAAGCAATACCGTATGCTCATTGATCGGAGCAGCAACGGTAAGCATATGTGGTAGAGGTGGTGGTGTGTTGTTGAAGTTGGTGCAGGTATTGTTTGGAGAATCCATAACCTTGAAAGAAAAATAGGGTTAGGATAGATTCAAAGTATATGAAATTGTAAGATTCAAGGAACATAAAATGTAAAGAATGTTTTTAGTTACTGATTATTGTGTTATATTGCTTAGGACTTCATGCAGAATTGACCTGCATGGACCGCCAACAAAACCTGTCACGCCCCGCTTCCCGGTGTACGGTAAGGAGACGCGGCGGGTCACGCGACGTATTTACTCAGAAGTAAACACGCTAAGCGTATCTAAGCAATATAAAGTAAAATGTATACAAGAGACATGAATATAAATGAACAACAACTTTTATTTATTTAACAATTATTTACAAGTACAACTGGAAATGTAAATACAGGAATAGAAAGCAATGCCTAAACAACGGCATAACTGAAATGAAAAATATATACAAGTGTCTACAGCTCTGGGTCGATGGCAAACTGCTCCAAGTGTATACGAGAATATGCCAGTGTATAATGTTATCTTTTGTTCTGTTAACGCAGTTGTTTGTAGCTTGGTACAGAATATGCCAGTGTATATGAGAGGAGTCCCACTATTCTGGAGACTAAGGTATATGGAGCACAAGGAACTGTTAAGCCACGGTACAACAACAATGGATATTCGGGTTAGGTGTGTTAAAATGACTGTCTCGTGCCACTTCTAACATATTCCGTACCAGTCTACCCCCTTAAAAATCCCATAATGTGTTTTGTATTGTATTGTATTGTTTGGGTTGTATAGATGGATGACTTGCTGAAACCATGATATCATGTAAACAGAATGGATATAAATGGATAGTCATGTTATCAGAGTATATCTATGGTTCGGTTCAGTCGAGTCATGTTGATATAGATTGAATTCTGGTATAAATGGATTCATATTGTATTGTAGTTATACTTGAATTAAATTAAAGTCAGATTGATTTCATATTAGATTGAGACTCTGTCTGAGTCAGACACTTTGAAAAGAAATTAAAGTCATGAATTAGTTTTTTATGTTATCGGTAACTGCTGCACATAGACGGCAGGATTTGTGTCTTTTTCCAAGACAATTACCGTGTTGATAACACCGTTGTTAGGTTGTCTACCTTAGCTTGGCAAGCACCTATATTCTCCGGCTCCCTGAGGCTCAAGAGAACTGGCCCCGCTTAAACCTATGTTTACTAGGGTGCTTATTGTAAATTAATATAACATGAGGGGGTTTTATGAAAAATAGTTTTGATATGTTTTCAAAATATACCTCAAGTATTTAATTATCGTCTTTAGGGTTTTCATAATTGTAATTTTTATAAAGTGAAATATTCTAGTGGATATAACCTACTTTTCATTGTATATGGTATTTTAGTGTAATTTTGGAATGGTATTGAATTGTAAAGGTAGTTTCATGAAATTTGTGATTTCTTTGATTTAGAAAACATGGAATATATATATATATATATAATATATTAAAAGTAGATATTTTGATAGTATTTATATATATCTAATATTTAAAAATAATATAGAATTTATTTATTAAATAGAAATCACATTTTTCTTAAAAATTGCATTAAAAATTCCATCGAGATCGAATGCTCCTTACGGAGGTCTGCATTTCGCTCTACTAGGCCCGAGGATGTGCGATAACCCGCACCATCCCGATCGGAGTTCCCCAAAATGGGTTGTAGAGGCGCAATTGCACGAAATTAAATAACACACTTTTAAAGAAAACGGTTTCGGAATGCTTGTGGTATTTAAGTGTAAACTCGTATTTTCCCATAAACTAATGTCCCAAGAGTTATCGTGGTATGCCAAAAATGTGTGTTGTGATGATTTAGATCATTATCTCGTGAGTTTTCTAAAGGTAATATAAGGGAATATGTTGAATTGTGTCGAAAGTAAAGTATATAGTATTTAACCGTAAAAATACGATAAAAGTTGCATAATAGATTCTTTTGAGATGAAACTTTTTCTAATGTGTTTGTTTATTTTTGTTGTTCATTATGAGGGAATATGGTATTTTATTGTTTAAGAAAAATGGAGTTTTTAAAGAAAAACGAATCGGAAGTCGGAATAACTCCGCTTCTGACAAGTTTTGAAAATAAATTGTTTTAGAATAGAGATGGAGGAGAGGAGTGGGGACTTACTGATTTGAAACAAAAAGAAGAGGTAGGGAAAGACTTTGGAATCGCTGGGAAGTCGTTTCGTTGCCGGATTCTTCTTGAAACTTCGCTGGAACCTTGCCCTTTGCTAACTCCACTTGCACAACTTGGGACTTGGAAATTTTAGAGAGTTTTTGTATGGAATTTCTGAATGAGAAGGGGTGAAAAGTAGTGTGGTATTTATAGGGAAAATTAGAGTTTAGGGTAATGAAGAATGGAATTAAAATTTGCATTAAAAATGAATTACAGAGAGGAAATTATCACTTTCTGGATGTTTTCAGAGTAAACAAACAACATGGGGTAGTGGGGTAGGAGAAGGGGTTCAGGGATAAAAATTTGAGGGCATCCCCTACAGATTTACCCGGCGGTGCCGGCCTCCCCTTTGAATCTCGCCGATCCTATCCGGTGGGATAGGCTTGGGATTCATGCCATGTGTCCCTGTCGCTTGGTATACCTCAGTGCACATGTTTATTTTCTTTGTGACTTTTCATTTTACGTGTGGTGCACGTATAAATCTTTGTGCTTCTAACAGATTTAAAAGAAAATCAATTAAAAATATATGTGGCTGGGGGGATTCAATCACAGGGGCTATGTCACAGCAGTGCGAGGCTTTACCAATGAGCTACAAGTGCTTTCTTGCTGTTCAAAAGTAATTCAAATACTTATAGTGTACACAGGATTGCAATTACTCCATTTGTACATTAAAATTTAATCAAATTTCCTATAAACTGAAATAGAGTTGTTACAACCCACTTAGAGAAGTAGTCGGTTGTTGCCAATATAAACTGACGTCCTTTAGACGACGCCGGTTCAATAGGGTCAATTATATCGGTTCCCTACATTTCGAACGGCCAGCTAGCCACTTTTGGGTGAAGCGGATTTGGATGTTGGTGGATGAAGTCCTCGTGGATTTGGTACGAGTGACGCTGCTTCGCATATTCGAGGCAGTCCTGAATCATTGTGGGCCAATAGTAACCCATTCTATTGATCTTTAGCTTCATCTTTAGCCAGCTTGGCAAGAACCGTAGAGTCTGTGGTGAATTTCTTGAACGACTTTCTTTGCTTCCTCAGGCCCTAGGAATCATAGCCATAAACAGTCATACGATCTCTTGTATAGAGTATCATTGATGAAAGCGAAAGACAAAGCTCGTTTCATGAGCTGATGTCTAAACGAATCATTTTCGGGCGTTCGTCGGGACTTAAAGTAGTCCATGAAGACTTCCCTCCAGTTCTTGACCTTTTCTTCATCCTCTATTTGAAGGGCTGCTTGTTCGGTCGTTTCTTTTCTTTCAGATGACCCTATCAGATCGTCCGAAGATATATCTGTTGGCGTGAGTACCCTGCGGCTTTGCACAATGATCTTTACGTCATCAAGGCCGTCATCAGCCAGTTCCTTAGCCAATTTGGTCAACACGTCCGCCTTGCTATTTTCTGCACGCGGTATACTCTCCAGGATGTAGGAAGGGATTTGCGTCAGCAATTGCTGCATTCTTTCGCCATATTTTATCAGCTCTTGCTTGCACGTCTGACAGTCGCCATTTACTTGGCTAACGATCAGCTGGGAGTCTCCATATATAAGGAGGTCTTTGATTCCCACGTCGATACCGATCTCGAGACCTGCTATCAAAGCTTCATATTCAGCTTCATTATTAGTCCTTGGCTCCGTTAAGGAGAGGGCGTAACGCAATATCCGTTGAGGCATATGACCCCAAGAGTGTTTCCTACGAGAGGTGGCAGCTTTATTCCCGTTGACAGGGCTTTCGCGAACCGCTTCTCTGCCTTGATCCTTCTCTTATTTGTCACAGGTATACTTTGGTTTGGTTGGAATACTTTACGACTCATCCTTGCCGCAGCTTATTCATCCTGACGCTGACGCTTAGCCTTTTCATATATGGCTATTTTGCGTTCTTGGTCAGCTTTGCTTTTTCGAACGGCTTCGTTTAATAGCCTATCGATCGGGTCTTCTGGCAGTTCTGGGGATTTTAGCACCGATTCTGCACCCAGTTCCTCCGCGTTATTTTTTGACGCCGAGAGAGTTTCTTCATCATTTAATGACGAATGGGAGACCATATGGCAACTTGCTACATAGTCTTCGGTTTCTTCTGACGAGTCATTTTCCTCATCGTTGTCACTATCTTTGTTCTCAAGAATATGGTTAAGGAACTCTTCGAGCATGACCGGTTTCCGCGCCTTCTGGTTGTATTCCTCCAGCGCGTCAATGTACTTTTGTAGGTCTGTGCGCTTGTCGTCATACTCAGCAGGCTGCACAGGCTTCTTGGTCTTCTTCTTTTTCTTCGAAGTCTTTGAAGGCTTGACTTGGGGATTTTGCCCTTCGTCAACAACTTTCGGTACGGGACACGGTTTCAGCATCCCTTCAATGATTTCAGGTTCAAGTGGGCTTTTCCACCTGACTGCTGGATATGCCTGTAGGTCCTTCAGCATTCTTTTGGTTTTAGCTGAAAGAACAACTTCCCATGGAGTTTCTTCCACGAGTGAGCATGATGCCCCTGGCACATCTACCTTTTTGGGAGTGTACTTCTGTGGTGGGTTCACCCTCCAGTTTTTAGACAACGCGAACTGTAGGGTTGCTATGCACTGCCACAAGGGTCTACGAGGCATTAACCATGCCCGATTAAAATTTTAGCCGTGCCGAACAACCCAAAGACGGATCTTTAAACTAAGGTTTAGACGAAAACAAGCATGTTAAACTCTTTAACACTAAGTGAGAGGGATTACAACCTTTACAGATCCGGTCCTTCACTTCTTAAGCTCCGTGTTGAGGTCGCTTCGCTGCGATCATCCTGTTCCGGACTCTCGAGAGGCTTCACGAAGAGAAAGATGCATTCTTGCTTCCGATCTTCGATACAAAGATGATCTACCTTGAAGTTTCGTTAACACAAGCTGGCACTCATAATATGAAGTGAACACCCTCATCTAAATGGCAAGGATAGATGAGGATGATGAAGTAGGATTTTTGCTCTCTTTTATTATTTTTTTCTCACACTCATTCATCACTTGCAAAAAAGCTAGTAAGCTTTTTCATGAAAGAAAGAAGAAGGAAGAAGATGAATGAATCAATTAGAAACCTTTTGTGATGAATAATGAAAGAAAGATAATGATGAATAATACAACCATGGTTGCTAAACCTTTGTAGAGAATTAACCAAGGGCTAGGGTTTGGGTTGGGTTAAAGCATGAGTCATTTGAAAATATCTTGCACAAAACAAAAAGAAACCTTCTAGAATCATCAAGAAGGAACTAACCAAAAAAAACCCTAACCTTGTTTAATCTCCACTAAACATGTTGCATTAGTTATCATATCATGTTACAATATTATATATCACATATATAATATTTTTCGTAACAATATAAAATAATACAATTAACATATATCGCATATATATCAATGTATTACCCGAGTGAGAAAAAGAATCTTTTAGTTAGCTAATATTAGTTAATGTAATTTAATATATCATATATATTATTATACATTAAATTATCGAATCATCACTTGATCCGACAATCCAGCTATATCGCATAT
Organism: Agapanthus africanus; assembly: GCA_030015575.1. Taxonomy (NCBI): domain Eukaryota; kingdom Viridiplantae; phylum Streptophyta; class Magnoliopsida; order Asparagales; family Amaryllidaceae; genus Agapanthus; species Agapanthus africanus. The sequence goes on along the minus strand of CM057344.1, from coordinate 593,204,709 downwards.
AACCGACGAATACGATGACCGGGCTATATCACATATACCCGGCCGATATCTTATATCGCGAGAATCCAATACGGTATCACATACCGCATTATCCTCGGTCCCGTACATATCACATATGTGCTCCTACTCCGTTTTGCCTGAGTCAAGAAACCTTTGTGTAGGACTCTAAAGAATCGTCAATATGCCGGCAGTAGGTGATGATCATATCAAACACCCACAAGCTGCAAGCGGTCAGCTAAACGTAACAGCCACCCAGGTATTGAGCACTCAGAAGATCAACAAGCAAGCCTGTACATTCTCCTGTGAATCCAACCAGTAACACTCCCATACAGTCCGGTCTCGTCGTCTGATATGTCGCATATCTCGCCTAGGGGTGGTAAACGTCAGACCCCAGTAGCTCGATAAGTCATGTCGATTTGAGGTCTATAACAGTTCGAGAAACTACTGATAACACTTACCAGTAAATCTCAGCAACCCTGGCCAGGGATTTCCTGTTATAGCCAATCGAACACAGCACAACATCAGCTCCCTATACCGGGAGAGACGAATCCCCTCCTATCGCTCATTGCCTCCATGTGATTCGGGACTGTACCCAAAAGCCACCTTTTTACACGCCCTCTTAGACGTGGTATGATGGAAATCAAAGCACAGTGGGAATCACACAAGACTCTATGACGATCTCGGGTCAACAGACTACTCTGTACCGGTGTCACCGGAGAACTGCCATCTGACATGAGGTATAATACCATCTGGGAGTTCTCGGCGAGTCCGTCCAGTGTACCCAGTCTCCACTGAGCACCCGTACACCATCCTTGATGTCAAACACCGATGGATATGGGACCATCCATCGCCCATCATATGGGTCAAGATGCGTATACTCTAGTCTACTTTGGTGTATCGATGCCCTGTCTCGATACACCCTCGACTAGGAACAGTTATAGGATGTACTCGTTGACTACCGTGGCCCCACTAGTATGATCTCATCATAGTCCTAGTAGTCAAGTACATATCCTAAGGGCTTTATCAACATGTAACATAGAGACAATCAGAGTACATGTTAAGATAAAGTACAACCAGATAGCGTACTATCATGTCGAGCAAGAAAGTCCTCTCTATATATGTCCAAGCATCCATTACAATATACATCGTATGTACAGTAATGGCCTCTAAGGCATACATATAACTAACAATCTCCCACTTGCACTAGGGCCATCTGTTGTGGTATCACATACCCAACAATTAGCTGTGGTTGAAGTATCTCATACTCAACCATCCCATAAAAGTCTCTATTGGGAAAAAGACCTTCGTGAGTGGATCCGCGCTGTTGTCCTCTGTGTCTACTCTCTTAACCTCGATCTCCCTGGAGATCAACCATCTCTATGATCAGGTGATACTGCCTAAGAATTATATCTGGATTACTGATGGGACGGAAGTTTCTAGGCAAAAGCCACAACTCCATTGTCACACAATGGTAGGAACGAAGTTCATCTCATGAACTTATATATCCAGACTGCCTCTTTGGTAGCATCCTTGGTAACGATGTATCTTGCCTTTAATCGTCTAGTAAGTTACGGTATCTAGCTTGGAACTCTTCCAACATACCGTCCCTCCACTGAGGGTAAAGACAATGCCTGCGACTGACATTTAGTCGTCCTTATCACCCTGGAACCTTTCCAGTGATTCTCCACAGGATCGATTGATACCATCTCACTACATCTAGTGAGAATCCTAACATCCAATTAGATCTATCTCATAGATCCAAAACCCAGGATTTAGGAGGTATCTCTTTGATCCTATATGGAGAATCCTTGTGATAAGCGGAGATTGATCGAGCGTATCATAGGAAACTCCTTCCCTATCAAGAGTATGTCATCCACGTACTCTACGAGGATCACCGCCATACTCTCTACTACCTTTTTTGTATATACAAGGTTCATCTACCATTTTGATGAAGTCAAACTCTTTGACTACCACATCAAAACAGATGTTCCAACTCCGCGATGTCTGTTTTATCACATAAAACATCTTGCACACGTTTCCGCTGCTCCCACTGTCTACGAAGCCCTCTGGCTGTGTACTTATAGACGCTCTTTTCTAAAACATCATTTAGAAAAGCAGTCATGACACCCAACCGCCAGATATCGTAGTCATGGTATGTAGCCGTGGCAAGTAGGATCTGGATGGACTTAAGCATAGCTTTGAAAGTCTCAACTTTTCCATGTACACCAAGTAATCTTCTCAAGATATACTTGCTCCTGATGGGGATTTAACCCTTCAGATAAAGCAACCAAAGTCCATACTTTGTTGGTGTATAAGGATTCCATCTCAGATCGATAAGCATCCAGCCATTCTTACAGAGTCCCACTCCTGATGGCCAGCCCGAAACTAGTTGGGTCATCATCTCAGGATGCAATCCTCGCTCCCACTGTCATAGAGAAACCGAAGTATCTCTCTGGTGGGTGAGGAACCCTACTAGATCGGCGGAGAGGCTGAGGTTCGTTGGAAACTATTGAATCCTTTGGTTCTACCAAATCATCAGCTGCAGTTTGTATAGCTGGAACCTTTCCAGTTCTACATAACAGACCTTGCCTCGAGCTTGTCCGGATTTTGCTTTTAGACATAGGCCGGACAACCCCAAATCCTAACAAACTTAAGATATGGGCTCTTCCCTTTCCATATCACATATGAAGTGGTAGGCAACTGATTTGATTTGAACCCTATTCAATAGGTATGCAGCTTCTCAAGCGCATAACACCCAAAAGGAAATAGGAAACTCAGTAGTACTCATCATAGAGCACACCATATCACATAGGGTGCTATTGCTCCGCCCCGATACACCGACGTGTTGTGGTGTATACGAAGGAGTAATGCTGAGAGAGAATCTCATTCTTCTTTAGAATAGTCCAGGAATTCCGTACTCAAGTATTCTCCTCCTTGATCACATCAAAGGACATAATACTTTTTCCCGTATTTTGGTTCTCTACTTCTAACTTACATTCTGTGAATATCTCAAAAGGTTCGGACTTGTTTTTCAACAGGAACATATGTCTGAATCTTGAGAGATCATCAGAGAATGTAATGAAGTACAAAGAACCGGTCTTGGCATGTGTAGACAGGGGACCTTCATACATCAGCATGTATCAATCCCAAGAGTTTACTAACTCTTTCTCTGTTTCCAATAAACAGAGCTATGGTCATCTTATCTTTGTGATATGACCGGCAAGTTTCACAAGATGTAAATTCAAACAAATTTAAATATGCATCTTAATGTAACTTCAGCTAGTCGGGTCGCATTAATATGACCTAGTCTACAATGCCTCAAGAAGAATTCATTCATTTCTGAACTATTCCTCTTGTGTGTGTTCTGTATACTAAGAACTATAGTTTGATTTAGAACGTCTATGTTTTTAGATAACGTGCCTGAACCGATCAACTCTTGATATAGGAAATGTTCAAAACATTATCCAACAATACAAAATTATATCCTTTCTTTACTAATAAAGAGACTGATATGATGTTGTATATCAGGTTCGGTATCTAATAACATTCGTTCAAAATCAATGTATTATGGTAATACAGGGTGACAGTGACCAACAGACTTGGCTGCAACACTTGCACCGTTTTCTGTCTCATGAAACTTATCACCCGTTCTCAGTTCTCTACCTTTCTGTAACCCATGTAATAGATTACATATGCGGGATCCTGATCCGGTATCTCATACCCAGGATGTAAAAGATACTGAGAAACAGTTCTATGTAATGAACACACCCGAAGATGATGCATCAGCATGCACTTTCTTCGTTTCGGCGGCACGGGAAATCTGGTATTCCCCAATTTCCTTCTCTGTCTTATAACAATTATAAGTTGGAGCGAGACCAACGTTCCCCGGCTCAGTATAACAAGCGGGTTCAGTCAATATATCCGTTTTATTATCTTGATTAAGGCGTGATATGGTCGCTACCTGGAGAGAGAGAGAAGAAAACACTCAGCGTATGCTCTTGCAAGATTAGATTGGTTATCTAATATATCTAATCAGGATGTCCCCCACTGTTTTAATCAAGTCTTCCTTCAAACCCTAAAAGGAAAGACTAGCCGGGATTAATTACATGCTACAAGTTCGCCAATCTTTCAGCCAGGCCAGTGTTGGTACTTTGAGGGAGGTCCCCCGTGCTTTCGCACGAACCTAATTAAAGTAAACCTCGTTTTCCCAGGGGCGTAACCCCGTTAACACCTTTTCTTGACACCTACTTGATCGGCTAATTGTAATGTGTAAAACTCTCCCAGGAATAACTCTTACTCGCAGCGGGTATCGGGATCCAACTATCTCATAGAAGGTATGCAATCTTATTGCAAATTTCAACACTTGAAATTCCCAATAATATTTTGCCCCTAGCGTCCTATGACCTTGACGGAGGCCAAACTACCCATAGTCCGCTAGTCAAGTTCAACCCGTCATTTCCTGATTGAATTAAACCCACCCGCACGACCCTTGACAAGGTCAACAAAGTCGCACGACTGCCCTAATCCAATCGCATCAAATGCTTATGTAGATAAGCATAAATAGCTACCGCACACTACACCTTGACAAGGTCAACAAACGCAGCACGAATACTATGAAGTACTTATCTAAAATGACGGAGGGCTACGACGGGTTTTTCAGAAAACCCTTTGCGTAATGAACTTGATATCGTTGTAGAATCGAGTGATTTTAAATGGAGTGTTTTTGAGGCTTTTCTAGTTTTGCTAAAGGGGTCACTCCCGGTGAAGGGATCGTCGGCCCTTTCCTCATCGAATAAGGTGCAGGATATTTCACAAATATCACTATGCAAAGCAAAAACTATAGAAGCAATCAAAAGACAAACCGAGTTTGTAGCATCTGCTAGTTTCACTAAAGAGGTCACTCCCGGTGAAGGGATCTCGGCTCTTTCCTTATCGAATAAGGTGCTGGATGTTCTACAAGGAACACCTCTATGCAAAGCAAGAACTAGAGCTACCAGTTTTTAAACAAGTTTCTACAACATCTTTAGGTTTCTTTTATTTTCATTAATCTCATTAATGAAGTCCCATTTTATTATGCTTCACAAGCATCACTTTTGAAACGAAATCTGCAATATAACACTTATCTCATATATATAATATAAACATTCGTCTCAGGCAGTAATATGATCTCATCACAGAACATTGCAGCAGAAGAACATATATGAAATATTGGATATACTAGGACATCCGTGTTTTCAATACGAGCCTGTATAAAACACGGATTCCACGGTCGTGATGAATAGCCAAACCCACATCCCTAGACCCCTACGAGAGAGGCAAGCAACACTGCCAATTCTAGGGTTAGGAGACCCGGTTTCGACTCCTCGAGATGGTCTCCCACTGGACCCTAGAACCCGGTTACTTGTGCTCCCCGACTTGGGTCTACCTAATGCGGAAAAGTAAATAATATACAATGGTGACATCATCCTCAGCCCAGAAGTGCCCTAATAAAAGAATATTACATACAAATGAATTTTACATGAATGAAAAAGAAAAAACTCTCATCTCACATAAAACCCCCGGCTATTCAGAACGCGACGATCCAATATAATATATCACAGCAACACATAATATCTCATATCATCAACGTAAGCAAGTATGCGTATCCCGATTGTCGTTGATGTATAGCAACGAAGCCGGCGATACACCACATACTACGCTTACGGTCACAGAAAAGAAAGTGTAAAACTATAACATTTGGAATCCACAACCTCTTTAGACATCGCATGCCTAACCAAATGAATTCCTTAGACATCGCATGCCTAACAATTATAAAACCCGCATTTTAGTCTCATTATTGAAAACTCTTTTCAATATCAAGTCGGGCAATTCAACAAGATTCCCGACATCCTGATCGAATGCTCGTCGCAAACTTTAGTAGACGGCCGCACCCCCGAATGCTGTCGACGAAGTGCACTAAGGCGGAACACCGCTGCCGCGAGCACCCGAATGGATGCTTTTGGCGACGGGGTTCTCCTACAGTCACTTGGTCGGGGCTATGGGGCGTGGCTATCTGTTAAGTTTACCCGGCGAGTATCCGCGTACGCTACGTGATTACGACGGACTTTTGATCACATCAAAATTCCGTGGCAACCGATCATCAGAGACTGAACTGCTAGATTTATAATATTCAAATTAGTTATGTCATAACTACCTGTGGATTCCAAATATTGTATCACATTCCAGATAAATAGACAATGTTAAAATTTCCGATCGAATAATCAAACACCCAAGATTTCCCCAATATATCTCAACACTTAAAATCGGTTTAAAAACATCCATCACATGCCACAGTACCAATGGTCCAGCCGTAGAAGGGTCAAGCCAACGCCTCACATGTGGCACGTCGTACTGCCACAAACCCTAAGGTTCAGAGGCAGTTCAAGATGGTCAAATAATCGAGTTAAGGTTTGTTGTCTTCTAGAGGGTCCACCGCGTTACTTGCACGACTTAGAACGTTCCTAAACTATGAAAAAATCCAACGCTTGGAAATTTTCCGGCAGGGGAAAAAGTGAGTTATTGATATCTGGTCGAACTTTTTAACACGATCTAAAAATTACCCGGACAAACTAAACAAAGTTAAATTATCCGATCGAATCAACGAGTCCCCAATACAACCCTAGAAAACTCAACACATGAGTGGAATTAAAACATTCCCAGAAACAATTGCCAAGAAAGGACCTAAGAATAAATATATGAAATTTCAGGGACTAATTCAAAATTTTGGCCGCGGAACCGCCGCCAAACCCTTGGTTTGGCCGCGGTTCCGCGGTCCTATGAGCGAATTAGTGGGCCGTACTTCACAGTAATTCTTAGTTTTTCCTACTTGTTGTTCTGAGTATTTTTAATACTGAAAAAATCACATTTTTAGAAAATGTACAGAGAGGGGTATAAACCGGGTATTCGGAGTTCGACCGGACTTTAAACTTCGCCTAGACTTCGCCTAAAACTCTAGCTTGGCTCTGATACCACTGTAGGGTTGCTATGCACTGTCACAAGGGTCTACGAGGTATCAACCATGCCCGATTAAAATTTTAGCTGTGCCGAACAACCCAAAGCCGGATCTTTAAACTAGGGTTTAAGCGAAAAAAAGCATGTTAAACTCTTTAACACTAAGTGATAGGGATTACAACCATTGTAGATCCGGTCCTTCACTTCTTAAGCTCCGTGTTGAGGTCGCTTCGCTGCGATCATCGTGTTCCGGACTCTCGAGAGGCTTCACGAAGAGAAAGATGCAGTCTTGCTTCCGATCTTCGATACAAAGATGATCTACCTTGAAGTTTCGTTAACACAAGCTAACACTCATAATATGAACTGAACACCTTCATCTAAACGGCAAGGATAGATGAGGATGATGAAGTAGGATTTTTGCTCTCTTTTATTATCTTTTTCTCACACTCATTCATCACTTGCAAAAAAGCTAGTAAGCTTTTTCATGAAAGAAAGAAGAAGGAAGAAGATGAATGAATCAATTAGAAACCTTTTGTGATGAATAATAAAATGAAGATAATGATGAATAATGCAACCATGGTTGCTAAACCTTTGTAGAGAATTAACCAAGAGCTAGGGTTTGGGTTGGGTTAAAGCATGAGTCATTTGAAAATATCTTGCACAAAACAAAAAGAAATCTTCTAGAATCATCAAGAAGGAACTAACCCAAAACAAACTCTAACCTTGTTTAATCTCAACTAAACATATTGCATTAGTTATCATATCATGTTACAATATTATATATCATATATATAATATTTATCGTAACAATATAAAATAATACAATTAACATATATTGCATATATATCAATGTATTACCCGGGTGAGAAAAAGAATCTTTTAGTGAGCTAATATTAGTTAATGTAATTTAATATATCATATATATTATTATACATTAAATTATCGAATCATCACTTGATCCGACAATCCAGCTATATCGCATATAACCGACTAATACGATGATCCGGCTATATCACATATACCCGGCCGATATCTCATATCGCGAGAATCCAATACGGTATCACATACCGCATTATCCTCGGTCCCGCACATATCACATATGTGCTCCTACTCCGTTTTGCCTGAGTTAAGAAACCTCTGTGTAGGACTCTAAAGAATCGTCAATATGCCGGCAGTAGGTGATGATCATATCAAACACCCACAAGCTGCAAGCGGTCAGCTAACGTAACAGCCGCCCAGGTATTGAGCGCTCAGAAGATCAACAAGCAAGCCTGTACATTCTCCTATGAATCCAATCAGTAACACTACCGTACAGTCCGGCCTCGTCGTCTGATATGTCGCATATCTCGTCTAGGGGTGGTAAACGTCAGACCCCAGTAGCTCGATAAGTCATGTCGATTTGAGGTCTTAACAGTTCGAGAAACTAATGATAACACTTATCAGTAAATCTCAGCAACCCTGGCCAGGGATTTCCAGTTATAGCCAATCGAACACAGCACAACATCAACTCCCTATACCGGGAGAGACGAATCCCCTTCTATCGCTCATTGCCTCCATGTGATTCGGGACTGTACCCAAAAGCCACCTTTTTGCACGCCCTCTTAGACGTGGTATGATAGAAATCAAAGCACGGTGGGAATCACACAAGACTCTATGACGATCTCAGGTCAACAGACTACTCTGTACCGGTGTCACCAGAGAACTGCCATCTGACGTGAGGTATAATACCATCTGGGAGTTCTCGGCGAGTCCGTCCAGTGTACCCAGTCTCCACTGAGCACCCGTACACCATCCTTGATGTCAAACACCGATGGATATGGGATCATCCATCGCCCATCATATGGGTCAAGATGCGTATACGCTAGTCTACTCTGGTGTATCGATGCCCTGTCTCGATACACCCTCGACTAGGAACAGTTATAGGATGTACTCGTCGACTACCGTGGCCCCACTAGTATGATCTCATCATAGTCCTAGTAGTCGAGTACATATCCTAAGGGCTTTATCAACATGTAACATAGAGATAATCAGAGTACATGTTAAGATAAAGTACAACCAGATAGCGTACTATCATGTCGAGCAAGAAAGTCCTCCCTATATATGTCCAAGCATCCATTACAATATACATCGTATGTACAGTAATGGCCTCTAGGGCATACATATAACTAACAAGAACTTCCCCTGTTGATACTGGTCCTCGACCCAGTTCTTGAAGACGTAATAATCCTTAATTGGGTGGCGCACCATTTTGTGATAGGTGCAGTAGTTAGGGTTATTGACGTCGCTGGGTTGTGGTTGACGCCGTGGGTCTGGAAATGTGATGAGTTTGTTACTCATTGCCAACTCAAATATTCTCCTCGTCTTATCCCGAGGAAACGAGTAAGCGCATCCTAGCCTTTGTTCCAGGGATAGGCATGGTCGTGCGTTGTTTTGGCGAGCAGTCGGTTTTGGGCCACTTGGTTGTTGTTGAGCGTTGGCAATGATGGCCGCTTTCCCTTTACCATTGGCATTTCGAGGGTCCTTACTTGAGGACGAAGGCCCGTGGCCCATCTGGTCCATTTGGGCCAGTTTATCGATCAGAGCCTGGAAAGTTGTTGGTTTGAAGAACGTCTTGAACTCGGACACAGTCGTTTGAGGATCAAGGGTCCCGATGAACATGCCCATGGCGGGGGATTCTTCGATGCGCTGTTCGCACTTCGACCATAGGTTCCACCACCGAATCGCATATTGGACCCAGGTTTCTCCTGGCTTTACCCTGGCATTGATTAATGCTATGATCGGGGTGCACTCGCTTGCGCTGGCGAACCACTTTGTGAACAATAGTTCCATCTCTGTGAATGTTGTCACGGAGCCATTTGGGAGCTCCGAGTACCATTCAAAGGCCGTATCTGACGGGCTGCCAACGAACCGGCGAAGCAACAGTTTGTCGTCGCCTCCAGTGTTGCCTCATAGAGCTCTGAACCGCGCGACGTGCTGATGTGGGTCACCTTTCCCCTTGTACATATAGAACTTGGGGATCGTAAATCCCGGCGGGTATTTAATTTGGTCATACCATCCTGGATACGGTCGCCCAGTTCTGAAGATTTGGCCTGCGGCTTCATTAGCTTGATGAGCTCGTATTTGTTGAACGATATAATCATCAAGAGCAGCCTTGGAGATCGTTTCCTCCTTGGCTATTGATAAAGCCGGAAGAGGGTTTGATGTTTCCCCTCTGTCATCCTCGATGATTATCGGCATGTCGTCGGCTGGGGTTCTGGCTGGATTATCATCCCAACCATGTCTTAGAACAAAATAGCCATCTGCTTTATGTTAGCAGCCTGCTCAGCAGCTTCCTTATCCTTTCTTTCATGCACCTTTCGCAGGAACTCTGTATCGGTCTCTTGCTCCTGGCGTTGTTCGGCTGTTGTGTCTGTGCTTTCTTTCTGCCCGGTAAGTGCTGCCATTTTGGTCAGCATTTCCTGGAGCTTTTGTTGTTGCTCCTAAGCTTTTGTCAGCGACTGAGTTTGCGGTCGATGACCTACGGAAGCACGGCTTTCTTCTTTCCTGAAAGCCATGTGGACCGTATATACGATCATGCTCCAAAACTTGGGGCGTTTGAGTCCATCGCCTTTGGAATTTGCCGCAGGCGGTGAGATTTTCTCCGGCCTCATCCTTTTGTGGGAGGTCGAAGTTGAAGGAGCTGTTATAACAGGCACCTGTGTAGAAGAAGTCCCTCGCTGTATGACGGAGGGATGGCCTTTCTCTTGCCGAGTCTTTGATTTCTTCGGTCGACGAGAGTAGTCTTTGTTGATCACAGAGTCCTGGACTTTCCGCTAGACCCTGTGAATTTGGGAGGAGAGCCATTGACGGGGCTGCTCCGTCTTTGACTCCACCGTGGCCTCTGCAGGTGGGGGCAATTTCTTTAGCACCGCCGTTGGAGAGTTCTTGCGTACCCTCCTGAGCAGATCAAAGCTGGTGGGGTAAGTCCAGAGGAGGAGTTGCCCCGAGCTTTTCTCACTCGGCGCCAGTAGCGACGTCGAACGTGTCTTGCAAACAGGACTGCCTCAGATTTGGAAGCGGCTTCTTCGTGCCAATTGGCTTTATTGAGGGGCTGATGTTGGCATCAACCTGTTGAAGACTGACGTCCTTGGCAGAGTTTGAGGAGGAACGACCAATCTTTCAAAGGCCGATCTTCTGATGGGGGAAGCGTTTTTGACGGCTTCGCCAGTAGTAGGGGTTGGGAAGGCTATCCATTTTGGGGCAGCCCCTTAGGTATCACGAGCCTCTTTGCGGGCCCGTTTGGGTTCTTGCCCGGCCTGTTAAAGACTTAGACGTCAGCTTTGGACGGCCCGTTGAGAGGGGTCGTTGTGGTTGCTAGTCGATCGAAGACTGGCCTCTTGGGAGCTTCTTCTTGCGACACTGAGGCACCGAAACTCACTGGTGGGAGCATAGTTCCGAAGAACAACCCAGTAGTGGCTTGTATAACTTACCACACCGGCATTGAAAAGATTGAGGCCTCGTTGGGCTCGTAGGTCACTCTTCCAGCTGGGGTAAAGTGAGAGTTGCTGTTGCAAGAAGTGCAGTTAGAAGCCATCGATTTTTTTGCACAGGAGCAAGACACTAAATTTTAGTACTTCAAATCCAAGGGCAACCATAGCGAACCGTGATTTTTTCGCAAAACACAACACATGAAGTGTGGAGTGGAAAGAGGAAAAGGTTCCACCGGACGTGTCAGAATCTGTTTACCGCCGGCAACAGAGATGAACTGGGATGGATCATCTTGCCTGAATCTAGGGGCAGATGCTATATGGATTTATTCGTTCACCTCTCCGAAAATACCAAGTTGATTTATGGCACCATATATCGGAAGTTTGGACAGACGCGACCGTTGTAACAGACTTTATCAGATTCTCCCTCATTTTATGAGGGTTTTTTGATTGTGGAGATGCTCTTCCCTGCAGGCGCAAGCCCCTGCAGTTAATTACGTTACCGCATTGCGATAACCACTTTCTCCTGCTCCGGCAGTTCATTTCGTGTCATGTGTGTTTTTGTTTGTTTAGGTTGCCCGTGGATTGTATACGGAGACTAGTTTGTGTCATCGCCCGTAGAGCACAGATTAGTCCAAATCCGTATATTTTAGATTTGGGCTTGGGTTTATTTAAGGACCGTTAATCTGGTTTGAGATTAAGATCGACTTAAAACATATGATCATTTGGGCTCAATTATTTTATTTTAAGGACATCACTGTCTATTATCGCCATATTTGAGGAGAAATTTTAGTTCAGGGACATTTCGGTCCATCATTCCCATTTTGGGCACGGATGTTAGTTTAAGGACATTTCGGTCCATTACCACCATGTTTGAGGCAAGTATTTGAGGTGTGCACGTCAATTTGGAAGTGTATCAATATATGATGAAATGAGTTGTTCGTTTTCGGGACCCGCCACCTATCTGAAGACGTTGAGGAATTACAACGACATATATCAGAGGTATGAAAAGATATACCCTTGAACCAAATACCGTATTTGAGGGAAAAAGGGGTTGTGGTGGACCTGAGAATCGTTAGTCATATTTGAGAATAAGATTACCTTAGGAGATATGGGATGAATATCATTTTGGATATCATCAATGAGAGATCATTAATCATGTTTGAGACTAAGATAAGTTTAACAATATTTTTAAGGATCATTTTTACTTAAGATCCTGCAAAAGAGCATTTGGGTTCAGCTGCAAGAAAACTTCAGAGACTTAGCCAATTTGGGCTTAGTCTGCTTATTCTTTTTCTTTTTCATTCAAAAGTGCTAACCACTTATTTGGGTTCTATTTGTTCAACCCTTTTCATTTTTATGCAAAAGTGCTAAGCACTTGTTTGATGCTCTGACACTCACATGGGTGTCATGTGAAGCATTTAATTATGGGTGCCGCCCAAAGAGCGCTGAGCACTCAGCCATTTTGGCTGTTTATGGAGTGCTAAGCACTTTTCTCTATTCTTTTTTCATGGCGCCAACTTAAGGAACACGTGAGGCGCTGCCCAATCAGTGCTAAACACTCAGCCGTTTTGGCTTTTTATGGAGCGCTAAACTCTCTTATTATTTTCGTGGCGCCCACATGTGGAGCACGTGAGGCGCTGCGCGCTGTCCAATCAGTGTTAAGCACTTAACCGTTTTGGCTATTTATGGAGTGTTAGGCACCCTATTCAGTGCCCACGTGTGTTTTACGTGGGGTGCTGGCCTTCTATTTTGGGCGCCCGTGTGTTTTTCACGTGAGGCGTTAGGCGCTGTAAAAAGGACGCCCACGTGGGAAGTACGTGAGGCGCTAGTCTCTTTTTTATATGGAGATTTAATCTCTGTTAATGTTTTTGGAGAGGTTAAATCTCTTTCAATGGTATTTTGACCATTAACGCTCACCAAAATCAATATTTTTGAGGATTTTAGGTTGGGTTTTTAAAAAACTAAGTTCTTGATTTGAAGGAACTGAGTTCCTGGAGTATTATGGACTCCATCTTCTTTCTCTTTAAATTTGTTCTTCCTTGAATCTTTGATTCTCAAGAACAAGATCTTCCCGATGAGCATTAAATTCTCAACTTGTGGGAGACTTGTCTTATGGATCTCAGATCCAGAGAAAGAACTAAGTTCTTTTTACAAGGGTTAAACTATTAGATATGATATTATAAGTAATATAGATATTTTGATTTCTTTTCTTTACCTAGGGTTTTGGGAAGGAAGATTTTCTTTTTTGAGAATTGAATTCTCTGTTTCTTTCTATCCGCGGTCTCTTCCTATGTCTTTTTTTTCCTCTTCTCTCCCTTTTCTTTCCTTCTTCTTCTGTGTCTTTTTTCTCCTCTCTCCTTTTTCTTTCCTTCTTTTTCTGTGTCTGTGTGAGACTTGATGTCTCGGATCCTTTATATAGTGGAGGCAAGTTATTAATTGGTTTTGATAAAATCTCTCATTGAGAGATTCCAATTGATTTAATTGGTCTCAAAATTGATTTGGGGAATTTTACCCACCGTTGGATATTTGATCCAAGGACTTCTGTTTTACAGAATATGATTCTTTTTGTTTTTAACGAGATTGGAGAAATATTTTCCCCTATACAGAATTTAAAATGGTGATTTTTAATCACCATTGGATTTTTTTAATCCATTGGTTCTCTATTTTGTTTAGAAAGATTGAGAGAATAATTCCAAAATAGAATTTTATTCTATAATTGGATCTTTGATCCAACCGAGAGTATTTTTCTTATTTTAGAAAGATTTGGGAGATGTTTTCGCCCAACATAATTTAATTCTGTATTTTGATGATTTATCATCTCCATTGGATTTTTGATCCAACGGCTCTGTTTAACAGAGAGTAGAATATCCAAACTTTTGTTAGGAAAATGTAGAATTTAATTCTATAGATGTGAACTTAGGCGCTGGCGCTCACGTGTTATACACGTGGGTCCACTTAAGAATTCAATTCTTATGATAGGTATTTATGTGCTTTGCACGTGGGCGCCCGCGTGAGGAGCACGTGCGGCGCCATCTAAGATTTTAACTCTTATGTAATAAGTTCTGTGCTTTACACATTAGCGTCCGCGTGAGTAGCACGTGAGGCGCCACCATAGGATTTAATCCTACAAGATTGGCACTGGAGCTGGCGCCCTTGTGGAGAGCACGTGAGGCGCTACCTCATTAAATCCAACAGAGCTTTGCTCTTTTATTAGGTTTAAATATTGGGGAAATAATCGGCACGATATCATCATAGCAAAAAATGAACTGACGGCATATTCCTAACTTCGGGTCTTGACGACAACGCATATAAAGCATAAAGACCGTCGGAGATCATCCCACCCCAGAAGGGTGTAGTTATGACCCATCGGGGCTCGAAATTGAGCTTAACCTCATGTAAAAAGCGTCATGGAAAATTTCTAACACTTGCTCTTCCGACGGTACTATAACTTGAGGAGATTACTTAAAGACGTCTTGTCCAGCCCCCGAAGGGATCAGAGACACGACAGTCGCGGGGTTACTCGAACACCAGCTTAAAGACTGCATATCGAGAAATATATTAGCCAACGCGACGGTACCACAGACTAAAACCCTAGTACCACAAACCTAATGGACCTCTGTTGTAAAGAATGGGGGTTATCTACATACAACGTTTGGAAAAGTTTGCCCGTAAACCCAAGGGAAGTAAACTAAAAATACTCCGAAATGAGTATATAAACTAGAAACTCCGAAATGAGTGAATAAACTACAAACTCCGAAATGAGTATATAAACTAGAGACTCCGAAATGAGTGAATAAACTACAAACTCCGAAATGAGTACGTAAACTGAGACTCCGAAATAAGTGAATAAACTACAAAGTTCGAAATGAGTACGTAAATTGGTGACTCCGAAATGAGTACATAAACTAGAGACTCTGAAAGGAGTGAATAAACTACAAACTCCGAAATGGGTACATAAACTATTTCGCGCTGAATCAAGAGAGTCAAGAAAAGAGAAGTGCGTATATGAAAGAAAAAAGGTCTTATCATTCATACTTCAGAAATGATTACATAGTGATGATAAGAAGGACTGAAGAAAAAAACACTACTACATCATCTGAGGTCTACAACGGCAAGACGCTAAACTTTGGACATGGATTCTCAAACTCAAAAGCAAGTTTGAGCAGTGCACCTTCAGCTTCATCGACCATCTTTTTGTGCATCTTCTCTCGGATGCAAGCGTCAGGGTCACCACTGATGTCCTCCATCCTCTGATATGCTGATACTATTGCTTTTTGCTAAAAGACGCGGTGCAAGATAGCGATGAGATTATCTCTCCGTTTCTTTGAGATCAACCCCATCAAGTACACTGAATGTACTTTATTCTCAGCATCATCGAGCGCTTGAAGCGGCATAATCTCAAGGCACCCGGGTATAGCTTCCCAGATCGACCCAACGACGATCTTCAAAAGGGCAGAACGGCGAGGAAGCAATCGACCATTATAATCATCGAAGCAACACATCACCGCGTTGCATTGGGTGTCAGTAAACTCCTGGCCTTGGTAGCGGCCTTGGATACGAATATTCTTGTAAGAGATAATCTTTTTAAGATCGTACAGATGACCAGCCATGGTACCTAAAAAAAGTGGAGACTGAGTGATTAGCATATTAAAATCACTACAGTAGGCTTCATAAAATCAAGGTGATGGCTAATCAATGATGAGACATGTGCCCATCATGAGAATCCAAAAGGATTCTCATTAAATAAATTGTGCCCATTAAACAGTGGAGTTAAAAACTCCCAATATTCCCCAAAAAGCAGGCTCTTTAAAACAAACAACAGATTAAAATCTGTGAAAAAAAGAAGGGATTAAGACCTCAAAAATAAAAATAATAATAATAAAACATACAAGAACGAAAAAGGGAATAAAATTCCTAAAATTCTTAAGATCCAAATCAGAGCCAAGCTCTGTAAAAGAAATGGAATTAAATTCCCCTAAACAGTGGGATCAAATGCCAGAAAAATCCTCATGCTAAAGAATTCATGGGTTAATTGATGGAATCAAATTCCAGAACAAGTGTCAAGATGGACAGTAGGGTAAAACACTAGATAAGAGAATTAAATATTCTCAAGTCTTGGATGAGAACATCAGGATCCATGATCTGTAAAAAGAAAGTTTTTTTAGATCTCCAAGAGATCGATTAAAAATAAAGGCTCTGTCGAAACTGATAATAGACTTAAAATCCAAAACTAAGAAAATATATATGCTCAAAAGGAGTTAAGAGCTAAGATTTGTTCATAGTTCTTACCAAGAAATCTGGCAGAGTATGCTCTGTTCAAAAGAGTTCTGGAAGACAGAGATCTAAGCACTGGGAAACAAGAATTAAATTCTCCAAAGAAAGGAAGATTCAAGAGAGAAGATGAAGGGATGGCAGTCATCTCAAGGGCCAAAGGCCCTATTTATAAGATTTGAATGGACGATTCAACTCCCTAGAAGATCCAACGGTGGAAAAAGGTGACACCGTTGCACCCACGTGTAAGCCACATGAGAGCAACGGTGGGGGGCATTTGTTTTCCCAATATTTAAACATATTAAAATAGCAAAGCTCTATTGAAATTTAATGAGGCACCGCCCCACGTGCTTCTCACGAGGGCGCCAGCGCCAATGTGCAAAGCACAGAAAAGCTTCTGGGTAAGAATTAAATTCTTATATGGCACCGCACGTGCTTCTCACGCCGGCGCCAACATGCAAAGCACATAAGCACTTTCTGAGTAAGAATTAAATTCTTATATGGCGCTGCATGTGCTCCTCACGCGGGTGCCAATGTGCAAAGCACAGGAATACCCATATTAAGAATTAAATTCTTAAGTGGCGCCCACGTACATAACATGTGAGCGCCGGCGCCCAAATAGAATTAAATTCTTAAGTGGCGCCCACGTACATAACATGTAAGCGCCGGCGTCCAAATAGAATTAAATTCTACAATACTCTCTGTTAAACAGAGCTGTCGGATCAAAGATCCAACGGAGATGATAAATCATTAAAATATAGATTCAAATTCTATTAGGAGAAAATATCTCCTAAATCTTTCTAAATAAGAAAGATACTCTCGCTTGGATCAATGATCCAATAATAGAATAAAATTCTATTTTGGGAATATATTCCCTCAATCTATCTAAACAAAAAAAGATTGCTCTATGTAAAACAGAGAACCCTTGGATTAAAAATCCAATGGTGATTAAAAATCACCACTTGACAGAATAAATTCTGTATATGGGAGAATATTTCTCCAATTTTATTAAAAACAAGAACAACATGTTCTGTAAAACATATTCTGTAAAACATAAGTTCTTGGATCAAATATCCAACGATGGGTAAAATTCCCCAAATCAATTTTGAGACCAATTAAATCAATTGGAATCTCTCAATGAGAGATTTTCTCAAAACTAATTAATAATCTGCATCCACTATATAAAGGACCCGAGACTTCAAGTCTCACACACACACACACACACACACACACACACACAGAGAGAGATAGGCACAGAGGGAGAGAGATATAGACACGGAGAGACCACAGATAGAAAGAACAGAGAATTCAATTCTCGAAGAAGAAGATCTTCCTTCTAAAAACCCTAGGTAAAAAAAAGAGATCAAAATATCTCATCTGCATGTGATATCACACCTAAGGGTTTAACCTTTTTAAAAAGAACTTAGTTCTTTCTCTGGATCTGAGATCCATAAGATATGTCTCCCATAAGTTGAGAATTTAATTCTCATCGGGAAGATCTTGTTCCTGAGAATCAAAGATTCAGGGAAGAACAAATTTAAAGAGAAAGAAGATGGAGTCCATAATACTCCAGGAACTCGGTTCCTTCAAATTAAGAACTTAGTTCTTTAAAAACTCAACCTGAGATCCTAAAAAAAATAGTGATTTTGGCGAGCGTTAAAGGTCAAAATACCATTGACAGAGATTTAACCTCTCTGAAAATGTCAATAGAGATGAAATCTCCATAAAAAAAAAGACTAGCGCCTCACGTGCTTCCTACATGAGCGCCCTTTTAACAGCGCCTCGCATGAAAAACACACGGGCGTCCAAAACAGAAGGCCAGCACCTCATGTAAAACACACGTGGGCGCTGAATAAAAGTGCTCAGCACTCCATATACAGCCAAAGACAGCTAAGTGCTTAGCATTGATTGGACAGTGCCCAGCGCCTCATATGCTCCTCACGTAGGCGCCATATAAAAAGTGCTTAGCACTTCATATACAGCCAAAACGGCTGAGTGCTTAGCACTAATTGGGCAGTACCCAGGGTCGCACGTGCACCTCACGTGGACGCCATAGGAAGTGCTTAGCACTTCACATTTAGTCAGAAGGACTAAAGTGTTCAACATTTATTGGGCAACGCCCATGACTGAATGCTTCACATGATATATATATGAGCATCAAAGTTCAAGTAAGTGTTTAGTACTTTTACATAAAAAGAAAAGAGCTGAACAAACAAAGCCCAAATAAGTGCTTAGCACTTTTGAATGAAAAAGAAAAAGAATAAGCAGACTAAGCCCAAATTGGCTAAGTCTCTGAAGTTTTCTTGCAGCTGAGCCCAAAAGCTCTTTTGCTGGATTTTAAGTAGAAATGATCCTTAAAAACTTTGTTAAACTGATCTTAGTCTCAAACATGACTAATGATCTCTCATTGATAATATCCAAAATTATATTCATCTTGTATCTCCTAAAGTAATTTTAGTCTCAAATATGACTAACGATTATTAGGACCACCACAAACCCTTTCCCTCAAATACGGGATTTGGGTCAAGGGTATATCTTTCCACACCTCTGATATATGTCGTTGTAATTCCTCAATGTCTTCATAGAGATAGTGGGTCCTGACAACCAATAACTCCTTTCATCATACATTGCTGCACTTCCAAATTGACGTTCACACCTCAAATCGGATCGCTTCCCAAATTGGGCGTAGTCCATGTCACCATCGTTCACTCCGCCACGTAACGAATACACATGCGTGCAAGATTAATGTTGGACCGAAATGTTCCTGAACTAAAATTTTGCCTCAAACATGGCGATAATGGACCGAAATGTCCTTAAACTAACATTCGTCCCCAAAATGGGAATATCGGACCGAAACGTCCCAAAATTAGTGCGTCGCCTCAAATACGGCACGTCGTCCGAAACAGGGCGATAATGGACCGAAACGTTCTTAAACTAACATTCGTCCCAAAAATGGGAATAATGGACCGAAATGTTCTTAAACTAAAATTTCGCCTCAAACATGGCGATAATGGACCATGATGTCCTTAAAATAATTGGGCCCAAATGCTCATATGTTTTAAGTCGATCTTAATCTCAAATTAGATTAACGGTCCTTAAATAAACCCAAGCCCAAATCTAAAATATACGAATTTGGACTAATCCGCGCCTTACAGGCGACGACATAAACTAGTCTCTGTATACAATCCACGAGCAACCTAAACAAACAAAAAAAATAACACACGACACGAAGTAAACTTCTGGAGAAGGAGAAAGTGGCGATTACAATGCGGTAACGTAATTAACTGCAGGGGCTTGCGTCTGCAGGGAAGAGCGTTCCCACTATCAAAAAATCCCTCATAAAATGAGGGGGAATCTGATAAAGTCTGCTACAACGGTCGCGTCTGTCCAAATCTCCGATATATGGTGCTATAAATCAACTTGGTATCTTCGGAGAGGTGTACGGATAAATCCAAATAGTATCTGCCCCTAGATTCATGCAAGACGATCCATCCCGGTTCGTCCCTGTCTTCCTGCGGAGAACAGACATCATTAAAGCAAAAACGAAGTGACGGCATATTCCTAACTTCGGGTCTCGACGGCAACACATACAAAGCCTAAAGACCATTGGAGATCATCCCATCCTAGAAGGGTGCGGTTATGACTCATTGGAGCTTCAAATTAAGCCTAATCTCAAGTAAAAAGCACCATATCAAATACCTAACGCTTTCTCTTCCGACGGTAAAATGGATATTCCAACCTAAAGAAGATTACTTGAAGACGTCTTATCCAGCCTCAGAAGAGATTAGAGACACCACAGTCATGGGGCTACTCGAGCAGCAACCTAAGAGACTGCATATCGAGAAATACATCAGCCAACGTGATGGTACGATGGACTTAAACCTAATACGACAAACCTAATGGACCCTTGTCATAAAAGTGTGGAGGTTATCTACATTTTACATTAGAATACACCTGCGAGATCCTCTCGAACCGTATCGACTCGTAAAGAGAAACATCTTTATGAGACCCTCATGGCTCATAAAGGTGAAAAGACTTAGGCGACAGGGATATCAACCTGTTTCCTAAGCATTTTTGCCCCACAAGGAGGTCAAGAATAACTCTTGTATACTATCCACGGGCCACATTCGACAAAATTGGTAGAAGTCGCCGCCATCAAAACAAAAAGGTGCAACTCACGGGCCTCAGGGCTTAGAACTATATTTCTTAAAAATTGTGATTTGAGTCAATGATAGATGACGGCGCGGTGCCCTCTCGCTATCTTCTAAGGTTGAAATTCAAATAGTTATGTACGATACGCCATCCCGAAACCAGCCGTATGCTATGCATTACTCTACACTACTTCACTCACGTATATACCTCCATGAGCAAAATAGTCGGGGGAATTTGTTCACACCTATTTGAGCGTTCACTTACAAACATATGTGTACTTGAATGAGAAATAGTGTTGAAAGCATGCTGATTTATATACGCATGTGGAAGGTTAGCGCATGACACATGCATACGTACAAGATACATACATGTTTAAATGATACAATCAGAGGAAGAACATGTGTTGGAAATGAAGTATTCGGCGGTCAACGATAAAATGAATGCATTTAAATAAATATTTTATTCTACGGGGAAGAGATCACCAAATATGGGATCAAAACTATAAGGGTTTACAAAACAATAAACAAAGTTTTCTAAAGCCCTCTCAGCCTTCTCCACCATATCGAAGCGGTGATCCTCACGAAGGGTTGCTCCCCATCGATCAATGCCATGCTCATCAGCGAAAGCAGACATGATGGCCCGCTGAGCCCGTATCCGACTCAGCAAATAAACGGAGCGATCCCTCAGAGGCTTGGTAATCAAGTATGCCTCATGAACGCAGTCGATCTTGTCCTGCGCTGCGTCGAGCATCGCCAGAGTCATCTCTGTGGGATGAGGAGGAATATCGTCGAGCATGGACATAAAGATCACCCGAAGCCAAATAGAGCCAACGGGGAGAGGAAATCCCCTACGGATCAGTAGCTCGTGAATCACCGTGTCATATTGATCATCCGTAAGAGCAGCATTCACCAAGCGTGCAGCAAAATGAGAAATAATTTCCTCGATAGACACCTCCCATAGCTGCCGAGGAGTAAGTAGGCGATTACGGGCCATGACTCTTGCTCTGTTAAAATGGTTCTTTTCTTGTGAAGGAGAAGAAGAACATTGCTTTACATTATAAAGAGAAAGCATTCAAGTCGCGGCATAAAAAATAATGTGCATGGTGGAACTATTTCCAAGCTCTGACTAAAAGAGGCATTGGAAAGAAAAATGTCGACTCAGGAAAAATAATAATTGAGACAGTGCCTCACGTGAAACACACATAGGTGCTGGCTAAACCTCTGACGGCGCATCACGTGAAACACACGTGAGCGCCGACGTGCAAAGCACGTGGTGCTTGTTATATAAGAATTAAATTCTTAGGCGGCGCCCAAATTAAAGAGGGTAGAATTAAATTCTATATGAGAAATATTTTCCCAAAAACTGGAGCCGTTGGATCAAAGATCCGATGGTAGAATTAAATTCTATTAGGGGAAAATATCTCTCTGACCTTTATTTTTATATGAAAAAGTTCTTCTCTGTTAAACAGAGAACGGTTGGATCAAAGATCCAATAATAGAATTAAATTATAAATTTGGGAAAATATTTTCCTAATCTTCCCAAATAAGAAATATATACTCTGAACCCTTGGATTGAAAATCCAATGGTGATTAAAAATCGCCGTTTGATAGAATTAAATTCTATCTATGGGAAAATATATCCTTAATTTTGTTAAAAACTAGAATATATATTCTGTAAAACAGAAATTTTATGGATCAAAGATCAAATGGTGAAAAAAAATCCGCCGAACAATTTTTGAGGCCAATTAAATCAATTGGTATTTCTCAAATGAGAGATTTTTTCAAACTAATTAACAATTTTCCACTCTTATATAAAGGATCCGAGACTTCAAGTCTCATATCGAGAATCGAATTCATAAGCTTCTCGAAAAAAAACTGAAAAGATTCTCGCTCTCTCGAACCCTAGGTAAAGAAAACCAGAGATAAATATATCTCCTTTGCGTAGCATAAATAAAAAGGGAAAAATAAAGGTTTAACCCTTCATAAAAAGAACTTAGTTCTTTCTCTGGATCTGAGATCCGTAAGACAAATCTCCCCACAAATTAAGAATTTAATTCTCAACGAGAGATTCTGTCCTTCAGACTCAAACTCTAAGGAAAAGAACTAGATGAAAAGGAAAATGAGAAAAGACACAGATTCTAAGAATTTAATTCCTCCAAAAATAATAAGAGGGTTTAACCCTATATAAAGAACTTAGTTCTTATAAAAAACAGAAGAACTTAGTTCTTAAATAACATCGATCCCAGATCTTCAAAACATAGATCTTGATGATCATTAATGATCAAAAAGCTATGAAACAGAAGTTAAATTTCTATAAAAAGAGGTTAAATCTCTAAAGCAACCCAGTGCCTCACGTGAAATACTCATGACCGCTCATAAATGAGAAACTCAGCGCCTCACGTGTTTCCCGCGTGAGCGCTCAACAAAGAAAAGACCACAGCGTCTCACGTGTTTCCCACATGAGCACCCAAAAACATAAACTCAGCGTCTCATGTGCTTCCCATGTGAGCGCTCAGAAGTGAAGACTCAGTGCTTCATGTGAAACACACGTGAGCGCTATATAAAAGAGCTTAGCGCTATATAAAAGAGCTTAGCACTATATATATATATATATATATATATATATATATATATATATATATATATATATATATAGTCAAAACGGCTAAGTGCTTAGCACTGATTAGGAAGCGCTCATTTTTTGTTAGTGTATATGCCCTAGGGGACATTATTGTATCATACTAGGTTGTATATTACTTAATGGAAGCTAGGGATATTCATAGTTGTATATAACAGTCTTGCTAAAAATGGTAGTATGCTACTTGGTTTATGTCTACTTTAATATGTGCATATGTTTCTTATAACGTATCACTTATACATATTAGTAGAGCCCATAGGATCTTTGCTTGATTACCAGCGTCGTGATGGCAGTCACACTAGTGGGGGCTGGGTAGTCTGTAAGCAACATCCTATACAGGTCCCTGGTCGTTGGATTATCAAGATAGGGCATCGATATTCCGGAGTAGACTAAGTGTGTACGCTTCTCATCCCAGTTGGGGAGATGGTCTGTCCCACAGCCATCAGTACGTCGTACTGGAGATAGTATACAGGTGCTCGTTAGGTTACGGGTACACCGGACAGGACTCGTAGGGAACTGATTGGTTGGTATTATACCCATTGTCAGTTAACAGTTCCCAGGTGACAAGAGTACAGCATAGTCCGCAGACTTGACACTGCTACTTCGCCTCGAGTGTGTCCCACTGTTCTTAGATTGCTACCCTACCACGGCTCAAAGGAGTCGTGCAAACAGGCAGTAGTTGGGTGCAGTCCCGAGCACTTGGAGGCAGTGGCGGTTAGATAGGATTCGTCTCTCCCGGTATTGGGAGTTGATATCGCGCTGTGTCAGAGAGCCATTACGCAAAGTCCTTGGCCAGGGCAAGCGAGATATACCGGTAGGTTCCAGTAGCTTCTCAGGGTGTAATGGGCTTCGCTCCGACACGACTTATACAGCTATTAGGGGACTGACGCTTGTCGTCCCTAGGCTTGATATGCGATAGTTTTAGACGATCAGACCGGACTGTACGGAGATTGTCACATCAGGCTCAGTAGGGGTTCGGATGGTTTTCCTCATCGGCCTTCTTATCGACATTTATCTGGGGACCGTTACGTACAGCTAGTGCCGCTTGCTGTCTGTAGTTAAACCTACTTCCAGCGTAGTGTCGAGTCTTTAGAGTCCCACACAGAGAGTTTCCCTGCTCCAGGCGAAACGATATAGAGGTCGTATGGTTTTACGACAAGGGTTCGGACGCATACGTGTTTTTACGCACGTACGCCGTTCGGACAGTTTTTACTAGTCGGCTTTGGTTTAAGCCAGTTTCTAGTATCGGGTTATTGGATTTATACAGTCTAAAGTTTTTCCGTGTTTTCACGGATTGGAGGGGCGTTCTCGTAATTTGTCGAGAAGCTTCTAGAAGAGTGGTGACTTGGGGGGGGTAAGGTGGCATTGCATTAATGAAATTTGTGACTCATTTGTGTGATTCACTATATCATTAATGCATCATTTATTGCTTAATGACTCACATAGTGAATCACTCATATTGGATTAATGAAGCATGGTGAATAATCATTTATATTCATTTATTTGATAATTCATTATGTTTCATATATTCAAGTGAGAAGCTTTTTCATTATCATTATCATTCTCACCTTCTCTCTTCTCAAGCTCACTCTCTCTTCAAACCCTGACCCTAACCTCTCATGTGTTGAGATCAAGAGTTAGCTAGACTAATACATCCATAACCTCACTCTATATCCCCTAGGTAGCTTAGATTAGCACTTTGAGCAACCTAGTTATCTCAAGTTAGAGATAAAGCTTGGCGTAGGAGCTCTCGGGTGGATCATTTTTGATTCGAGAAGGCCGTTGAGGTGCCGATGTTCCAAGGAGCCTACGAGGAGTGGAGGACAGCGATGAAGACCCGAAGGACAAGTAACGCGAGGTATAACTTCGTATCCGAGTAGTTAAACCTCCGGTAGATAGTTAGCAATGGTTTAGAAACGATTCATGCGCTCAAGTCCGTGTTACGAAGTTTTGATAATCGTTTTTCATATATTCCGCCTCCCCGCAAGTTTGTGGGGTCCGTGACATGGACTTACAGTGGTATCAGAGCCAACTAAACCATTACTAAATTGTTAGCAACTGATTAGAAGTTCGATCGACAGAAAAACACAAAAACAAAAATTCGATACCCTAAGTTTCTGTTAATTTTAAAAGTGTCTGCAAAAATATTTGACATACCTTAAAATTCACAGCAGGGAATTTAATGAATTCTGGGAAAATACGAAGGCTCAACTCGACTTGACAACTGCGGAACCGCGGCCAAATGGTGCTTTTGGCCGCGGATCCGCGGCCGAGTCAGCTCCGAGTTGACTCGGATTTGCTCTGAAATTCATTATTTTTGGTTTTTTGTTTTCTAGTATGTTCTGTTTCTACCCAGGTTTCTTCAGTACAGGTTTGCTTTTGGGGTAGACACGGAATTTGGTATTCGATCGATGTTCTAAGATATTTGCTAATCGGGTTATTATCTGTAATGTTTAATGTGTTCGTAAACCTTCCCTAACTGCTAGTATGTCGGTTGGCAGGGGGTTGCACATTTCTGTAATGTTTACTGTTTGTGTATATGGACTTGATTGGAATGTTGTGATGATTAGCCGGGGTTTGAGATGGGTTTAATATTCATTCATTCGATGTAAATGTAATATGATGTAATATTCTTTTGCGGGACACATCCAGGTTGCGGTTGTAGCCACCGTTGTATTATTTCTTTTTACTGTTTTTGCTCCTAGGATAGACCCAAGGCGGGGTACACAAACTACCGGGTACTTTGAAGTGTTTAGTGGCCTACTCACTTTGTTGAGAGAGACCGCTTCACTTCGGGTACTTGGCAGGTAGTTTGCCGTACCCGTAGGGGTCTAGGGTGGGGTAATGGCTATTCATCACAACTGTGTAATCCGTCTTTTATTGCAGGCTCAAAGCAAATGCGGATTGCTAGTATATCCAATAAAGTTCATCTGTTATCTGGAATGCTTATTATTGCGTCTGACGAATGTACAATATCTATATATGATAGCTATTAGACGTCACTTATGTTTTACACCCGCGCTAGCCCAGCCCCCGCTCTGTCGTTAGTTAAGTAACCTAACGGGTGATGACGGGACACCGTGGCGAATGCGGATGGCATAAGAGGACGTGGTATTTTCGTTGTTTTCTGCAATGATAAAATAAATGATGGGACGCATTATTATAATGCAAAGAAAATAAACCAAAGTTAAGTCATTGGAACAAATTTAAAAGAAACCACTCGGTTATTTTTAAAAAGATCAGAATTTTTTAATTGCGGAGCTTTAACCACTCCTTTTAAAAAGTATCAGGTTCCTTCGATTATATCAAGTTCACTACGTTCACGGTTTTGCCAAAACCATTCGTAGCCCTCCGTCATTTCATATAGATAGTCAATAGTATTCAAGCTGTGTTTGTTGACTAAAGTCAAGGCACAGTGTTTGGTAGCTGTTGGATATTCATATGCAGCATAGATAGATGCGTTGGTTTGGGACAGCCGTATTACCTTGTTGACTAAAGTCAAGGGTATGTACGGGTGGGTTCAAATTAACCTGGATAATGACGGGTAGAACTTGACATGTGACTTATGATTTGTTGACTAAAGTTAAGGTCATAAGAGCATGGGGCAAAAATCCGTATCGGGAATTTCTAAAGAAACTGAAATTTGCAGAGAGAGCATACCATTTTGGAGTTTGATGAATGTTGGTAGGATACCTTCAACATTATCATACGATGATATTTTGGATCCCGATCCTACTGTGAGTACAAGCTACTTATCAGGAGATTCGTCACTTAACGATCAATGCTATAAACCAAATACGTGCCTAGAAAGGTGTCAGCGGGGTTACGCCCCCAGAGAAAAGAGGTTATTTAATTAAGGAACTTCGCGAAAGCGTTGGAAAACCTTCCTCGAAGTATCGACACTGACCTGGCTGAACGGTTAAGCAAGAATTGTACGGTGAGAATAATCCTGGCTAATTCTTCTTTTATGGTTTGAGGAGGGATTCGAGAAACAGTGGGAGCCATCCTGTTTAGATAAATTAAAAACCAATCTAAACTTGCAAGAGCATCATGCTAATAGTATTTTCTTCTCTCTCTTAAATTGCAGCGATCTTGTGACCACACATAGGTTACATCTAGATAACAAATTGACTGAATCTGACTTATATGACTGGCAAAGGTCTGTCCAGATGTCCATTGCCTATGACAAGCTGGACCACCCTATTACTACTCAAGATCCCGCCGTCCCAGGTCCAGTTTCCACTGTCGCGGATATGGATATCCGTCAGACAAGGGAAAAAGATAAAGCGAAAGCTAAGTGCCTCATGTTAGCTTCAGTTGATGGTGTATACCAGAAGCAGCACGAGAAGATGGACTTAGTTTCCATCTTTTTCCATAACAAAGATTTAAATGGAGAGCAATCTCATATCACAAGATATGAAACCTCGAACGAATTAATTCAAGCGAGGTTAGCTGACGGGTCATCTGTAGGGGACAACGTCCTTACAATGACTAGCTATATTGATGAGCTCATGGACCTGAAGACCACGTCGGAGAACGGGTCAGATACTGACCTGATTCTACAGTCTCTACCTTCTACCCTGAAGGAAACCAGGGAAGTAGAAGGAAAGAAAAGGGCAAAAGTTTCAGGACTGGATATAGTAAAAGAGGGACGTTCCTATTGTTATGGGATTGAGCATAGGCAGAAAGATTGCAGGGCTTTTGAAGCCAGTAGCCAGGATACGAAGCATGTTGTGGCTTCGACTTCGGGTGTATTTATGATAGAGAACTGTATGTCAGTTAACCCTACTTCCTGGGTATTGGATACCGGGTCAGGATCTCACATCTGTAATTCGTTACAGGATCTGAGAAACTGTAGGGTTATCAGGATAGGTGATATGACCCTCACAGTTGCTAACGGAATGAGCATGAACGCTGAATCCGTAGGGGAATATCATCTTGGACTGACAACTGGGCAGATATTGATTCTGCGTAACTGTTTTTATGTACCAGGTACAACTTGTAATATCATATCTGTATCCTTACTTTCTAAGGAAGGATATGATTTTACTTTTATAAGCGATGTGGTTCACATCCACCTAAATCAAGTTATGATTGGGTCAGGTACATTAAAAAACGGGATATACGTATTAAATCAAGCTTAGATTTTCAATATCCAGAACACACTTAAAAGAAAGTCTCCAGAAATAAATCAGGCTTTCTTATGGCATTATAGACTAGGTCACATCAATGAGAGAAGGTTGACTAAGTTACATAGAGAAGGATATTTGAATCCGTTCGAATATCAATCTTATGCTACTTGTGAATCTTGTCTCAAAGGAAAGATGACAAAGACTCCGTTCACTGGACACGGAGTAAGAGCAAGCGAGCTCTTGGGACTCGTACACAGTGACGTGTGCGGTCCAATGTCTACACATGCGCGAAGTAGTTATTCCTACTTCATTACTTTTACGGATGATTTTTCTAGGTATGGATATGTCTTCTTAATGAAGCATAAATCCGAGGCCTTTGAGAAATTCCAAGAATACAAGAATGAAGTGGAAAAACAAACAGGCAAGAGTATAAAGACACTGAGATCTGATCAAGGAGGTGAATACTTAAGTGCCGAGTTCCTGAGTTACTTAAAAGAGAATGGAATTCTCTCTCAGCTTACTCCTCCATACACACCACAACACAACGGTGTATCGGAAAGGAGAAATCGAACCCTATTGGATATGGTTCGTTCCATGATGAGTAACGCTGAGTTACCGCGATCATTCTGGGGATATGCACTAGAATCAGCTGCATATCTTTTGAACCGAGTTCCAACCAAGACTGTGCCTACCACACCATATCAGATGTGGAGTGGGAAGAAACCCTGTCTTAAGTATATTAAGACATGGGGATGTCCAGCTTTTGTAAAGAAGCAGCATGCGGACAAGCTCGAGGCACGCTCAGTACAGTGTAAGTTTGTGGGATATCCAAAGAACTCCATGGGATATTGTTTCTATTACGCAGAGGAACAAAAGGTCTTTGTTTCTCAACATGCCTGCTTCTTAGAAACTGAATTTTTGGAAAATCAGAAGAATGGGAGCGTGATCAGTCGAAAATATTGCATATTTTAACCAGCAATTTCCCTATCATCTGCATACATTTAGAAGTGTACGGCATTCATATTTTACATATTAGCAAAACTGTCACAAAATATCAGATTACATGTATTAGACCTTAAAACCGGCATTTCTAGGGAAATTGACTGCATTGCATGGCATCGCAATATTTCTATATGTCGCAACCCGTGTTTCGAAGTCTGTGCAGGAAAAGGAAAGCTTGCTCGAACATTACACCGCTCAAAAGATACGTCAACTCACTAACTTCAAATCTGGTATCAACCCAAAGGAGCAATCACAAATCAACATATCAAAGAAAGCCTCAAATAGAAGTACAAGACCACTTCAGAAAGAACAAGGCCCAAGCCTCTAGCATGGCCGCGGATCCGCGGCATAGGCTTGCTAATGCCGCGGATCCGCGGTGGACCCAGGGAATCAGTCCCTAAATTTCAGACCAAAATTCAAACATCAGTGGCTACAGTTCAGAAATGCACTCCAACTTCCAGAAGACTCCAGGGACTTCTACCAGATCAGCAAACACTTTGATCTACACTAAACTAGCTTATCATTCTAGAACTTTCCTCCTAAACCCTAGCTTAAACCCTAAGCTAGCTCCTAACAAACTCTCTCAACAAACTTTTGGAGGGAACTACCATTTCAAACCTAAACCTAGGGTTTGGGAAGTCTATAAATAGAAGCCTAGACCTAGGGTGAGGAGAAGAATCATCATAGTGTGGAGATAGATAGAATCAACCCATTTTATAGTTTTTTAGCCAATCTCCTTCTTCATCTCCTTCCTCCTCAAGTCTAGTGAGAGGGCTTGTAGGAAATCCTAACCCTAATTCCAATTGAGATCAAGAATCCCGAGTACCCATTAAGCAAGAAGCCCTACAACATTTACGAGCGAAGCCGATCTTCAACGGAGCAAGCGATCCGAGCCGATCCACGACTCACGAAGCCGAGCGACGCCCTATCAACAATCTAGATTCTTCTTCTTGTAGTTCTTGAAGCAAATGTAATCAAAATTGTTGAGATAAATAAAGGTGATATTCTTTTATCTTGTTTTCTTTAAATTCTGCATCATGCTATCTTTACAATTCGTAAATCTTTTCTGTGTGGTGATGTGTGAATAAAACTCCGCTCGTCGAGGAGTCGAGACGGTCAATAGAATGATGATGTAACATAGCTTTAATCGATTCTTGAGTCCTACGAGTTTTGTAAACCCTAGCAAGTTCAAGAAACGACGACCCATTTTGTTTCGATGCTTTCTTGATTGACATCGATCGAAATTGGGGAGTTACGATCGTTTCTTGAATTTGGTAAAGGCTAGAAAAGGAATGATATCAACGAAAGAACAAGGGTTAAAAGATGAGCCCTAGTTTCATCAAGAAAGCCCTAACTCTCGTCGATGATCATCGATCTAGTATCAATCCTTCGAAGGACAAGAACACGATATCTTTAGATTACATCACGTCTATTGATCCTATCGATTCCTACGAGCCTCTTTTAGATTCTTGATTGTTGATTGGAAATATCATCGATACACCTATTCTTGACTGTTTATCTTTTTCTTGATTCTTGAATAGAATAGTGACACTTAAAAATCAATACTCTTGAATCATGTTTTCGTTTATCTTAGCTTAACTTTTCAATTCAAGCATATCAATACAACGAATCGTGCAATCCCTGTGGACGATCCGCACTCACTCATGAACTACAATTGACACCGTAGTTTGATTGCGGTCAAAATATTTTTTTGGTTGTGAAGTTCTTTATAAATTTTCTGAATACCGACACAAGAAACAGTTTCAATCAAATGGTACCGTTTTAGGAGAACTTTTGAATTGATTCATACTACACAACGGGAAAGTCTAACAATCAAAATGGCGCCGTTGCCGGGGATCGCGCGCTAATTCGTTTACATTTTATAGTTTGAATTGAAAGAATTATTCCATTGTTATTTTGAGATCAAAATTCGTGCAACTAAACAATTTGTCGTGTTTTATTGCAAGGAGATCTGGAGCTTGCAGGAAATTGATAAAAATCTTTGGAAAATACCAGAGAGCTGAGGGAGTTCACAGAAGCTGCCTGAAGAAATTTGGTGGATTGATCCCTTGAAAGAACCACGGAAGCGCGGCTTTAGGAGGCATACGCGGCGGAACCGCGGCCTCTTCGGGGGTTCTCTGAAAACTTTTTGGTGCAGGTACTTTCTTACTCTCTCCCCTCTCCTCTTTTTAGCTCCAATTAACACTTTGCTGCAGGATTCTTTGCAAATAATCGCAGCTCGCAAAAGCAAAATTAAATTTGTGCGTGATTTTGATTTCTTGGTTGTTTGCATTCTAAATACGGATATTAAGGGGCACGGCCAAATCCAAATTAGGTGGGGATTTCATTACCCTTCCTAGGCCCCGAAAATCACCAAACTTGCATCCGCATTGACCCACATTAACTAAAAGAAATCTAGAGATGACTCTAAGGACTGTCGCGCTCAATTAGGACAGAAGAGGGCCGTGGGTAATTCATTGCTTATCCGCGTTTTCTTGTGGTGCCTAAGGCGAATGTGTCTAAGGCTAGTGGTTTTTAATTAGGCCCACTACTTACGTAGTGGAGTACCTTCCCACTTACCTGGCACTTATCCGGCCACAGGGGGACAAAGAGGCAGTGGAGGATTCTATCCTGCGACTTGTCTTTTGGCAGTTAGGAGCGGTCTAGAGCCGGACCTAGGTGACCACTAGATTCTAGGGTTTGTGTGCTGCATTTGTTTTGTCGCATCATTTTTTTCAAAATCCGTCCCTTTTTCAAAGCAAGCACCGCATTCATTCATTACCCCTAATTATAAGTCAACGCTGTCACTTGTACTAACCCATTTTAGTGCAAGATAGGCTGGACACGGGATTCTAGTGCCCGTTTAGTCCGCGTACCCCTTATCGACTCCGAAGTCGATATTTCTCCATTTACCTTTTCTTTACCTACTACCACACCCACATCGATGGATCCGAATCCATCAAACTTCTTTAACCCTAATCTGCCGCCGTCCGTTGGTGCGCAGAATCCTCCCCACATTTCTCTCCAGGAAAGATGCTATCCACATAGAGGTCCTCTTTCGACCTGCTTATCCACACCACCAGCCAATGGGGATAACTTTGAAATCAAGCCCCAGTATATCAATCTTTTACCCAAATACCACGGACTCGAGACTGAGGACGCTTACGTTTTCATTACCAAATTTGAAAACGTATGCGCAATGATGGGTACGTCACAACTTTCAGTGGATGCGATGCGTCTACGACTTCTTCCATTTACTTTGTGCGATATAGCCGAGAAGTGGCTATATAACACTACCGCACATTCTATTACGAATTGGGAAGAATTCGTAGCTGCATTCCTTAAGAAATTCTACCCACACCAAAAGACAGCTCGAATCCGTAGCGAACTGAACCAATTTGCCCAGCTCCCTGCTGAACCATTCTCTAAATACTTTGAACGTTTCAAGGATCTATTGGTTCAATGTCCTCATCACGGCATCCCGAGATGGGAGCTTTGCCGAATCATATATGAGGGCAGTAACCTTAACACTAAACAGAGCCTTGAAAACATGTGTCAAGGTACATTTATGACTAAGGATGATGGGGAAGCTTGGCGATATTTAGAAGAGTTCGCTGAAAAATCACTACAGTGGGAGAGTGGAACCCAACCATTGAATAGGGGTGGCGTACACCAAATAGATGTGTCCATAGGTGTTCGAGCTGAAATGGCAGCAATGCAAAAGAAGCTCGACGCTATGGAACACAAATTTGCAGCAGCCTCCCTAAACCCAATAACACTCCCCAAAACTGTTTGTGGGTGCTGTTCTGATCCGTCACATTTAACGGAAGAATGTCCCTTAAACTCTGCGTTTCAAGGTCACGAGCATTCTAATGCCGCATTTCAAAGACCTCGAAACGATCCATATTCTTCCACGTACAATCAGGGTTGGAGGAACCACCCGAATTTCGCTTGGAACCAAAATCAATCTCAAAACACGGTTCCAAACACGAATAATTTTCAAAGGGCTCTTCCTCCACCACAACAGCAACCCCTTCAACTCACTCAGCATCCCTACCAGTCACAAAATTTCCAAAACCAGGGCAACAATCCTGCACAGTCTAATCCTATGCAGT
Organism: Agapanthus africanus; assembly: GCA_030015575.1. Classification (NCBI taxonomy): domain Eukaryota; kingdom Viridiplantae; phylum Streptophyta; class Magnoliopsida; order Asparagales; family Amaryllidaceae; genus Agapanthus; species Agapanthus africanus. The sequence goes on along the minus strand of CM057344.1, from coordinate 593,170,941 downwards.
CCTGTTCTGACGAGTTCTCTCAATTCACTCAAACCATGAAATCACTTTTATCAAATTTCATAGAGGTTTCGGCTGAGGTTAGATCTTCCGTCGGTGAGATAAAGAAAAACTCAGCGTCCCAAGCTGAGAGTATCAGAACGATGGAAGCTGAAATTGCACGCCTAAAAGCCGAAATGAGTGCGAGAGAAAAAGGGAAACTTCCCTCTCAACCCCTACAGAATCCTGGGCATTACAATGTAAATGCCATTACAACGTTGAGATCGGGAAGAGTGCTGAATATAATGTCGGGGAAGATATTGATAATACTGAAAATCATATCAACACCCCGGCTGAGACCTTTCCACACACTTCTCCTTCTGATCCTTCTTCTTCTACCAAACCACCTTCTCACGAGCCTATTCTCCATTTCCCTTTAGGCTCAACACCTTCACCCAACCCTTATAGTTCTCCACAGACGGTCCCCACACCTCTTTTGGGACCGCGTCTACCCCCTCTTCCTTCTCCTGTGATGGACCCAGCGCTTATTGCGAAAGCTCCTTACCCGAACCGGTTAAGGGCAAATAGAACGAGTCCTCATATGGAGAAAATTATAGAAATGTTCAAACAGGTTAACATCAATATCCCTCTCCTAGATGCGATTCAACAAGTCCCCGCGTATGCGAAAATTCTTAAGGACTTGTGCACTAGGAAGAGGAAGACTCAAGTGCCGAAGAAGGTCTTTATGTCTAATAATATCAGCACTACTTTTATTCCCCAGCTTCCAAAGAAAAGAAAGGACCCAGGATGTCCTACAATATCGATTTCGATTGGGGGTAAAAACATAAATCGTGCTCTTTTAGACCTTGGCGCAAGTGTTAACCTGCTCCCTTATTCTGTCTATGAGCAATTAGGGATTGGAGAGTTGAAACCTGCTCATTGCACTCTCCAGATGGCAGACCGATCTATCACCAAACCAAGGGGTGAATTAGAGGATGTGTTGATCAAGGTCGGGGAATTTGTTTTCCCTGTAGACTTCATTGTGCTCGATACACATCCTGTAGCAAACCCCCGGGGCCAAATTCCGGTGATTCTGGGTCGTCCTTTCCTTGCCACTTCCAACGCTGTTATAAACTGTAGAAACGGTTCAATGAACTTATCATTTGGAAATATGACCATTGAACTAAATATCTACAAAGTTGGAAGTCAGCCATCAGAACCCTCTGCTCATATTTTAGATGTGTGCTCTGTCCATGAGATCGCTCCCGATAGTTGTGGAGCCGAGGAACTTTGCTTTACTGATCTCGATGACATTAGCACATCTCTGTTTGACTTTGCACAAGATCTTAGTGAGGACACTTTACCTACACTTGAGTCCTGCACTTCTGACTTTTCTCCACCCGAGTCTGTATCTTTCACAGGCTCTGAGCTTCTTTGTAAATCCAAAAATCAATCTATGATCCCTCCTTCTATCATTTCTCCGCCTGAGTTAGATCTCAAAATTTTACCTTCTCACCTGAAATATGCTTATCTAGGTGAGAATGAGTCTTTACCGGTTATAATATCCGCTTCTCTTGCATCAGAGCAAGAGAATGCACTTTTATCGGTATTAAGATCTAACAAAGAGGCGTTTGGTTGGAGTATGGCGGACATCAAAGGGATTAGTCTCTTGATAGTTGAACATCATATACATGTGATGGATGATGCCAGACCAACCCGAGAACCACAGAGACGGTTGAATCCCGTCATGAAGGAAGCTGTCATGAAAGAGATCGTCAAATGCTTAGATAATGGTATTATATACCCCATCTCCGATAGCCAGTGGGTGAGTCCTATACATGTCGTTCCTAAGAAATCCGGCATCACTGTTATAACAAATGAGGCGAATGAGTTGATTCAGACACGCGCCCAAACTGGGTGGCGTGTATGCATCGATTATAGAAAACTCAATGCTACCACGAGGAAAGACCACTTTCCTCTACCATTCATTGATCAGATGCTGGAACGCTTAGCGGGACGAGAGTATTATTGTTTTATGGACGGATACTCAGGCTACAATCAGATCCCCATCGCCAAAAAGGATCAAGATAAAACCACTTTTACTTGTCCTTTTGGTACCTTTGCTTACAGTCGCATGCCCTTTGGGTTATGCAATGCTCCCGCTACCTATCAGTGGTGTATGATGGGGATATTCTCTGATATGGTAGAGAATTTTCTGGAGATCTTTATGGACGATTTCTCGATTTTTGGAGACTCTTTTTCTGATTGCCTTGCGAATCTTGACGCTGTTCTTACTCGTTGCAAAGAGAAGAACTTGACTTTGAACTGGGAAAAATGCCATTTTATGGTCCAAGAAGGAATAGTCCTTGGACATGTCATTTCACAGAAAGGCATTGAGGTTGACAGAGCTAAGATAGATGTCATTCAAAACCTCCCTCATCCCAAAAGCGTCAAAGATATTCGCTCTTTCCTTGGCCATGCGGGCTTTTATAGGAGATTCATTAAGGACTTTAGCAAAATTGCTAGACCTTTAACTCTTCTCCTGGCCAAGGATACGACCTTCCATTTTGACTCAGATTGCGAGACAGCTTTCGACTCACTTAAACACTCACTCACTTCAGCCCCCGTGCTATCATCACCAAATTGGGACTACCCCTTTGAGCTGATGTGTGACGCATCTGATTTTGCAGTAGGTGCAGTCTTAGGACAGCAAATTGAAAAGATGCCACACGTGATTTACTATGCTAGTAAGACCCTGAATGATGCGCAAATCAATTATACAACCACAGAAAAAGAACTCTTAGCGGTTGTAGTTGCATTAGAAAAGTTTAGGCCTTACTTAATCGGCTCATCTATAGTTGTGTATACTGACCATTCCGCTTTAAAACATCTTCTGGCAAAGAAAGATGCAAAAGGTCGACTAATACGTTGGATCCTACTGTTACAAGAATTTGATCTTGTTATCAAAGATAAGAAAGGATGTGAAAACGTAGTAGCTGACCATCTTTCACGCATCGTTTCTTCCCCTGTGACCCTACCGATCAATGATTCATTCCCTGATGAACAACTCTTGAGCATATCCGCTGAACCATGGTTCAGGGATATTGTGAACTATCATGCCACGGGACTAATACCGAGCGAATGGTCAAAACGGGACAAATATCGTTTTTTATCCCAAATAAAACACTTTTACTGGGACGAGCCCTATTTGTTTAAATATTGTCCTGATCAGATCATTCGCCGGTGCGTCCTAAATGAAGAGTTCAAGAGTGTTCTTTCATTTTGTCATGATCAGGCCTGTGGGGGTCATTTTGGTCCTAGAAAGACAGCGGAAAAGGTTTTGCAATGTGGATTTTACTGGCCGACCTTATTCAAGGACGCATTTGAGTATTGTAAAACCTGTACACAATGTCAGTATACGGGTAGAATATCCCAGAGGAATGAAATGCCTCAGCAACCCATTCTGGTTGTTGAAATGTTCGATGTTTGGGGCATAGATTTTATGGGTCCTTTTCCCAACTCCTTTGAGAATTTGTACATATTGCTGGCGGTTGATTATGTCTCCAAGTGGGTAGAAGCCATTCCATGTCGCACTAATGACAAGAAAGTTGTCATTAAGTTCTTAAAAGAGAATATCTTCTCACGATTTGGACACCCACGCGCTATCATTAGCGATAATGGGACACATTTCTGCAACAGGTCTTTCGAGACTCTGATGCGAAAATACTCAATCAACCACCGACTTTCTACACCCTATCATCCCCAAACAAGCGGGCAGGCTGAAATCTCAAACAGACAAATTAAACTTATCCTGGAGAAAACTGTTGCTAAAAATAGAAAAGACTGGTCGACCAAATTGACGGATGCTCTTTGGGCATTCAGGACTGCATATAAGACCGACCTAGGAATGTCTCCATATAGGATAGTGTTTGGAAAAGCATGTCATTTACCCGTCGAGATAGAGCATAAAGCATTGTGGGCTATAAAAGAAATAAATTTTGATTTAAACCTTGCTTGCAACTTTCGGAAGCTGCAACTTAACGAGCTAAGCGAACTCCGCGATGAAGCTTATGATAATGCTGTAATCACAAAGAATAGGACTAAGGTTTTTCACGATAAAAACATTTTAAGGAAAACATTTTCACCTGGTCAACAAGTCCTTCTTTATGATTCACGATTACACCTTCACGCGGGTAAGCTCCGATCTCGATGGAAGGGACCTTTTGTTGTGCGGTCTGTATACCCGCACGGGGCGGTAGAAGTTGAAAATGTTAAAAACGGCACTGTTTTCAAAGTAAATGGACATAGATTAAAGCCGTATTATTCCACTGACCCCACGGAGGAGCTCTTGTTCTTACAAGAGCCAGTTTATTTGGATTAAAATTCCTCCGTCTCACCTTCATGTCCAGTATATCATTGCATCATCTTTTAAATGAAGGTGAGTGAAAAGAATAAGTTTGGGGGAAGTTCTTCACTTATATATTTTGCCCCCACTAATAGTCCCTCCCAGACTTACAGGTTTTGTAGATATAGCTGTCGGCAACAGTGAGGACACTGTTGAAAACAAGTTTGGGGGAGGTTTGTGCTTATTTTCGCATCATTTGCATATCATCTGCATAAGCACAAAACATTTCTTTTAAAAATCTATAAAAATTGAAAAATTTTCAAAACCCATAAAAATTTAAAAAAATTTCAAATATAAAAATAATTTTAATATTTACACTTTTTGTATATAAATAAGATAATGAAAGTTTAGATAGTGAAAAGTTACATCCATGAGATTAGAAAAATTTAAGAAAACTAAGAAAATTAGAAGTTTTCTTATACGAACTAGTATTAAGTAGTTATGAGCCGTTGTCCCAAGGGTTAGTAAGATGAAGGACGTCACTAATCTGAGGATAAAAATAAGTCTGAAAAATAGTTTCTATTCTGGAAGCCAAACATTTTGAACGTTGATACCCTGCTATTCGCACTTACACACGTCTTGAAGCCTGGGATAGTAGAGGATACCTTGAAATGCTCTTGTCTTAAAGCCAAAAGTATGAAGGAAATTAAAAAAAATGAATAAAGAAAATATAAAGTGGTGAGAAAAATGAACACTGGTTTTGTTATCACCGAAGGCAAGAAAAATGTATAGCGAGGGTGCTTCTTCACCTAGTGCCCTAAGGCCAACTGGTCTGGGAGTCACTGCTATGCCTGAGGTGGTGCAAGACGAGGAAAATACACCAAGTAAGCAAGCACAGGAGTAATCGGTCGGTTAGTACCTCAAGAAGTATTAACGGTCGCATGAAAGTGTGTAAGCAATCTCATCTAAATATTCATTAATTAAAAAGTACTGAGGCTGATGGGCAAGAGTATGATAGCTTGAATTGAATTCTCCGGGTGTAGGGATGTCCTTTACACACACGCAGGGTTATATGATCGATGTTTGGAAAACAGATAGGAATGAAGAATAAGACGATGTTTTATTGAGGGAGGACGTGATTTCTAACATCTTTTCATGACCATTAAGATAGGGCTCATGACAACTGAAAAGCTAGCTTAGTTGGAAACCCTAATTTTCAAGGCTTTTCTTTTACAATTCTTTTCTTTAAATGTAATATTCATGATCTTTCTTTTATTATCGGATTTTGTGGGTGCAATCCGCTGAAAACCCTCAGGAGACAACACTCCTCCTACTAGGGACACCTAGAGGTTTAAAGGCTTGTTGCACGTGCTCAGTGCAATCGTGTTGCCTACGAAAGTGTGCTAGTTAGTTTTTCTCTTTCTTTATTTTCTCCTTCTCTTTTTAATAAAACATTCGCTCGAGACGATCGAAATTAAGTTTGGGGGTATTTGATCAGTCGAAAATATTGCATATTTTAACCAGCAATTTCCCTATCATCTGCATACATTTAGAAGTGTACGGCATTCATATTTTACATATTAGCAAAACTGTCACAAAATATCAGATTACATGTATTAGACCTTAAAACCGGCATTTCTAGGGAAATTGACTGCATTGCATGGCATCGCAATATTTCTATATGTCGCAACCCGTGTTTCGAAGTCTGTGCAGGAAAAGGAAAGCTTGCTCGAACATTACACCGCTCAAAAGATACGTCAACTCACTAACTTCAAATCTGGTATCAACCCAAAGGAGCAATCACAAATCAACATATCAAAGAAAGCCTCAAATAGAAGTACAAGACCACTTCAGAAAGAACAAGGCCCAAGCCTCTAGCATGGCCGCGGATCCGCGGCATGGGCTTGCTAATGCCGCGGATCCACGGTGGACCCAGGGAATCAGTCCCTAAATTTCAGACCAAAATTCAAACATCAGTGGCTACAGTTCAGAAATGCACTCCAACTTCCAGAAGACTCCAGGGACTTCTACCAGATCAGCAAACACTTTGATCTACACTAAACTAGCTTATCATTCTAGAACTTTCCTCCTAAACCCTAGCTTAAACCCTAAGCTAGCTCCTAACAAACTCTCTCAACAAACTTTTGGAGGGAACTACCATTTCAAACCTAAACCTAGGGTTTGGGAAGTCTATAAATAGAAGCCTAGACCTAGGGTGAGGAGAAGAATCATCATAGTGTGGAGATAGATAGAATCAACCCATTTTATAGTTTTTTAGCCAATCTCCTTCTTCATCTCCTTCCTCCTCAAGTCTAGTGAGAGGGCTTGTAGGAAATCCTAACCCTAATTCCAATTGAGATAAAGAATCCCGAGTACCCATTAAGCAAGAAGCCCTACAACCTTTACGAGCGAAGCCGATCTTCAACGGAGCAAGCGATCCGAGCCGATCCACGACTCACGAAGCCGAGCGACGCCCTATCAACAATCTAGATTCTTCTTCTTGTAGTTCTTGAAGCAAATGTAATCAAAATTGTTGAGATAAATAAAGGTGATATTCTTTTATCTTGTTTGCTTTAAATTCTGCATCATACTATCTTTACAATTCGTAAATCTTTTCTGTGTGGTGATGTGTGAATAAAACTCCGCTCGTCGAGGAGTCGAGACGGTCAATAGAATGATGATGTAACATAGCTTTAATCGATTCTTGAGTCCTACGAGTTTTGTAAACCCTAGCAAGTTCAAGAAACGACGACCCATTTTATTTCGATGCTTTCTTGATTGACATCGATCGAAATTGGGGAGTTACGATCATTTCTTGAATTTGGTAGAGGCTAGAAAAGGAATGATATCGACGAAAGAACAAGGGTTAAAAGATGAACCCTAGTTTCATCAAGAAAGCCCTAACTCTCGTCGATGATCATCGATCTAGTATCAATCCTTCGAAGGACAAGAACACGATATCTTTAGATTACATCACGTCTATTGATCCTATCGATTCCTACGAGCCTCTTTTAGATTCTTGATTGTTGATTGGAAATATCATCGATACACCTATTCTTGACTGTTTATCTTTTTCTTGATTCTTGAATAGAATAGTGACACTTGAAAATCAATACTCTTGAATCATGTTTTCGTTTATCTTAGCTTAACTTTTCAATTCAAGCATATCAATACAACGAATCGTGCAATCCCTGTGGACGATCCGCACTCACTCATGAACTACAATTGACACCGTAGTTTGATTGCGGTCAAAATATTTTTTTGGTTGTGAAGTTCTTTATAAATTTTCTGAATACCGACATAAGAAACAGTTTCAATCAAATGGTACCGTTTTAGGAGACTTTTTGAATTGATTCATACTACACAACGGGAAAAACGATCAATCAGAGCGCAATAGAACTGGAAGAAATTCCAGAGCCATAAGCTATTACTAAAATCTTGGTAGAACAAGAAGGTTCAGGAGAACAGGACATCCCGACGCCACTCCGTAGGAGTAGTAGGCAATCTCATCCGCTCGAGAGATACTACGGTTTTCTCATAGACGGGGATAGAGAGGATTGCACTATTGACTATGATGAGCCTACTAGCTTCCAGCAAGCCATTCAGAGCGGTGACTCAGTAAAATGGCTGGATGCAATGCGGACCGAAATGGAGTCCATGTACACTAACAAAGTATGGACTTTGGACGTTGCTCCAGATGGGGTAAAACCCGTAGGATGCAAATGGATCTTCAAAAAGAAGATTAGTGTAGATAGACAGGTTGAAACATACAAGGCTAGACTGGTTGCAAAGGGTTTCCGTCAAAGACCTGGTTTGGACTATGACGAAACCTTTTCTCCAGTAGCTATGCTTAAATCCATTCGGGTCCTTCTTGCTATTGCTGCCTTCCACGATTATGAAATCTGGCAGATAGACGTAAAGACGGCCTTTCTAAATGGTAATTTGGAAGAGAGCGTCTATATGGATCAGCCAGAGGGATTCATTCAGAGTGGGAGCAGCGGTAAAGTATCCAAGCTGCTTAAGTCCATTTATGGACTAAAGCAGGCATCGCGGAGTTGGAACATCTGTTTTGATGATGCTGTCAAAGAATTTGACTTTATCAAAAATCCAGATGAACCATGCATATACAGTAAGATTGTAGGGAGAGCTGTAGTATTCCTCGTCTTGTACGTGGATGACATTCTTCTAATAGGAAATGATATTCCTATGTTACAGTCAGTCAAAAGATTCTTGTCACATAAATTCTCCATGAAAGACCTGGGTGATACCACCTACATTCTAGGGATTCGGATCTATCGTGATAGATCAAAAAGGATGTTGGGACTTTCACAGTCCAGGTACATAGACACCATAGTGAAAAGATTCAGTATGGACAATTCTAAGCGCGGTAATCTACCGGCTTGTCACGGAATCACCCTCTCCAAAGAGATGTCTCCCAAGACTGATTTGGAAAGGGATCGCATGTCAATTATACCCTACGCTTCTGCGGTAGGCTCTATAATGTATGCGATGTTATGTACCAGACCAGATGTAGCATACGCATTGAGCGTTGTAAGCAGGTATCAGGCAAACCAAGGGGAGAATCACTGGAGAGCAGTAAAGAACATTCTCAAGTACCTGAGGAGGACTAAGGAGATGTTCTTGGTATATGGCGGAAAAGCCCTCCAGATGGAGGCCTTTGCCGACTTAGGCTTCCAGAGTGACAAGGATGACTCCAAATCCATGTCGGGTTATGTCTTTACCCTCAATGGAGGGGCGGTCTGTTGGAAAAGTTCCAAGCAGGAGACCGTTGCTGACTCAACAATGGAAGCGGAGTACATAGCTGCTTGCGATGCCGCAAAAGAAGCAGTCTGGATGAACAAGTTCCTCACAGAACTTCAGGTGGTTCCTACCAGTGTTGATCCAATACCTTTGTATTGTGACAACAACGGCGCTATAGCTTTAGCGAAGGAACCCAGGTCCCATCAGAAGTCCAGACACATCTTAAGGCGGTATCACCAGATCAGGGAGATCGTAGATCGCCGGGAGATCAAGATGAAGAGAGTAGAGACGGAGAATAACATTGCTGATCCATTCACAAAGGCCCTTCCTTAGATGCAGTTCGAGAGGCTATTCAAGATGATAGGTCTACGATATGCCAGCTCATGGCCCTAGTGCAAGTGGGAGATTGTTAGTGTATATGCCCTAGGGGCCATTATTGTATCATACTAGGTTGTATATTACTTAATGGAAGCTTGGGATATTCACAGTTGTATATAACAGTCTTGCTAAAAATGGTAGTATGCTACTTGGTTTATGTCTACTTTAATATGTGCATATGTTTCTTATAACGTATCACTTATACATATTAGTAGAGCCCATAGGATCTTTGCTTGATTACCAGCGTCGTGATGGCAGTCACACTAGTGGGGGCTGGGTAGTCTATAAGCAACATCCTATACAGGTCCCTGGTCGTTGGATTATCGAGATAGGGCATCGATATTCCGGAGTAGACTAAGTGTGTACGCTTCTCATCCCAGTTGGGGAGATGGTCTGTCCCACAGCCATCAGTACGTCGTACTGGAGATAGTATACAGGTGCTCGTTAGGTTACGGGTACACCGGACAGGACTCGCAGGGAACTGATTGGTTGGTATTATACCCATCGTCAGTTAACAGTTTCCAGGTGACATGAGTACAGCATAGTCCGCAGACCTGACACTGCTACTTCGCCTCGAGTGTGTCCCACTGTTCTTAGATTGCTACCCTACCACGGCTCAAAGGAGTCATGCAAATAGGTAGCAGTTGGGTGCAGTCCCGAGCACTTGGAGGCAGTGGCGGTTAGATAGGATTCGTCTCTCCCGGTATTGGGAGTTGATATCGCGCTGTGTCAGAGAGCCATTAGGCAAAGTCCCTGGCCAGGGAAAGCGAGATATACCGGTAGGTTCCAGTAGCTTCTCAGGGTGTAATGGGCTTCGCTCCGACATGACTTATACAGCTATTAGGGGACTGACGCTTGCCGCCCCCTAGGCTTGATATGCGATAGTCTTAGACGAACAGACCGTACTGTACGGAGATTATCACATCAGGCTCAGTAAGGGTTCGGATGGTTTTCCTCATCGGCCTTCTTATCGACATCTACCTGGGGACCGTTACGTACAGCTAGTGCCGCTTGCGGTCTGTAGTTAAACCCACTGCCAGCGTAGTGTCGAGTCTTTAGAGTCCCACACAGAGAGTTTCCCTGCTCCAGGAGAAACGATATAGAGGTCGTATGGTTTTACGATAAGGGTTCGGACGCATACATGTTTTTACGCACGTACGACGTTCGGACAGTTTTTACTAGTCGGCTTTGGTTTAAGCCAGTTTCTAGTATCGGGTTATTGGATTTATACAGTCTAAAGTTTTTCCGTGTTTTCACGGATTGGAGGGGCGTTCTTGTAATTTGTCGGGAAGCTTCTAGAAGAGTGGTGACTTGGGGGGTAAGGTGGCATTGCATTAATGAAATTTGTGACTCATTTGTGTGATTCACTATGTCATTAATGCATCATTTATTGCTTAATGACTCACATAGTGAATCACTCATATTGGATTAATGAAGCATGGTGAATAATCATTTATATTCATTTATTTGATAATTCATTATGTTTCATATATTCAAGTGAGAAGCTTTTTCATTATCATTATCATTCTCACCTTCTCTCTCCTCAAGCTCACTCTCTCTTCAAACCCTGACCCTAACCTCTCATGTGTTGAGATCAAGGGTTAGCTAGACTAATACATCCATAACCTCACTCTATATCCCCTAGGTAGCTTAGATTAGCACTTTGAGCAACCTAGTTATCTCAAGTTAGAGATAAAGCTTGGCGTAGGAGCTCTCGGGTGGATCATCTTTGATTCGAGGAGGCCGTTGAGGTGCCGATGTTCCAAGGAGCCTACGAGGAGTGGAGGACAGCGATGAAGACCCGAAGGACAAGTAACGTGAGGTATAACTTCGTATCCGAGTAGTTAAACCTCCAGTAGATAGTTAGCAATGGTTTAGAAACGATTCATGCGCTCAAGTCCGTGTTACGAAGCTTTGATAATCGTTTTTCATATATTCCGCCTTCTCGCAAGTTCGTGGGGTGCGTGACATGGACTTACATTTTTGACCGTCTCACGTGCTTCCCACGTGAGCACCAGAGCTACAAATAAGTGCTTAGCACTTCTGAATAAATGGAGAAAGCCCAAGACCGAGCAAACAGAGCCATAAATAAGTGTTTAGCACTTCTGAATAAAAGGAAAAAGACTGAGCAGACCGAGCCCAAATTGGCTAAGTCTCTCTGAAGTTCACTTATAGCTGAGCCCAAATGCTTTATTGTGGGATCTTAATAAAATTTAATGGTCCTGAAAATATTTCTAAGTTGATTTTAGTCTCGAATAAGACTAACGTCTCCTTAGTTAAAATAAATTGAGCCCAAATGCTCATATATTCAAGTTGATCTTAATCTAAAAACAGATTAACGGTCCTTAAATAAAATAAAATATTCTTTGAACTGACGGAACAATCAATCTAAGTTCAATCCCCAAATCTAAAATATACGGATTTGGACTAATCCGCACCCTACGGGCGACGACATAAAATAGTCTCCGTATACAATCCACGGGAAAACCAAAATAAACCAAACACAACACGACACGAAGTGAACTATTAGAGCAGGGGAAAGTTTTTATCGCAATGCGATAACGTAATTAATTGCAGAGGCTTGCGCCTACAGGGAAGAGCGTCCCCATAATAAAAAAAACCTCATAAATGAGTGGGAATCTGATAAAGTCTTCTACAACGGTCGCATCTGTCCAAACCTCTGATATACAGTGCTATAAATCAACTTGGTATCTTCGGAGAGGTGGATGGATATGTCCAAATAGTATCTGCCCCCAAATTCAGGCTGGACGTCCTCTGCGTCTCAGTCCAGTCTTCGGCGGTAAATAGGGTGACCTGATTTTGATAATCCCGTTATTACAGGTGACATGTACAACTATTGAAATTCCATGCTTAGATGATATACGCACTAAAACTAATCCGTATATTGCCCTCTACTGAACACAACTCTGGACACACCACCTAACATGACATCTAATATGGTTAGGGTTAAACGCACGAACCTAGGTATGGAATACTTTATGAAGATTCCTATATTAAGGGTGACTGGTCCGATATACGGGCGGCTATTTATAAAAGAAGATCCTGATATGCAAGTGACCTGATTGTAAGAAGATCCTGATATTTCGGATGACCTGATTTAGAAAATCCCGTTATTATGGGTGACCTGTACAATTGATAAAATTCCACGCTTAGATGAACTACGTACTAACACTAATCCGTAATCACTGAATAAAACAGGGTTAGGTAGTTTGATTAGGCAAAATCGTATACAGGTCTCGGATTCCTACATTTATTGACCATGGTCCAGGGAGTGAAATGAGTACTATTCACTCCCAATGCTGTTGTTTCGTGGCCCAAACGGAATATTCGCGAGAGCCTGGTATCCTTATTTAACAAACTAAAATGATTACACTATTTAGTAGATACATATTGATGTCCACCACTACACTCACATGACATCATGCGCTGTACACACTGTTACTTTACTTACCTTTCTTTATGAGACATGAATTAGTCATCATCTTAGATTGTGATATTTTACCAGTTAGACTTGTTGTTTATTGGGGAAATGAAGGGTGGAAATACCTGTACACTTGGGTAATATTCACGCTAAACAAATCTCCATCGTATTCATGGGACACCTCTCGGAGATGTTCACACTACTACATTAATTCATATTACTTTTGTCGCCTCAGACACGAGCACCCTGCAAATACTACTTCCAACTAGTCATGGGATACACCAAGGAAACGAGTACGTCCATCAGTCAATTCTATCAATACACACTATGTTTGATCTAATTCGACCCTTAGACTAATCCCGAATGACCTGACTTCTAGATTGACCTTTAGATTGACACTGTCCTGACTCTATTATGGACATCCAGTTTGACATTTTGGTTACCTGCATTGGTACTTCTTGCATGTTTACCCTTCTACATTTTTATTTATTTACAGTACGTTGTTTACCGCCGGAAATCGGACTAAGACGTGGAGACGTCTAGCCTGAGAATGCGGGGGCAGATACTATATAGAACATATATATTCATCTCTCCGAAGATACCAAGTTGATTTATGGTAACGTCGATGGGAGGTTTCGATGGATGCGACCGTTGTAGCATGACTTATCAAATACCCCCTCATTTGTGAGTGGTTTTTTATTGTGGGGATGCTCTTCCCTGCAGGCACAAGCCTCTGCAGTTAATTACGTTATCGCAACGCGATAAAAACTTTCACCTTCTTCAGTTGATCACTTCGTGTCGTGTTATGTTTGTTTATATAGAGTTGCCTTTGGATTGTATACGGAGACTAATCTTGTCATGCCCGTAGGGCGCGGATTAGTCCAAATCCGTACATTAGATTTGGGATGTTGAACTGAGGACGTAAATATCATATAAATGAAGTCCATCAGTTCAGGGGTTTAAGGATCGTTAATCTTATTTTAGATTAAGATCGACTTAAACAATGTTTAAGGACCGTTAATCTAGTTTTAGATTAAAGTCGACTAAACCTATAATTAAGAACCGCTAATCTAGTTTTAGATTAAGGTTAACTTACTCACATAAGCATATGGGCTCAAAGAAGTATAAACTTCAGGGACTTAGCTAATTTGGGGCTAAGAAACATGTATATATGGCTTGGGCGTATGTATATAGGGCCTATTTTACCACTGGCGCTTATAGGGGTGGCGCTTACCATGTGGCGCATTGCCACTGGCCTAGAGATCCTATATTTGGATCACTGACACTTAGAGCTTAAGTTCTTTTGTTGCATATGCTGCTGGCGCTTCTGCCGCTGGCGCTTGACACATGGCGGATGCCCATCGGCGCTTCTGCCTCTGGCACATGCACGCGGGGTTAATAAGTAAACACCGGGCGCTTTCCACGTGGCACATGCTTATTAGCACATATGCCTCTGGTGCATGCCCACGGGCGCTTATAGGGATCTGGTACTCAGAGACTTATGTTTTTAAGTCTGGCCATGGACTTATGTCCTGCAAACCGTTGTGTATCTTCCTTTGGTTATGTATATCATTGAAACTTAAATTTCATGAAGCTTAACCGTATATTAATGGCAATATTTTCATTAACCATCAAGATCATGTTTTTATGATCTGAATTTGCATATCTTAATCAAAATATGTCATATTTCATGAGAAGGATTCGATTCTTTTCTCAAATCCTAAATCTTAAGATCAAAATGATTCCTTTATGAAACTTAAGTTTCTTATGAAAAGGTACGATCTTGATTTAGAGATTGAAAGATCTGAGAAAAGAACTTAAGTTCTATCAATGAAGGTTAACCTTCTTTCTTAAACGAAGCTTAAGCTCCTGTTTTGAAGGTGATATTTTTCTCTTTTTTTACCTTATCTCGATTCTTGATGAGATGAAGGACAAAAGCTTTTAATCGCAGAGAACTTAAGTTCTTGATGAAAACTTATGGGGTCGATTCTTTATATCTTCCAAAATTGGTGTATGGGGTTCTTTATGTAGGGCCTAGGGTTTGTTGGCTAATTAGAGAAAATCTCTTTTTGAGATCTCTCTAATTGATCTTAAAATCAAGCCCCGGATGCTTAAGCATCGTTGGATTTTAATCTAAGGGTTATTTTAAACCAAATCAGTATTTTCTTCCTTTAGAAATATAACTGATTGATTTATTTGTTGGTATATTATGTATACCTTTCTGTTTAAGAGAAGATATGGGAAATTAACTTCTAAATATAGCTTAAGCTATACGAAGCGAGAGCTTCAAAGCTCGGGCGCTTGAGTTTGGTAGCGTCCAAGAGGCACGGGCGCTTGAATTTAGGAGCGCCCAAGTGGCCTATCGCTTGAACTTAAGTTCACTTTGACCAATTTTATTGGTGGGAACATACATGTTTTCACATTACTTTATATGCACGATTACCCGTACTTTCAGTTTACCTGTTTTCACATGTTACTATGATTTACTATTATTACTTGTATCACACTCTCCCGTATATTTTTATGCTTGTGGGTGTTCTGACACCCTGGGAATTGTATTCCCAATTGGATAGTCATAATCGTAGGACCAGACTCAGTCATCAGAGTGCACAGCGGAATCGTGAAGGGCCCAAGACTCATAGAGCCTCCATTTCTGTATCTTTCAGGTTGTACCCATATTGTATTCTTTTGTACCATTGAATCATATCTTGTATTTGTACTCTTTGGATCATATTCGTATTTGTTACCGTTGTAATAAATGTCGGTTAGTGAAATAAAGTTTATTTTATTTATCTTGCATTTTATATACTCTTGCATTACTTTACGCTTAGCATAACTGTATCGAGTTGAGTTCTCTCTCTCGGTATAGTTACGTCGCGGGTCTCGTTGCGTCTCCGCTCCTACATTTTGGGAAGCGCGGCGTGACACTCCTACTTCTCATCATCATCATCATCATCATCATCATCATACCAAACACACACATGAACATACACATTCTAGAACTAGTAATGTTGTGTGTAACTATTGTGGCCATATTGGGCATATCTCTTACTATTGTAAAGCTAGATCTTCAAAAAAATTGATTTGGGTTCCAAAGACTAATCCCTATGGACCCACTAAAACTTGGGTACCAAAATTTACATTTATTGCATCTTCTATAGGTACCCCGCAAGTCACGACATGAAAATCAATGGTATCTTGATAATGGTTGCTCAAGGTATATTACCGGCAAATTTAAGCGTTTTGCAACCCTATCAAGAGAGGAAGGTGGTATGGTCACCTTTGGAGATTATGGTAAAGGTAAAATTATCGGTAAATGTAATATCAATTTTAACGCTACTAATTTAGAAGATGTTCTTCTTGTTGATGGTTTAAAACATAATCTTTTAAATATTAGTCAATTTTGTGATAAAGGCTTTAAAGTTGTTTTTGATGAAAAGTTTGGAAAAGTTCTTGATTCAAAAGATGAATGATATTTTGTAGAAAAATAAGTGGTAATAATTATTCTATTGACGCTTGTGATATTTCTAATGAGAATTTTGAGTGTTTAAGTTGTAGAGAATGAAAGTTGGTTATGGCATCGAAGGCTTGGACATGCTTCCATTGACCTACTCTCAAACATCATAAACAAGGACTTGGTCATTGGCATACCAAAGCTCAAATTTGCATGATACAAGCTATGTGATGCATGCCAAATGGGTAAGCAAGTTAAGAGCTCTTTCAAGCCAAAGGTTGCGGTATCAACTTCTAACCTTCTTGAGTTAATTCATATGGATTTATTTGGTTTTCAAGGACTTTGAGTTTTGGTGATAAATCTTATGCATTTGTGATTGTTGATGATTTTTCAAGATTTACTTGGGTTCTTTTTCTTACCAATAAAAGTGATGCCTTTGTTGCTTTCAAAAGTTTATTTAACAAAGTGCAAAATGAAAAACAACTTTTTATTATTAAAATCCGTAGTGATCACAGAGGTGAATTTCAAAATGCTTTCTTTGAAGATTTTTATAATGATCGCGAGGTTAAACATGAATTTTTTTTGTCCTATAACTCCACTATAAAATGGAATCGTTGAACAGAAAAATCTATCTCTTCAAAAAATGGCTAGGATAATACTAAATGAACATAGTTTACCTCAATATTTTTGGGCCGAAGCGGTTAATACCGCATCGTATATTATAAATAGGGTTGTTATTCGTAAAGGACTTAAGAAAACTCCTTATGAATTGTATTTTGGTAGAAAACCCAAAATTGGATATTTTAAAGTTTTCGGTAGCAAGTGTTATATTTTAAATACTAAAGATTCTTTTGAAAAATTTGATGCAAAAATTGACTTGGGTATTTTTCTTGGCTACCCTTCAACTAGTAAAGCTTATCGTATTTTCAATAAAACTTCTAACACAATGGAAGAAAGTATGCATATTAAGTTTGATGAAACTAATCCGTTTGCTAAGAATAATGTAGTACTTGATGAAGAAGATGAACTGGTTCGAGCTCGCTTAGAAGAACTTGACATCTCAAAAGAAGATTCTAAATAAGAGCCTCCTTCTAGTCGATGTGGATGATGAATCGGTACCTACCCTACCAAAATATTGGAGATACAACAAGAATTATCCACCAACTTAAATTATTGGTGATGTGTCAAAGGGAGTAACCACTCGTTCTCATAATCCAAATTCCTTTACTAACATAGCTTTCTTGTCTCATATTGAACCTAAGAATGCTAAAGAAGCTATCATGGACCTAAGAAATTATCGGTGATGTGTTAAAAGAGGTAACCACCCGTTCTCATAATCCAAATTCCTTTCCTAACATAGCTTTCTTGTCTCATATTAAACTTAAGAATGCTAAAGAAGCTATCATAAATGAGAATGGGTTTGTGCTATTCAAGAGGAGCTTGTCCAATTTGAACGGAATAATGTGTGGATGTTGGTTCTTAGGCCTAATGATAAACACATTATAGGTACAAAATGGGTTTTCAAAAACAAACTTGATGAATTTGGTGTGATCACTAGGAATACGGCAAGACTTGTAGCATAAGGTTACAATCAAGAGGAAGGTATTGATTTCGATAAAAAATTTGCTCGGTAGCTAGATTAGAAACCATTCGCATTTTACTCCCATATGCATGTTTTAAAGATTTCAAAGTCTATCAAATGGATGTTAAAAGTGCTTGTTTGAATGGTGTCCTTGAGGAGGAAGTTTTTTTGGAACAACCGTCCGGTTTTCAAGATTTTAAATATCCTAATCATGTTTACAAGTTCCATAAAACTTTTATGGATTGAAACAAGCTCCTAGAGCTTGGTATGCTAGATTATGCACTTTTCTACTTAAAAAAGGTTTTTCAAAGGGTAAGGTTGACACCACACTTTTTGTCAAAAAGAAAAATGATGAGATTTTACCTGTAAAAATTTACGTAGATGATATCATTTTTGGATCTTCTAATGAATCTCTATGCAAGGAATTTGCCTATAGCATGAAAAAAGTGTTTGAAATGAGCATGATGGGTGAACTCAATTATTTTCTTGGACTCCAAATCAAGCAACTCAAGGATGACATCTTCATAAATCAAGCCAAGTACATGAAGGAGCTCATCAAGAAGTTTGATCTTGAAGATGTGAAACTAAGCAACAGTCCAATGTCCACTACAATAAAGCTTTCAAAAGCTGTATCCGGCAAGAATGTGGACATCACTAAATATCATGGTATGATTGGTAGTTTACTTTACTTAACCGCTAGTAGACATTATATAATGTTTGGTATTTGCTTATGTGCTCGTTTCCAATCGTGTCCCAAAAAATCGCATCTAAGTGCGGTAAAAAGAATCTTTAGATATCTTAAGGGAACGATTGGTTTAGGTTTATGGTATCCGAAGAATAAAATTTTCGATTTTAAATTTTATTCGGATGTGGATTGTGTGGGGAGCCAAATAGACTGTAAGAGCACGAGTGGAACGTGTTAATTTCTTGGAAATTGTCTAGTCTCTTGGTCATCAAAGAAACAAAACTCGATTGCTCTTTCCACGGCCGAAGTGGAATATATTGCTGCGGGTACTTGTTGTGCTCAAATCCTATGGATGAAGCATTCTAAAAGACTTTTATGTGCTTCTAGATCATATTCCTATTATTTGTGATAACACGAGCACGGTGCACATGACTAAAAATTCTAATCAACATAGCCGCACCAAACACATTGACGTCCGCTACCATTTTCTTCATGGTCATCATGAAAATTGGGACATCATTATAGAGCACATACCTACACTACACCAATTGGCCGATATCCTTACCAAACCCCTTGATGCTACACATTTTGCTTATATTATAGGAGAGCTTAATATGTGTTCAATTGAGTGTGTTGTGCTTAAGTATCATCTTGCCAAAATGGCCTCTGCAACTCTAGTTAGGGGAACCCAATTGTGGATTTGTTGTTTATAACTTATCCTAGGATCTAGCGGAGTGTGTTTAGGGTTTCATGGGCTTGCCGACACTAAAAGATGAGAAAAACCTATTGTGCTATATCTTTATCTCATCTTTTCCACCATATGATATTAGAACTTGAATATTTATTGCATATGGTTTTGTTGCGTGTATCAATTGCTTTTGCCTATCTTATATACATGCTTGTTGATATGAGCCACATGCCTGTCTTAAAAATTATTCAAACGTTTAACTTTACTCTTACTCACATAAACTCCTATTACTCTTTCATGCATACATTTAGGGGGAGTTATTCAAACGTCTAACTTACTTTTGGATGTACGCATGTGTCTAGGGGGGTAATTCAAATGTTTTACTTCTTAGGGCATCTTTTTTGATTATGTCAAAAAGGTGGAGAGTAATAGGTCCTATAAATATATTGAAGTTATTCAAATGTTTAATTTTAGTATATTAGTCTTTTTATCGATTATTGAAGTTATTCAATCGTTTAACTTTCAATATATCGATATCTTCTCATAATATTTTGACATCATCAAAAAGAAGGAAATTGATGGCTTATGGATTTTCATAATCTTACTATTTAGTTTTGATGGTGTTACACAATATTAATAGATATATACATGTGTTTCATATTGCATATTTCATAACACTGTATATGAGCTTGGTCGTATTTGAGAAATATTTCAGGATATAAACCGACACAAGTCTACGATAGAGGACGGAGAAAATTGAGCTATAACGACAAATCTATTGGAGATTGGAGGATAATGGACCAGAGCTCCTTAATGATCACATTTAAGCTTCAGGAAGCTAAGAAGCCAGAAGTCCAAGTTCAAAAGAATTCAAAAATCGAAGAAATCGAAGAAATCAAGAGTTTGAGGTACAAGTGTATTCTTTAGGAAATCGATGTAAATACTTCGTGGTTTATAAGATTAGCATGAAAAGCTTAAACACACACACTATTGCATGCATGAAATCTTTAGGCAAAACTTGGTAAAAGTTTTTCATTCAAAACGATTTTCATTTTCAAGTTCAAATTTTCTTTGCATTCTTTCATCAGACGTCTGTCTAAGTCTTATTTAGACGTCTGCACACTATTGCAAAACATGCACAAGTTTTGAAATATCAGTTTTTACTTTAGAAAAACCGTCTGAAGCATTACCAAAACAAACGTCTGGTTTTTCTTTGGGCTTTCATTGTTTATAACTTTTGACAGAACAAACGTCAGTCAATGCTTCTTCATACGTTTGTTTGTTCTCTGTGTTTTCATTGCCTTAAAAATTTTCATAGAACAAACGTCTGTCAAAACTTTTTCAGACGTCTGGTTATTCTCTGTGTTTTCATTGCCTTTAAATTTTTTGAGGAAACAAACATCTAAACCTTATTGACACAAGCGTCTGAAGGTTAAAAACTTTGAAAATCTTTACTTCTTCAGACGCGTGTCACTTATTCTTCAAACGTCTGTTTGTTCTCTGTACTTTCTTTGGCCATGTTTTGAAAACCACAACAAACGTTTGAAGCTCATGATAACAAACGTCTGAAGCTATTTTTGTTTGAAAAATATTACTGTTACGTGCATTTAATACTATAACGGCTAGTCTGTCCTCTTGGCCTTCAAACGTCTGTCTTCTACCCGAGAAGTAATAAATGCATGTACTTGATTATTTTTTGTGTGGGTTTTAAAAAGGGATTCTTTTGTAGTTATTGCACAACAACTATTCTGAAAAATTGCATTCATCTTTGAGTTCATCCTCACCCACCAAAAAGAAAAAGAAAAAACACTTGAGCTTTAATTGCAAATCTAATACTCCATTGAAGTATTCTAGAGCTTGAATTGTAAACTCTTGTGAGAGTATCTTAGATTGTGATTTTCTTCTTCTTCTCTCTTTGTGTGGAATCTCTTGAGTGCAAGAGAGTTCTTGTAAGTGAAGAAAATTGTTGTGAAGTGAGTCACTCGTGTGTCGAATGATGTGTTATTGCGAGAGTACAACGTGTTTGTCTCTGTGGAGATGTGATTAAGTGGAACGGGCTCGTACGCCTAAAGAAAGAGTACTAGGGAATCTCCAGAATATCTATAAATCGCTTGTGTTTGTGTTTTTTTTCTCTCTTTCCATCTCTTACTTGCAAATTATTTTTTGCTATAATTTTGTTTCTTTTTATCTTGCAAGTAGAATTTTTAATTTGTGTGTTTTGTTAGTATAATCCTATTCACCCCCTCTGGGATTATTTCATAGATCATGATGATCGGTGTAGATCGATGAAAAACACGACGTATTGTGTTTTGAAAAGTGACCACAAAATAAAAAATGAGCTCGGACCTCATAGGATATATATATATATATGTGTGTGTGTGTGTGTGTGTATGTATGTATGTATGTATATGTATATATATATGTGTGTGTGTGTGACCCATTGCAAACCAGTCCGCATTTTTTTAAAACATGAACTTCCGATCTACGAAATATTTTAACGATCTGATCCATTAAAGTTGATCACCCTACCTTTAAATATATATGTATGAAAAATCAAGGGATTTAAAAACCTCTAGCTTATGCATCGGATGACGTTTATGTTGCATTATCGGATGACGTTTATGTTAGAGGGATTTAAAGACATTCATTTTTGCACCCATCGATGCATATGCTAGAGGTCTTTAAATCCCTTGATTTTTCATACACATATATTTGAGGGTAGGGTGATCAACTTGAACGGATTGGATCGTTAAAATATGTCGTAGATCGGGAGTTCCTATTTTTTAAAAACGCGGGCCGGTTTGTAATGAATCACTCATATATATATATATATATATATATATATATATATATATATATATATTAGAATAATGTAGGAAAGAGGCCCTAGGAGGCTTTTTCGATAAGTGGCGTAAAAAAACTACACCCTCCACCGTTTTATACGACGATCTGTTGGATATATATGCCCTAGAGACCTTCATTGTATAGGATACTGGGGATATGTATGTACATAACAGTCTTGCTTAATATGATAGTACGCTATTTGGTTTGTCTTTATCTTGACATATGATATATTTTGCGTAGTATTCATATATATGTATGTGTGTGTGTGTGTGTGTGTGTGTGTGTGTGTGTTGATAAAGCCCATAGGGTGTTTGCCTGACTTCCGGCGTTATGATGGCAGTCATACTAGTGGGAGCTGGATAGTCAATAGGCACATCCTTAGATGTCCCTGGTTGCAGGAGTATCAAGACTGGGCATCGATACTCCGGAGTAAACTGGTGTATACATATCTAGACCCTGAGGAGGGGCGATGGATTGGTCCCGCAGCCATTGGTGGAGTGCACCTAAGATTGTATACAGATGCTCACTGGGTGTGAGTACACCGGACAGGACTCGCCGAGAACTGACTGGATGGTATTTATACCTAACGTCAGATAGCAGTTCTCAGGTGACATGTGTGCAGATAGTCCGTTGACTTAAAGTCGTCATTTGTCTCGTGTGAGTTCCCACTGTGCTTTGATTACTACCCTACCACGGTTCAAAGGAGTCGTGCGAACAGGTTTTAGTTGGGCACAGTCCCGAACCACGTGGAGGCAGTAAGTGACTGTTAGGGATTCGTCTCTCCCAGTATAGGGAGTTGATATCGCACGGTGATTGGTTGGTCATTACCATAAGTCCCTGGCCAGGGCTGATTGAGAATTACTGATAGATTGATCAGTAGATTCTCGGATGGTGATAGAGCCATACCGACACGACTTGTACGGTTATTAGGGGTCTGACGTTTACCACCTCCCTAGACCATACATGCGATACTCTTAGACGAACAGACCGAACTGCACAGATATTGTCACGCACAGGCTCAGTAGGAGTTCGGATGGGTATCCTCACCGGCCTTCTTATCGACATCTACCTGGGGACCGTTACGTACAGCTAGTGCCGCTTGCGGTCTGTGGTTAAAACCACTGCCAGCGTAGTAGTCGAGTCTTTAGAGTCCCACACAGAGTTTTCCCAACTCCAGGCGAAATGATATAGAGCTCGTACGGTTTTACGACAAAGGGTTCGGACGCATACGTGTTTAAACGCACGTACGACATTCGGACAGTTTTTACTAGTCGGCTTTGGTTTAAGCCAGATTCTATTATCGGGTTATTCTATTTATACAGTCTAAAGTTTTTCCGTGTTTTCACGGATGCGAGGGGCGTTATCGTTATTTTCCGAGAAGCTTCTAGAAGGAGGGTGACTAAGGAGGTTAAGGTGGCATTTTCATTTATTGCAAATTGTGACTCATTAGTGTGATTCACTATGTCATTAATGCATCATTTATTACTTAATGACTCATGGTGAATCACTCTTGTTGAATAAATGAAGCATGGTGAATAATCATTTAAATTTATTTTACTTGATAATTCATTATGTTTTCATATATTCAAGTGAGAAGCTTTTTTATTCTCATTATCATCTCCACCTTCTCTCTCCTCAAGTGCACTCCTTCTTCAAACCCTAATCCTACCACTCATGAGTTGAGACCATGGATTGGGATAGACTAAATACTCCATAACCTAACTCTACATCATCTTAGTTACTTTGGTTAGCAACTAGAGAAACAAAGTTACCACAAGTCTTGAGGTGTAGCTTGGATTAGGGTACTCGGGTGGATCTTCTATTACGGAAAGAAGGCCGAGGAGGACATAGAGATCACAAAGACGAAGGACTAGAATCATTAGGTATAATCTCTTTACATAGTAGCTTAGAACTTTATGGTTGTTGTTAATTACCGTTTAGCAAAGATCTTCGGTTAGTTGATATACGCTTCAAAACAAGATCGTTTTTCATATTTCCGCCTCCCCGCTGCTCGTGGGGTGTTGCACATCTACTTACAGTGGTATCAGAGCCTCACTAAACAATAATTAACTCACTTGCAAAGTCGTATGAATTTCGAACGCAAAACGAACCAGAAAATGCACCGATATTGCATAGTTTTTGTCGATTTTTAAATGAGGTCCAAAAATTTTTCAGGTTCCTCCAGAAGACCCTACATGAACACAGAAGAAAAATGGGCTCCTGAATCGGCCACTGAGCCGCGAAACCGCGGCCGATCCCACCGATCCGCCGTGGATCCGCGGCCGAGTTGGGGCCGATTCAGCCCAGTTTTCTTCTGTGCATCTTTAGTGATATGTTGTATTTTCTGGTACTGTTTATTTTCTGCTCAGGTTTCAAATTTACAGAGAAGATTTGGAGTAGAATTTAATGTGTTTAATCGATCGAAATTATACGATGTTTGCTTATTTGATTATATCTGTGAACTGTATTATGTGTTCGTAAACCTCCCCTAACTGCTAGTATGTCGGTTGGAAGGGGGTTGCACATATCTGTAATGTTTTAACTGTTTGTGATTATGAACTCTATTGGACTGTTGTGATGATTAGCCGGGGTTCTGTGATGGGTTATTGTATTGATTCATTCGATGTAATTGTAATAAGTTGTAATATAATTTTGCGGGCCACATCCAGGTTGCGGTTATAGCCACCGTTGTATTATTTCTTTTTACTGTTTTTGCTCCTAAGATAGACCCAAGGTGGGGTGCACAAACTACCGGGTATTTCGAAGTGTTTAGTGGCCTACTCACGTCGTTGAGGGAGACCGCTTCACTTCGGGTACTTGGCGGGTAGTTTGCCGTACCCGTAGGGGTCTAGGATGGGGTAATGGCTATTCATCACAACTGTATAATCCGTCTTTTCTTACAGGCTCAAAAGAAACGCGGATTGCTTGCAAATCCAATATTGTTTATCTGTGATCTGGAATGCCTATTATTGCGTCTGACGAATGTACAATATCTATATATGATAGCTATTTAGACGTCACTTATGTTTTACACCCGCGCTAGCCCAGCCCCCGCTCTGCCGTTAGTTAAGTAACCTAACGGGTGATGACGGGACCCCGTGGCGAATGCGGATGGTATAAGAGGACGTTGTATTTTCGTTGTTATCTGTAATGATAGGTTAAAGATGGGACGCATTATTTTTAATGCAAAGAAAAATAAAACCTAAACTGAATCGTTGGAACAATTTCTAAAACTACTCGGTTTTCTTGAGAAAGCAAATTTTAAATACGGAGCTTACACCACTCCTTTTAATAAAAGCTATCTTGGTTCCTTCGATCAAATCAAGTTCACTACGTTAACGGGTTTTTGCCAAAAACCAGCCGTAACCCTCCGTCGTTTCAAATAGACAGCACATCGTATTCATGCTATGCTTGTTGGCCTACGTCAAGGCATAGTGGATGGTAGCAGTGTGGCTTGCTTATTTGTTGCATAGATAGATGCATTAGTATAGAACAGACGTACGGCCTTGTTGGCCTACGTCAAGGGCATGTACGATGTACCTAAATTAATCAGGACAACGACGGGTAGAACTTGACTTGCGTCTTATGACTTGTTGGCCTACGTCAAGGTCTCTAAGAGCTTGGGGTATAAAAATCACATCGGGGGTTTCAAACATAAAGGAAACTTGCAGATTTAGCATACCTTCTGGAGTGTGGTGACTAGAGTGGCTTCCATCTAGTACATCATGCAATGATAGTTGGATCCCGATCCCACTGATGAGTAGGATTACTCTCGGGAAATATTCTCACTTAACAATCAATGCTATAAACCAAGTAGGTGTCCAGAAAGGTGTTAGAGGAGCTACGCCTCCAGGGAAAAGAGGTTATTTAATTAAGGAACTTCGCGAAAGCGTTGGAAAACCTCCCTCGAAGTACCAACACTAGTCTGGCTGAAAGGTTGAGCAAGTATTGTGGCGTATGATTAAATCCTGACTAGTTCTTCTTTTAGGTTTTGAAGAAGAATTTGAGAGAACAGTGGGAGCCATCATGTTTAGATAAACTAATAACCAATCTAAACTTGTAAGAAGCATATGCTGAGTGTTTTCTTTTTTCTCTCTCTCTAGCAGCTACCATGACAGAACTAAAACTATTACTTGAAAAAAATATACTGACCGGGCAGAACTATAAAGATTGGCTAAGGAATGTCAACATTGCACTGACTTATGACAAAGTAGCATATGTTACCACCGCTGTTCCTCCCCTTATCCCTGGACCAGATTCCTCAGTTGTGGACAAGGAAGTTCGCAAAACTTGGGATCTGGATTGTGAGCGAGCTAAGTGTATCGTGCTGGCGTCCATGAACAATGAACTCCAGAAACAGCACGAGAGTATGGATGTTGTATCCATCTTTCTCCATGTTAAGGAATTATATGGAGAGCACTCCCGTATCGCAAGGTACGAGACCTCAAGGAAACTCTTCTAGATGAGGTTAGCTCCAGGATCACCTGTAGGAGAGCACGTCGTCAAAATGATCAGCCTCATTGAGGAACTCGCAAACCTGGGATGCGTGCTAGAGAATGATTTGTACATCGACTTGATTTTGCAGTCCCTTCCCCACACCTTCTCTCAGTTCGTTCTTAGCTTCAACATGCACGAAATGGAAGCTGATCTTCCAAAGCTCCTCAACATATTGAGGGTAGCAGAGACCTCCTTGAAAAAGGAGAAGACCCCCATTCTGTATGTTGGCCAATCATCCTCTTCTAAATCTAAAGCGAAAGCTAAAGGGAAGAAGAAGATGAAAGCCACCAAACCGAAGGTGCAGGGAAAGAACAAGGCAGGAAGGGTGAAAGCGGATATAAATGAATGCCATTATTGTCACAAGCAAGGGCACTGGAAGAAGGACTGTATGGCCTTCAAGGCAAAGGACACGAAGCAAGCGGTTGCCTCTGCTTCAGGTGTGTTCGTAATCGAAAACTGTCTTTCAGTAAACTCTACATCATGGGTACTTGATACCGGTTCTGGTTCTCACATCTGTAATTCATTACAGGATCTGAGAAATAGTAGAGTACTGGAGACAGGTGATATGACTCTCCGGATGGGCAATGGAATGCATGTAGATGTTGTTGCAATAGGGGAGTATCACCTAGGGTTGACTAGTGGGCACATTTTGGTGTTGTACAGCTGTTTTTGTATTCCCAGTATGTTGTGTAAAATTATATCAGTATCTTTGTTATCTAATGAAGGATATAATTTTGCGCTTGAAAGTAATGTCATGAACATTCTCCTAAATCAAGAACTGATTGGGTATGGCATACTGGAAAATGGCATATACATACTTAATCAACCTCAAATTTTCAATATTCAAAACACACATAAAAGAAAGGCTCCAGATTCAAATCAAGCCTTCTTATGGCATTGTAGACTTGGTCATATAAACGAAACAAGGTTGACTAAGTTACATAAAGATGGATATCTAAATCCGTTTGAATATTCATCATATGCAACTTGTCAATCATGTATCAAAGGAAAAATGACCAAATCTCCGTTCTCCGGACACGGAGCAAGAGCTACTGAACTCTTGGGACTTGTACACAGTGATGTATGTGGTCCAATGTCTACACATGCGCGAAGCGGTCACTCCTACTTCATCACTTTTACTGATGACTTCTCTAGGTATGGACATGTGTTCTTAATGAAACATAAATCAGAGGCCTTTGAGAAGTTTAAAGAGTATAAAAATGAAGTAGAGAAACAAACTGGTAAAAGCATCAAGACACTTCGATCTGATCGAGGTGGAGAATACTTAAGTACCCGTTTCCTTGAATGCTTAAAAGAGAATGGAATTCTCTCTCAGCTTACTCCGCCTTATACACCTCAGCATAATGGTGTATCAGAAAGAAGGAATCGCACGCTATTAGATATAGTGCGTTCAATGATGAGTAGTGCTGAGTTACCACTTTCCTTCTGGGGATTTGCTCTAGAATCAGCAGCATACTTATTGAATAGAGTTCCAACTAAGTCTGTGCCTACCACTCCATATGAAATGTGGAGCGGGAAGAGACCATATCTTAAGTATATCAAGATATGGGGGTGTCCGGCATATGTTAAAAAGCATAGACCGGACAAGCTCGAGGCACGATCGGTTTTGTGCAAGTTTGTAGGATACCCCAAACATTCAAGGGGGTACATGGTCTACCACACTGAAGAACAAAAGGTGTTTGTTGCTCGCCACATTGTCTTCTTAGAGAGCGAATTTCTTGCAAAAGAAATTAGTGGGAGCGCGGTAAAGCTGGAAGAAATTCCAGAACCTCAAACTGCTACCGAGGACTTAGAAGAATCTCATATTTCAATAGAACATGACGAACCAACGCCACTCCGCAGATCTAGTAGGCTTTCTCATCCTCCAGAGAGATACTATGGTTTTCTTCTAGATAGGGATCGAGAGGATTGCATCATCGATGATGATGAGCCTACTAGTTTTCAGCAGGCTATCACGAGTATTGACTCGATGAAGTGGCCGGATGCTATGAGATCCGAAATGGAATCCATGTACACCAATAAAGTATGGACTTTAGAAGTTGCTCCTCCTGGGGTGAAACCGGTTGGATGCAAATGGATCCTCAAAAAGAAGATTGGTGCACTTGGACAAGTGGAAACCTACAAAGCTAGATTCGTTGCAAAAGGTTTTCGTCAAAGACCAGGATTGGACTATGATGAAACCTTTTCACCTGTAGCTATGCTTAAATCCATTCGGATCCTGCTTGCCATTGCTGCCTTCCATGACTATGAAATCTGACAGATGGACGTAAAAACAGCTTTTCTAAATGGACATTTAGAAGAGAGTGTTTACATGGATCAACCAGAAGGTTTCTTAGACGGTGGGAGCAGCGGAAGAGTGTGCAAGTTGCTTAAATCCATTTATGGATTAAAGCAAGCATCGCGAAGTTGGAACATCTGCTTTGATGAGACAGTCAAAGAGTTTGACTTTATCAAAAATGTAGATGAACCATGTATTTATAGGAAGATTGTAGAAGGAGCAGTAGTCTTCCTCGTTTTGTACGTCGACGACATACTACTGATAGGGAATGATTTCTCTATGCTACAATCAGTAAAGCTTTTCTTGTCACAGAAATTTTCCATGAAAGACTTGGGTGATGCAACCTACATTTTGGGCATTAAGATCTATCGTGATAGATCTAATAGAATGTTGGGACTTTCACAGTCCAGGTATATTGACACTATACTAAAGAGGTTTGGTATGGAAGATTCCAAGCGCGGTAACATGCCCGCTTGTCACGGGATCACCCTCTCCAAAGAGATGTCTCCAAAGACTGATGAAGAGAGGGATCGCATGAGCATTTTACCCTACGCTTCGGCGGTAGGATCTATAATGTATGCGATGTTATGTACAAGATCGGATGTAGCTTACGCACTTGGTGTGGTAAGCAGGTATCAGTCTGACCCAGGTGAGAAACATTGGATAGCGGTAAAGAACATTCTCAAGTACCTGAGAAGGACTAAGGAGATGTTCTTGATTTACGGTAATGGGGACCTCCAGGTAGAGGCTTTTACCGACTCCGGCTTCCAAAGTGACAAAGATGATTCTAAATCCATTTCGGGTTTTGTGTTTACCCTCAATGGAGGGGCGGTATGTTGGAAGAGTTCCAAACAGGATACCGTCGCAGACTCAACTATGGAAGCTGAGTATATAGCTGCTAGTGAAGCCGCAAAAGAGGCTGTCTGGATGAGGAAGTTCATCTCTTAACTTCAGGTGGTTCCGTCCATTGCTAATCCAATACCTTTGTATTGTGATAACAATGGGGCCGTAGCATTGGCAAAGGAACCCAGGTCCCATCAGAAATCCAGGCATATCTTAAGGCGTTTTCACATGATCAGGGAGATCGTTGATCGTCGGGAGATCGAGGTATGGAAAGTGGATACAAAAGACAACACGGCAGATCCATTCACAAAGGCCATTCCTCAAGTTCAGTTTGAGAAGCTGTTTGAGATTTTGGGCATGCGGTACTCCAGCAACTGGATATAGTGAAGACAGTGGGTACTCATTGCGCCAATTATAGGCCCTAGTGCAAGTAGGAGATTGTTGGATATATATGCCCTAGAGGCCTTCATTGTATAGGATACTGGGGATATGTATGTACATAACAGTCTTGCTTAATATGATAGTACGCTATTTGGTTTGTCTTTATCTTGACATATGATATATTTTGCGTAGTATTCATATATATATATATATATATATATATATATATATGTGTGTGTGTGTGTGTGTGTGTTGATAAAGCCCATAGGGTGTTTGCCTGACTTCCGGCGTTATGATGGCTGTCATACTAGTGGGAGCTGGATAGTCAATAGGCACATCCTTAGATATCCCTGGTCGCAGGAGTATCGAGACTGGGCATCGATACTCCGGAGTAGACTGGTGTATACATATCTAAACCCTGAGGAGGGGCGATGAATTGGTCCCGCAGCCATTGGTGGAGTGCACTTAAGATTGTATACAGATGCTCACTGGGTGTGAGTACACCGGACAGGACTCGCCGAGAACTGACTGGATGGTATTTATACCTAACGTCAGATAGCAGTTCTCAGGTGACATGTGTGCAGATAGTCCGTTGACTTAAAGTCGTCATTTGTCTCGTGTGAGTTCCCACTGTGCTTTGATTACTACCCTACCACGGTTCAAAGGAGTCGTGCAAACAGGTTTTAGTTGGGCACAGTCCCGAGCCACGTGGAGGCAGTGAGTGACTGTTAGGGATTCGTCTCTCCCGGTATAGGGAGTTGATATCGCACGGTGATCGGTTGGTCATTACCATAAGTCCCTGGCCAAGGCTGATTGAGAATTACTGATAGATTGATCAGTAAATTCTCGGATGGTGATAGAGCCATACCGACACGACTTGTACGGTTATTAGGGGTCTGACGTTTACCACCTCCCTAGACCATACATGCGATACTCTTAGACGAACAGACCGGACTGCACGGATATTGCCACGCACAGGCTCAGTGGGAGTTTGGATGGGTATCCTCACCGGCCTTCTTATCGACATCTACCTGGGGACCGTTACATACAGCTAGTGCCGCTTGCGGTCTGTGGTTAAAACCACTGCCAGTGTAGTAGTCGAGTCTTTAGAGTCCCACACAGAGTTTTCCCAACTCCAGGCGAAATGATATAGAGCTCGTACGGTTTTACGACAAAGGGTTCGGACTCATACGTGTTTAAACGCACGTACGACATTCGGACAGTTTTTACTAGTCGGCTTTGGTTTAAGCCAGATTCTATTATCGGGTTATTCTATTTATACAGTCTAAAGTTTTTCCGTGTTTTCACGGATGCTAGGGGCGTTCTCGTAATTTTCCGAGAAGCTTCTAGAAGGAGGGTGACTAAGGAGGTTAAGGTGGCATTTTCATTTATTGCAAATTGTGACTCATTAGTGTGATTCACTATGTCATTAATGCATCATTTATTACTTAATGACTCATATGGTGAATCACTCTTGTTGAATAAATGAAGCATAGTGAATAATCATTTAAATTCATTTTATTTGATAATTCATTATGTTTTCATATATTCAAGTGAGAAGCTTTTTTATTCTCATTATCATCTCCACCTTCTCTCTCCTCAAGTGCACTCCTTCTTCAAACCCTAATCCTACAACTCATGAGTTGAGACCAAGGATTGGGATAGACTAAACACTCCATAACCTAACTCTACATCATCTTAGTTACTTTGGTTAGCAACTAGAGAAACAAAGTTACCTCAAGTCTTGAGGTGTAGCTTGGATTAGGGTACTCGGGTGGATTTTCTATTACGGAAAGGAGGCCGAGGAGGACGTAGAGATCACAAAGATGAAGGACTAGAATCATTAGGTATAATCTCTTTACATAGTAGCTTAGAACTTTATGGTTGTTGTTAATTATCGTTTAGCAAAGATCTTCGGTTAGTCGATGTACGCTTCAAAACAAGATCGTTTTTCATATTTCCGCATCTCCGCTACACGTGGGGTGTTGCACATCGACTTACACGATCGGCACCCATTATCATCATCTTTATCATCTAAGATGTGGATACACCAAATTTCATGTGATTCCAACACCTTTTCACCGTAGATTTAGCAATGTAAAAAGTTCTATTGTCAGTAAACCGTTAAATTTGCACCCATTAAATCAACGGTGAAAAAGTGATGGAGTCGCATGAAATTTGGTATATCAACATCTTAGATGATAAAGATGATGATGACGAATGCCGACCGTCGGAAAAAATGGCGGAGGATGAATTTTTTTGTGCCATCTAACGAAAAAACCCTTTTAGGATCTCTTTCCTCCATTATTCTTTTATATATATATATATATATATATATATATATATATATATAAGGATAATGAAGGAAAGATGCCATAGGAGGGAATTTCCTCCTATGGTGTCGAAAAAATACAACTTCCACGATTTTTGTAATGACCCTACAATCTATGTACTGTTGTATTCTTTCTCTTTTATAAATACCGTTTTTCTTTCGAATACTTAGATATTCTTTTTTGATTGGCTAAATGCAAGAACAACTTTATATCTCATGGATTAAATCCTTACACTGCTGTCTTATAGTCCACGTGTTCGAAACCTAGCAACCCTTTTCCTTTTTGTTTAGTTTTCTTTTATCGTTTTCAAGACCCTAAATTTCACGTGAGATGTACACAAGGCCCCGAAATCTAATATGTAAAAAGATGTATGCTTTTTGGAACATAGGGGATGACTCGAGTCAAGGGATCAAAGCTTGAGCTCAAATCTCAAGTTTTCTTCAGTCCGGGGCTGCTAAAGCGCAACCCTAGGCTGCAGTTGTGGGCCAACAGTGCTCAGATTTTGAGCATGAGCTATTTAACACATGGGCGTGTTCTTTTTGAATTCTAAAACTCCCAATTTAATTCTAAAACCTCCGGTCCTTTAATCCCACCTTTAATACCCATCAATGCCCTTTATTCTTCTTTATTGCTTCTTCCTCTCCTTTTCTTCATACTAAAAATTCAGAGAAGAAACTCTAAACAAAAGCTAGCTATCTTCATCCTTAGAGCTCTCATAGTCCCGGCGTCATCGGGGCGCACTTCGTTCGTTAGAATTCGAGACGAGGTGAACCGATCGATTGTTTCTCCCACACCTTCGTAAGTATCCTCTCTTTTGTTTTGTTTTGTTTCTCTAATACCTTCATGGAGGATACTTGTAGTTACTAAACTCTCATTTTCTTGTTTTCGTTTAAGTCGTATGTCATCGAGAATCTTTTCTGCCGCTAGAATCGATCGGTGGACCGATTGCTATACTGACACACACATCACGTAAGTTCCCGCCTCTCTTTCTCTTCCTCTTTTCGTGCTCTCCCTCGTGAACCCGCTGCCTCGTACTACCGTAGTCATTATTTAAATATATACATACACAAATATATCTGTATAGATATGGTTGTATATATGGTTTTGATAAAACTTGCCTCTTGTTCAACCTTCTAGTATTTACTATTCTTCGTTTATGACTATGAATGTTTAATACTAGTTAAGAGAACATAAGCTTCGCGTCACAATATAATCATGACGCCTCATGAACCCGATTATTTGTAAGAAAAAAGCTTTTGCCTTAACTACGAATTCATTGTCGCCTTATCGTATGCTCATGAAGAATCTATATGCTTGCATCATGTAATCTAAATTTGCGTTATGGTTCGTCACAAATGGCTGTTGTAATCTCAAGAATTTTTTAGAATGTAGACCATATGTTTGTATAATGAAATCCCTATGTTTTAAAACAAAATCAACTTTTGATGCGAAACCAAACTCGGAAGGGTTCAAGATATAATTTTAATAACCGAAAATTCCAAGAAAATTAGGTCTAACCATTAGATAGATTTTTATACGTTCTTTAAACAAAATTTTCAGAATCAAAATGGAATATATTTTAGACTTTTACATCACGTTTTTCGCTGTTTTGAAATTCTGAAAACTGTTTTTAGCAGTTTCTTCAAAAATTCATAACTCTGTCTACAGAGATCCAAACTAGGTGTTTCCAAGCGTTTTTGAAAATTAGATTGGAAGACCTAGATTTTCTTAATTCATTTCGATCTCTGAAAACTGACGGAATTAATAGAATTCTGTATTTTTAAATTTTGTGTCGAATCTGGACAGAATCTGTCCTGATCTGCGCACTGTTTTTCAAAATGTCATAACTCGAACTACAGAACTCGGTTTTCGACAAAACCTTAGATGTATGAATGTCAAATTGACAAACCTACAATTTTCCTATATAACTCGAGACTTAGAAATGTGTATATCGACACGATATATAATCCGCAAGTCACCCTTTACTTATTGTCCAGAAAATAAAGTTTATTTTTAAACCATTGGATTAAAATAATCGTAATAAGAGTTTCAGAGATTCAAATCTCACAAAATCAAATGGTTTAGATAACTAGACTAAATGACCTATCTTTCCCTAGTTGAAATCGAGACCTGACATAAAACACCGCAAACTGCGTTTTTAAAACATACATCAGTGCCAGGCAAGTTTTGATCTGGTATGTGCAGCAATAATGAAATGCGTCTAACTACCAAACCAGTAGTCGTAACTAGGCGAGACATGAACCTGATTCTGCATAACACCTAGGACCGTGTTTCTTGTTTTATTCCCGAGATCATATGAGTCGAGTAATCAGTAGTTTCTAACATTTCTTAAGATACTGTTTCTGGTTTATACTTGGATATTTTACTTGTGTCGTTTCATGCCATTCGATGTGTATGTTTCATGAATCTCTTGATATGAGAATAGTTATGTATACATAATGCCACGATTATATAATCCTTATTTGACACGAACTTGACTCGAACCATGAACACTTAAATACTTGAACCCGTGAACCTGACATGAAATTGAAATTAAGTACATCATGAACTTGAAATCATGAAAATTGACATGAACTTGAATTTGAATGATTTGGGTATCGTGTATGGAACTAAGTGCCACGCCCTGACCAGGTGGGGCCACCTCTTGAATCCACGGGGGCCACATCTATAATCCTTGCACAAGTATGAAATGGGACATGGGGGCCACCTCTAGAATCCGCATATGACGTGGGATACACCAGGAAACGTCTGTGGGTACCACACAAGTATGACATGAAAGATAACTTGACTTCACCACCGTCCGGTGGAAAATGGATATCCTGACGAGTTAATACATGATAAAAAAAATGTGTGTTGTGATATTTGTTTCGCATACCGTATTCTTGAGTTGTATCACATGTTCGTCACCTTTGCTAAAATAGAACACACAATGACATGTTAATAGCTTACCATGCTTATAGAATGCGTATTATTGTTACTTGAATTATATTATGACATTTCCATATATTTATTCATATACCTTGCTTGTCTTCATGTCTTTTGTTACCTTTCTTGTATACTTTCAATATTAGAATTGCAATAAAACACGTAACCGTAAAACTGCAATGCTTATGTAGTTTACCTTGCTTAATTGCCCTATCATGCTTATTCACTTCATTATGCTATTCTTTGTATTCACTATGCCTCATTCATACCTGCTTACATGCTTTGTCGTTATATAACTTCATTTATAATCATACTTTAAATCGGGGTCTTATCGAGCACAAAATCGCTGACGGACATTACATTGTTTTTCTTCTTCTTTTGGGAATATTCGCCAGGTGATATATAGACATGAGAGATTGAGTCAAATGAGGAGGAATTTTCGCAACTGGCTTCTCAGCCCGATTTCTAGTAGCACACCGGCCTTTTATATTTCAGTATGCTTATTGTTCAGGCTTTTTTAATTCTATTTTTCATTGTATTTGAATTCCGGACTTAATGTCGTTTGTTTTGAATGTTTTGGAATTGGAAATATAATAATTTAGTTGGATTTATGTGCTTGTTTAATTCTTGCTTATTATATATTGCTTACGATACACTTAACGTATTTATGTCGAGAAGAAATCTTCTCGGTAAAAAAACGTTGCGGACTTTGTCATGTGCCTGCTACTGTCTTTTAGGAAGCAAGGCGTAACAAGTTTTTTCACGATCGGCACCTATTATCATCATCTTTAACATGTAAGATGTGGATACACCAAATTTTATGTGATTCCATCACTTTTTCACCGTTGATTTAGTGGGTGCAAAATCAACGGTTAACCAACAATATAACTTTTTACATTGCTAATTCAAAGGTGAAAAGTGGTGGAATCGTATGGAATTTGGTGTATCCATATCTTATATGATATAGATGATGGTGGGTGCCGATCGTCGAAAAAAATCGTGGAGGATATAGATATTTGACGTCACCTAACGAAAAAGCCTTCTAGGTCCTTTTTCTTCATTACTCTCTCTCTCTCTCTCTCTATATATATATATATATATATATATATATATATATATATATATATATATATTGTCACGCCCCGCTTCCCAGTGTACGGGTAAGGAGACGCGACTAGACCCGCTACGTATTTACTCAGAAGTAAACACGCTAAGCGTAACTAAACAATATAATGTAAAATATACACAAGAGATATGAAAGTAAATGAACAGCAACTTTATTGATTAAACATTTCTTTACAACTGAAAATGTAAATACAGAAATGGAAAGCAATGCCTAAACAATGCCATGAACATGAAAGTAAAGTATGTACAAGTAAAGTCTAATACCCGTGCTGCTCAGTGGTCTGCTCCAAGTGCTCCTGGCTGGTCTCGAACTCCTCAGAGTCGGGTCCTTCTGACAACATTCCGAAGAAAGAAGAGAGAAGGATTGTCGTCAGCGAACAATCGCTCGGTAAGTCCCAAAGAGAGATAGAAATAGAGTAGACAGATAAGAGAGTATGACTAGTAATGTTTGATTATAATATTAACGCAGTTGTTTGTAACTTGGTACAGAATATGACAGTGTATACGAGAGGAGTCCAACTTACACCGTGGACTTTGGTAACCCGTAGTATAAGGCTCCATCGATAATACTACGGTATAATGACATGGATGTAATTACGTCTTTTAGTGACCACCTCGTTCCACCTTTAACATGTTCCGTACCGGTCTACCCCTTTATAAACCTCGTAATATTTATTGTATTGATTATACTGATTGTATTGTATTGTCTTGTAGTAAATGGAAGACTTGACGAAACTATGATATCAGTAAACTGAATGAATATAAATGGATAGTCATGTAATCAGAGTATATCCATGGTTCGATTCGGTCAATATAGATTGAATTCTGGTATAAATGGATTCATGTTAATTTGTAGTTATACTTGAATTGAATTCAAGTCAGATTGATTTCATATTATATTGAGACTCTGTCTGATTCAGACTGATATAAAAGAAATTAAAGTCCTGAATTAGTTTTGATGTTATCGGTAACTGCTTCACATGGACGGCAGAATTTGTGTCTTTTTCCAAGACAATTACCGTGTTGATAACACCGTTGTTAGGTTGTCTACCTTAGATAAGCAAGCACCCATATTCTCCGGCTTCCTGAGGCTCAAGAGAACTGGTCCCGCTTTAACCTATGTTTATTATGGTCCTTATTGTAAATTAATTTAACTTGAGGGGGTTTTATGAAAAATATAGTTTTGATATATTTTCAAAATATACCTCAAGTATTTAATTATCGTGTTTAGGGTTTTCATAATTGTAATTTTTTATAAAGTGAAATATTCTAGTGGATATAACCTATATTTCATTGTATATGGTATTTTAGTGTAATCTTGGAATGGTATTGAATTGTAAAGGTAGCTTCATGAAATTTGTGATTCCTTTGATTTAGAAAACATGGAATATATATAATATATTTAAAGTAGATATTTTGATAATATTTATATATCTAATATATAAAAATAGAATTTATTTATTAAATAGAAATCACATTTTTCTTAAAAATTGCATTAAAAATTCCATCGAGATCGAATGCTCCTTACGGAGGTCTGCATCTCACTCTACTACGCCTGAGGATGTGCGATAACCCACACCATCCTGATCGGGGTTCCCAAAAATGGGTTGTAGAGGCGTATTTGCAAGAAATTAAGTAATACACTTTTAAAGAAAATGGTTTTTGAATGTTTAAGTTATTTAAATGTAAGCTCGTATTATTGTCACGACCCGAGTATTTCGACTCGTGACCGGCACTTAACCCCGCTACGTCTACAGGCGTAACGCAGCGAAGTAAGCCGAACCCAGAAATCAAAACCCTTTAAAAAATAGTGAGTGTTGAAACATTTAGTTAAAGCATTTAGGAAACCTTAAATAATTCAATAAGTTCCTTTAAAGTTACTTAATCATTTGAATAATTTTGGCAGCATTTCCTTTGTAAAAGTAGCCCCGAGACCGGGTACAAAACAGGATATAAATGAAATGAAATGAAATGAAATGAAAAGAAACATCCCCAAACGGGAGCAATCACGCCCAACGGCGGAAACCAACATCACCAGAGTAATATACGACGCCGTAGCGAAGAATAAGCAATAAGTAAATATCACAGAAAATAACTGCATATAAAAACAGTCGACTCCCACGAGCTCGACACCAGAATACAAAATATACATCATCGTCCTCACACAGTATCTGAGTCCAGTACATAAATGGTAGATGGAGAGTACTAGATACAAAAAAGGGTACAATAAAAGTAATCAAATACCACAACCCACCAAAATGTAAAAGAGCTCTCACTGCAACTGTAGTGGTATCTGTAGCCAAAAGATGCAAAAGACAGCCTGCCGCGACTATGCTGAGGGCAACCTGCAAATACTGTGGCACAACGGGAGTGAGTTGCCAACTCGTGAATAGATATAACATATAAAGGTAATCGCGAGCATGCACGTACTGCGCTACTCTAACAAATGCCAGCAGATAATATCCATGCGTGATAAGCAGTATGTGCAATAATCATGCAGATGCTCTATCAGGTAAAATAACTACAGGATGAGATATTTGGTAATCAATGCTGAGTATGGGATAAACAACATCTACACGGAATATCAACGTGGAAAACAATCGGTGCCCACAACTGCACCCAAATCCCAAATAACTCAGGCGCCGGCACACCCATCGGCCCTCAAATCCTGCAAACCTCTGAGAAATCACGAGTGCCCAACATCGGCACCCAAAACCTCATAAAATACTCGTGTCCAGCATCGACACGCAAAACCTCAAATATCGGGCTCCGTCAGTCCGGATCAGCCCACGGGCTCCGTCTGCGGTATCGGCCCTCGGCCCCGGCAGTACGGATCATCCCGCATCCATCTCTCGACTCTGGTCGGTATCCTCTGGATAACCGCCAGGCCCAACCAATCACCGGTAGGTACTTGCTACCCTGCCAGGCCCATCGTCTACTCCACGAAAACATTTCTCACCCCGGGGAACCATACCGGGTCCACCACGAACCCGCAAACGGATCATCCATCTCCTCGAATCGGGTTTCAAGCACACGTCTCAGCACCGAGAAAACGCGTGGTGGACGCACCAAAATATCATATCACGAGGAACCGGGTTTTCAAATAGTGCATCTTTTCTTAAAAATCCCACGGTCCTCAAAATCAGAAATCACATGAAATCCAACACCAAGAAATAAATCCAATGCGATGTGCTACGTACATCAATCCATGATATAGGTATAAGGGAAAACCGCTTTTAAAATTAGTTTCCGTTTTTAAAGATATCATGCGGCTCCCAATTTCCATGAAGGTCATATCGAATCATATATGAAATGAACTACAGCAATATAATCATGGCAGTTCTACAGTGAGTGTGTCATGGCAATTACTAACGGTGTGTGTGTAGCATGCAGATTAGTGCTCGTGCAACATGAACCGTTAGTAATAGTGCGGTGTTCTATCAATTCTAAGCATACATACAGCAGGGAATGCAATATGCAATGACAGTCCATGAGGTAAATGCAACATATTATAATAAAGTCCTATCAGCCCTGACGCATAACGCCATGCGGGCGATATCCCCGTAGATGTGAAATCTACTCACCGAAGTCTCGCGCTAAGTATAGCCGACGACTTGCTTGCCCTTCTTCGCTGCGTCCGTCTCACTCACCGGTGAACCTAGAATCACATAACATATATCACACATAAGCTCAATTTCACAAAACGTGATATTACGATACAATTAGAAACCCGTGTCGTAAACCAATCGCGCGTGTGCGCGATACGCTAAAACGTGTGATCACGCGCCTGAAACTACCCTGACGCGTCGCGATACGCAGAAACCCCAAACCCACACACGTATCACGCGTGTCGCGAAGATTTAGAAAATACGAGAAATAGGTATTTAGTCCCAGATTTTTACACAGAACTTAAATTCCAAAAATAAGTATACCACAAAACTCCACATAGCAGAAGACACCCAATGGACCAAACCCCAACCCAAACCCTACCCATCTGGCCGCAAATTGCGGCCAGATCGAATTAATTGGCGGCCATGGTACGGAGGAAGGGGGTCGGGTTCTACCTGGGGTATCAGCACCTCACTACTATACTGCAGTCATCTCAAATTTATTCTGAACCCACCGGGTCAAAAGCAGTTTCCAGAAAACTCAGTTTTGCATAAATACGACGAATTTGCATCAATTAGGGAACTGGTGGTATTTTAGTGCAATTGGGGGTTAAGCTAGGTTAATATGGTCTCAACAACCCTCTAACAATCTCCTGAAACCAATTCACACCACATTAGCTCAAGGTTCCCACTAAACACCTCATATCGCACTAAAACGCAATAAAAACCACTAACCGAAGCAAAACTACTCAAACCACGCAAACTAGGGAGTAAGTTTAGGAAATATACCTCACACTTGACCCTGGGGAGCTGGAGGAAGAAGAAGAAATGAAGGGAAAGAGGCTGCAGTCGAAGTTGCTGCTAGCTGCTGCTGCTAGCTGCTGCTACTTTTGTGTTGCTGCTGTTGCTGTTGTGTTTGCTGCTGTTGCTGTTGTGTTTGCTGCTGCTACTGCTGTTGTGTTGAAGAGGTGAGTGTGTGTGTGTGTGTGTGAGAGTGAGGTTGAGAGAAAGAAAACAAAACAAATGAGAGGAAAATCATCACCCAATGTCAACCCCTCCTCTCTCTCTCCTCATGATTGCAAGCATGGCTTAAGCCATGATGCACTCTCTCTCTCTCACAAGTCAACACCCTTAAACAAATTTCAAATTAAAGTAATTATTACTTAACTAATTAAACTCACTTAAAAACCCATAAGACTTAATCCTCAAGATTAACCCACCATGGTCACTCATTTTAAAAACCCTAGTTTACATGCACATGTGGGTGCAAGCCTAGGAAAATTTTAGAAAAATATTTATTAAATTAGGAAAAATATTTAAAACACAATTTGGTAAACTATTTATTAAAAACCCATTATTTAAATATAATTAGTCACTAAACATATCCTAAGGTGTTACAATCTCTCCCCCTTAAAGAAATTCGTCCCCGAATTTCAAAATCTAACTACACGTACCTTTGAAAAGATGGGGGTACATCTTCATCATCTCGCTTTCGGTCTCTCAAGTGACCTCCTCACGGTTCTGGCCACGCCAAAGTACCTTAACTGATGGGATGTCCTTCGATCTCAATTTCTTCACTTGTCGATCCAAGATCATCACCGGCTGCTCTGCATAGGAAAGGTCGCGCTCAAGCTGGATCGTCGGGTGCTGAATCGCATGCGAAGGATCATGAAGATATCTACGGAGCATCGAAACGTGAAATACGGGGTGCACATATGGAAAACTGGGCGGAAGGGCTAATCGGTATGCTACTGCACCAACACGCTCGAGGATCTCGAAGGGGCCCACATATCTGGGACTGAGTTTCCCCTTCTTCTCAAACCTCATCACACCCTTCATAGGGGAGACCCTCAAGAAAACATGATCACCAACAGAAAACTCAAGCCTGCGCCGCCGACGGTACGCATAAGATCTCTGCCTACTCTGCGCTGCTCTCATCCTATCGTGAATCAACTGGATCTTCGCGGTCGTCTCCTCAACAATCTGTGGCCCTAAGATACTGCCCTCACTGAGCTCTGTCCAACAGGCGGGCGATCTGCATCTCCTCCCATAGAGAGCCTCAAACGGTGCCATCTGAATGGTCTCCTGGTAGCTGTTATTGTAGGAGAACTCTACCAAGGGTAAGTGATGATCCCAGCTACCTCCGAAATCTAATACACACGCTCTGAGCATGTCCTCGAGAGTCTGAATCGTCTGCTCTGACTGTCCGTCGGTCTGCGGATGAAATGCTGTACTGAAACTCAAGCGAGTGCCCAAAGCCTCCTGAAGCCTCTGCCATAATCGGCTGGTAAACTGGGTACCTCTGTCGGACACAATACATGTCGGGACCCCGTGTAGTCGCACAATCTCGTCAATATAGATCTGGGCATACTGAGTAAATCCGAAAGTCGTCTTCACTGGTAGGAAGTGAGCCGCCTTCGTCAAACGATCCACGATCACCCAGATGGAGTCATACCCTCGATTAGTCCTGGGTAGATTGTAACACCCGAGCCCAATGCTACTATTTTCAGTTACTGTTTGAGCATAATGTGGTACTCATTTCATTTAATTTGCTTGTTTGTTGCTTACTGTAAAATTTACCCGGCAAAGTCATTTCTACATATAACAAATTTTAGCATCTAAAATAAAATTGAAAATATTCAACTTGGCCTACTTGACACCCTTAGCCTCGTGGTAGCGTCCGTGCATTGTGTTCTCGTCCCGTTCAGTGAAACGGGCGAGTTTGGATGGCTACGTGCACGTGCGTGTGTCCGTTTTGGGAGTATGCTTTTTTAATCATAAAACATTTCATTTTAAAATTTGGAACCCGCTTAAAATCCTATTATTTGAATTTCGAATTTTTGGACCCAACCCGGGCGCAATTTGGAAATGTTTCATTTGGCGCCAAAATCCCAAATTTTTAATATTATTAAAACCTTCGCATATATTTTTCTAACTAATCTGATATATTACTGTTCATTACCTATCTTTTAAATCTTTAAGTTAACCATATAATATTTTTACAATCTTTTATATCCTTCTCAATTTATTCTCTCAGCCAATCGCAACCTCCCCTTTAACCCCGTGGTCCCCACTTTCTCTCTCTCCTTCTTCTCTCCCTCTCCACTTTCTCTCTCTCTCTACCCCTTATATATTCTCTCGTACTTCTCTTTATCATTTTTCTCTTCTTGCTTCATGTCTCGTTTCTCATTTCTTTTAACTGTTCTTTTGTTACCGGAATTCCGTCGTGCCGGTGACGTTTCTCGACGTTCCAGCGAGATACCCCGACCCGTGTGGTTCCTTTGTTCGTCGTTTGGGTTCATTCCGTGAACCTGCGTCATCGCGAGTTTTCCCCGCCGACGGTTAACGTTCCGTTTTCCCGATTCGCGACCCATCGAGGCAAGTTAATCTTGCTACATGCTATATACTTTTATAATCTTCATTTTATAATATTATACATTTAAAATCTTATAGTTTACAAATGAAATGTCGTTGAAAAATCGGATATGACAAATCTGAAATTTACTGTACACCTTATCTTATAAAATTCATTATAAATCATAGAAAAATCATTAGGATACGTTCTTTAGTTCGTTACGAAGCTAATTCAGAATACTATAACTCTATGAAATATTTACTTGCAAAATAAATTGTTTAATTAACGTAAAATGCAAATGAACACGTCTCTAAACTGCTGTCCAGGGAAATTCCAGCAGCAAACTTTCAATTTTGAATATTCATAACTTTTTTTAGGGATAACCTGAGATGCTTATACTTATAAAACTGAAAACCTTATTGAATTATCTTTGTTTTGGTATAAGATACGTCTCTTTTGGAGAACATTTGTTATTTTTAAGCTATTTTACAAATTAGGGTGACGCTAAATTTCTGAACGGAACCTTCTTGTGCATGGTTAATCAATACATCTTTTATAGTTACTAATCGCTTTGAATATGCTATCCATATTAATATTATTATATCACATATTGTTTAGTTGTACATCCCACATTACCATTTTATAGTTTTATAACTTTTCGGATACCCGTTTGCATCCATCGCATTTAAGATACATATAATTGCATCCATAGATCACATCACTACATAATAATGTGATATTAACACTCCATGTTTAATAAATTGTATCCTAATTAATATTGGAACTATAAATGTAACCCTAATCGATAACTGTGCATCCATATCCTTGAAATTATATCTATTGGCATATCATATTACATGTTCCAGTTATTGTTCTGATAGTACTCATGCTTGTTTATTTATACACATGTTTATGTTAGTTTGATTATGAGCACCCACATGACATCTTGTGCTTCCTGACATGACCTGTTACACTTCCTACTTGACATGACATGGTACCGTACACTCTTGACATGACATGAAACCTTTATACATTACCTGGTTGACCTGATGTACCATGGCTTTACCTGTTACCTGATCTCATGCCTAATGCCAACAAACCTGACCATTCCTGCTGTCTATCCAGACAGACCTACTCTTACCGGATTTTGTATTGGCATTAGTCCTTGACTACTGAATACCTGACCTGACATACATAGTTTGGGGGTATGGGGAAATCAAAGGTGAAACCGACTTGTAACTCAACAGTTCGATACATTGATCTGATCAGTCTTACGGGCTTGGCCAGCTCCGGAGTGTTGATGCTGACATCACTCGTCCATCCTACT
The DNA here is from genome assembly GCA_030015575.1 of Agapanthus africanus. Lineage (NCBI taxonomy): Eukaryota > Viridiplantae > Streptophyta > Magnoliopsida > Asparagales > Amaryllidaceae > Agapanthus > Agapanthus africanus. The sequence continues at coordinate 593,126,072 of CM057344.1, read as the reverse complement.
ACCTTTTACTGCTTAGCGGCACGTCTCGGATTCAGCCCCGAGGGTTTTGACCGTGGTCCCGGGCACGCACGGGATACTATTGAGTTACATCGACGATTCATCAATTGATTTCAAAGACTTTAGAATAGAAAACCTGATAGAACAGTTTAGTTACCCACTGCACATTACCCTGCACTGTTGTTTCATATTATTGCTTTATTCATGTTTATCCCTGCATTGCTTATTACCATGTTCACATTATATTATTGGTTGACATGACGCGCTGACGTCTGGGTTTTGCATGGCCCAGATTCCTTACCACTGTCGCCGACCGAGCAGGAGTACCTCAGCCAGCAGGCTGATTTGTGAGTTCTGTAGTGGTTAGTTCATTTATTGCATTTTATTTCCAGGTGCGATCCCGCATTATGGGACGTACCTTTCTATTATTGTATTGGATCATTTGCTTCCGCACTTATTTTTCATTGACTCTTATTATTATAGATTTGGACATGTGTTAGATAGTTTATTTATCTTGTTCTTGATTTCTCTACAGCCGTAATGTGACTGTGGATGGATACTTCCTACCCACAGGTAGCATGGTTGGCTATGTCACGTGCCCAATCTTGCGTACTCTGGGAAGCGGGGCGTGACATGGTTCTTTTGGTATCAGAGCCATAAGTTAATTGGGTTGATTCTTTGTAGTTGGGTATTGCACCCGATACACGAATCATAATACCCGTGATTAGGAAACATGTCCTGCCACCTTGACCGTTTTACCATCCTTGAATCATTCTTCCGGATCATGTCGACATGCAAACTTACTTTGCATTGTCAACTCGAAAACCTAATTTCTTGTTATCCCTAGGACTTAGGCGACTTGGGTGGAGTTAAGTAATTGCGGCTATGATACCGCGGCATAGCTACAATGCAGTACTCTATTTAAGTATCTTGGAGTTCTAGCCTTGATCCATATTCAGAATCTATCATCATGCTAATATTGGGTGTTTTGAGTTCAGGATTATGACAGGTAAGAAGTTGAAGACGTACCAGAGGCGTGTGAACGGAGCCGCCATGCTTGGAGTGATAAGAGGAATGCTGGAAATCAAAGAAACAGCCCGAGCTGATCCAGCAGCAAGCGGATTCGTTTCAGGAGAGTTTGCAGGCTATTCAGCAGTCTGTAAACACCGCTGTGGCGAAGCCAGTCGACCGAGTAGGGACCGTGGCAGATTTCAGACGTTTGAGTCCTACTACTTTCACTGGTCTGGAGGAGCCGTTACCAGCCGAGCAATGGCTAGTGGACACGGAGAATTTGCTGATTGCGACACAGATTCCAGAGGACAGAGGAGTTGATGTGGTGCGCATTCAGTTAGTGGATTACGCCCGAGAGTGATGGCTTGTGGAGGAAACCCGCTTGCCCAAGCCGATCAGTTGGGCGAAGTTTTTCTAAGAACCCCCTGGAGAAGTTCTTCCCGCAGACTGCGCGGAGGAAAGGGAAGAAATTTATCGGACTAAGGCAGAATGGAGCAACCGTGGACGTGCATGCAGCGGAGTGGACGAGACTCGGTAGTCTCGCTGGACCTTTCACGGCCAACGATGCAGACAGCAGTTGCGGTAAGGAAGCAGTTCTGTCGGGCCAGTCGAGTTTAGGGCTAGGCCGACAAACAGTGTTCTTGCGACTATGGAAGTGAATAGTAATGAAGAGCCGGCAGTTGTTCGCGACTTTATGGATGTGTTTGAAGATATTTCGGGCTTACCGCCGAAGCGAGACGTGGAGTTCACGATTGACCTTAGTCCTGGTGCGGCGCCAGTGTCTAAAGCTTACTATCCGATGACACCAGTGGAATTGGAAGAAGTTAAGAAGCAAGTTGGTGAATTACTTGAGAAGGGTTGGATTCGAAGCAGCAACTCACCTTGGGAGCTCCAGTTCTTTTAGTAAAGAAGAAGGATGGCACGAGAAGGATGTGCATTGATTATCGAAAATTGAACCGGACGACTATTAAGAACAAGTACCCGATCCCTCGCATTGGAGGACTTTTGAGCAGCTTAGTGGCGCGAGAGTATTCTCGAAACTGGATTTGCGATCCGGATATCATTAGGTCCTGCAGATGTTGAGACAGGAGAAGCTTTATACGAAGATGAGTAGTGCGAATTCTGGCTGGAAGAAGTGAAATTTCTGGGACATGTCGTGTCGGGTGATGGAATCGCCGTCCATCCCGAAAAGATTGCAGCAGTTCGAGATTGGCCTATTCCAAGGAATGTAGCTGAGATAAGAAGTTTCCTTGGATTATCCGGATACTACAGGAGATTTGTAGAGAACTTTGCTCGTTTGGCAGAACCGCTGACCAAGCTTATGCGTAAGGAGGTACCTTTTGTATGGACGGATAAGTGTGCGTTGGCTTTGAGACGTTGAAGCAGAAGTTGATAACCGCCCCTATCCTGACCGTACCAGACAATTCCGGAGGACTGATGATTCATAGCGACGCATCTGGGAAAGAATTGGGATGTGTCTTGATGCGGAATGGGAAGGTCGTAGCATACGCATCAAGACAACTGAAGACCCATGAGAAGAATTATCCAACTCATGACTTGGAGCTTGCGGCTGTGATTTTCGCTTTGAAGATTTGGAGACACTACCTTTTGGGCGTAAGAGTCGAAGTTTTTATAGATCATAAGAGCTTGAAGTACGTGTTCACGCAGAAGGAGTTGAACATGAGGCAACGCAGATGGTTGGAACTGACGGCCGACTACGACCTTGATCTTAAGTACCATCCGGGAAAAGTTAACGTCGTGCCAGATGCGCTAAGTCGGTTACCAGCAATTCAGGTATTGACCGCACAAAGGGAGATCATTGCGGATTTTCGGAGATTTGACTTAGAGGTTGTGCTACCACATGCTACGGGACAGTCGATGCAGTTGCAAGTACAGTCGTCCTTAGTTGAGAAGATTAAAACAGCACAATCGCAGGATCCTAGACTACAAAAGTTTCGAGAGCAGATTGAACCCGGACTACGAACAGATTTATTGATCCACGAAGATGGTTCGTTGAGGTATGGTAGCCGTGTGTGTGTGCCAAAAGGGGATGTGCGTGAAGAGCTTATGAAGGAGGCCCACAATTCAGTTTACTCTGTACATCCAGGAGGGACAAAGATGTACCAAGATATTCGACAGCATTTCTGGTGGGAAGGCATGAAACGGGAGATTGCTCGCTTCATGGCTAAGTGCTTGGTATGTCAGCAAGTCAAGGCTGAACACCAAATGGTTGCTGGTTTATTGCAACCATTTCCGATTCCTCAGTGGAAGTGGGAACATATAACCATGGATTTCGTGACGCCTTTACCGCGGAGTCCAAAAGGCAACAATGCAGTAAGGGTGATTGTTGATCGGTTGACCAAGGCAGCTCACTTTATTCCTTTTCGGGTTGGTCAATCAATAGAGACTTTGGCAGAGCAGTACATGCAGGAGATCATAAGATTGCATGGAGTACCGGTGAGCATCGTGTCCGATCGGGACACTCGGTTCTTATCACACTTCTGGAGGAGTTTACAGGAAAGTTTGGGGACTCGATTGAAGTTTAGCACAGCTTATCATCCTCAAACTGATGGTCAGTCGGAGAGAACGATCCAAACTCTTGAGGATACGTTGAGAACATGCAGGTTGGACTTCAAGGGGCCTTGGGAGGATCATCTACTTTTGGTGGAGTTGTCTTACAACAACAGTTTTCAGGCAACTATTCAGATGGCTCCATTTGAAGCTTTGTATGGTCGTAAATGCCGTTCACCTGTTTGTTGGGACGATGTCGGTGAACGAAGATTATTAGGACCAGATTTGGTTGTGCAGACAGTTGAGAAGGTTAACCCTATCAGAAATCATATGAAGGCAGCACAGGACCGACAGAAGAGTTGGGCAGATACGTCAAGAAGACCTCTGGAGTTCACCGTGGGTGATTTGGTATTCTTGAAGATATCACCGACTAGAGGGGTAATTCGCTTTGGGAGTCGGGGAAAGCTTGGTTCTCGATTCGTTGGACCCTTCGAGATATTGGAGCGTGTTGGAGAGGTAGCGTACCGTTTGGCGTTACCACAGTCCTTGGCAGGTGTGCACGATGTGGTTCATGTATCTCAACTACGGAGGTATGTTCGAGATGAAACCCACGTATTGGATCATTCGGAGTTGACCGTACGGGAGGACCTAACTTTTAAAGAGCGACCAGTTGAAATCAAGGATCGAAGATAAAGGGTTCTTAAGAACAAGGTTACCCCTCTTGTGCTAGTTTCTTGGGGTAATCGATCGCATGGAGAATCCACTTGGGAACGAGAAGATGAAATCCGGCAGAAGTTTCCTCACCTTTTCTTGTAGTTATCTATCTTTGTATTCTTGGAATTTCGAGGACGAAATTCTTTTTGTAGTTGGGTATAATGTAACACCCGAGCCCAATGCTACTATTTTCAGTTACTGTTTGAGCATAATGTGGTACTCATTTCATTTAATTTGCTTGTTTGTTGCTTACTGTAAAATTTACCCGGCAAAGTCATTTCTACATATAACAAATTTTAGCATCTAAAATAAAATTGAAAATATTCATCTTGGCCTACTTGACACCCTTAGCCTCGTGGTAGCGTCCGTGCATTGTGTTCTCGTCCCGTTCAGTGAAACGGACGAGTTTGGATGGCTACGTGCACGTGCGTGTGTCCGTTTTGGGAGTATGCTTTTTTAATCATAAAACATTTCATTTTAAAATTTGGAACCCGCTTAAAATCCTATTATTTGAATTTCGAATTTTTGGACCCAACCCGGGCGCAATTTGGAAATGTTTCATTTGGCGCCAAAATCCCAAATTTTTAATATTATTAAAACCTTCGCATATATTTTTCTAACTAATCTGATATCTTACTGTTCATTAACTATCTTTTAAATCTTTAAGTTAACCATATAATATTTTTACAATCTTTTATATCCTTCTCAATTTATTCTCTCAGCCAATCGCAACCTCCCCTTTAACCCCGTGGTCCCCACTTTCTCTCTCTCCTTCTTCTCTCTCTCTCCACTTTCTCTCTCTCTCTACCCCTTATATATTCTCTCGTACTTCTCTTTATCATTTTTCTCTTCTTGCTTCATGTCTCGTTTCTCATTTCTTTTAACTGTTCTTTTGTTACCGGAATTCCGTCGTGCCGGTGACATTTCTCGACGTTCCAGCGAGATACCCCGACCCGTGTGGTTCCTTTGTTCGTCGTTTGGGTTCATTCCGTGAACCTGCGCCGTCGCGAGTTTTCCCCGCCGACGGTTAACGTTCCGTTTTCCCGATTCGCGACCCATCGAGGCAAGTTAATCTTGCTACATGCTATATACTTTTATAATCTTCATTTTATAATATTATACATTTGAAAATCTTATAGTTTACAAATGAAATGTCGTTGAAAAATCGGATATGACAAATCTGAAATTTACTGTACACCTTATCTTATAAAATTCATTATAAATCATAGAAAAATCATTAGGATACGTTCTTTAGTTCGTTACGAAGCTAATTCAGAATAATATAACTCTATGAAATATTTACTTGCAAAATAAATTGTTTAATTAACGTAAAATGCAAATGAACACGTCTCTAAACTGCTGTCCAGGGAAATTCCAGCAGCAAACTTTCAACTTTGAATATTCATAACTTTTTTTAGGGATAACCTGAGATGCTTATACTTATAAAACTGAAAACCTTATTGAATTATCTTTGTTTTGGTATAAGATACGTCTCTTTTGGAGAACATTTGTTATTTTTAAGCTATTTTACAAATTAGGGTGACGCTAAATTTCTGAACGGAACCTTCTTGTGCATGGTTAATCAATACATCTTTTATAGTTACTAATCGCTTTGAATATGCTATCCATATTAATATTATTATATCACATATTGTTTAGTTGTACATCCCACATTACCATTTTATAGTTTTATAACTTTTCGGATACCCGTTTGCATCCATCGCATTTAAGATACATATAATTGCATCCATAGATCACATCACTACATAATAATGTGATATTAACACTCCATGTTTAATAAATTGTATCCTAATTAATATTGGAACTATAAATGTAACCCTAATCGATAACTGTGCATCCATATCCTTGAAATTATATCTATTGGCATATCATATTACATGTTCCAGTTATTGTTCTGATAGTACTCATGCTTGTTTATTTATACACATGTTTATGTTAGTTTGATTATGAGCACCCACATGACATCTTGTGCTTCCTGACATGACCTGTTACACTTCCTACTTGACATGACATGGTACCGTACACTCTTGACATGACATGAAACCTTTATACATTACCTGGTTGACCTGATGTACCATGGCTTTACCTGTTACCTGATCTCATGCCTAATGCCAACAAACCTGACCATTCCTGCTGTCTATCCAGACAGACCTACTCTTACCGGATTTTGTGTTGGCATTAGTCCTTGACTACTGAATACCTGACCTGACATACATAGTTTGGGGGTATGGGGAAATCAAAGGTGAAACCGACTTGTAACTCAACAGTTCGATACATTGATCTGATCAGTCTTACGGGTTTGGCCAGCTCCGGAGTGTTGATGCTGACATCACTCGTCCATCCTACTACCTTTTACTGCTTAGCGGCACGTCTCGGATTCAGCCCCGAGGGTTTTGACCGTGGTCCCGGGCACGCACGGGATACTATTGAGTTACATCGACGATTCATCAATTGATTTCAAAGACTTTAGAATAGAAAACCTGATAGAACAGTTTAGTTACCCACTGCACATTACCCTGCACTGTTGTTTCATATTATTGCTTTATTCATGTTTATCCCTGCATTGCTTATTACCATGTTCACATTATATTATTGGTTGACATGACGCGCTGACGTCTGGGTTTTGCATGGCCCAGATTCCTTACCACTGTCGCCGACCGAGCAGGAGTACCTCAGCCAGCAGGCTGATTTGTGAGTTCTGTAGTGGTTAGTTCATTTATTGCATTTTATTTCCAGGTGCGATCCCGCATTATGGGACGAACCTTTCTATTATTGTATTGGATCATTTGCTTCCGCACTTATTTTTCATTGACTCTTATTATTATGGATTTGGACATGTGTTAGATAGTTTATTTATCTTGTTCTTGATTTCTCTACAGCCGTAATGTGACTGTGGATGGATACTTCCTACCCACAGGTAGCATGGTTGGCTATGTCACGTGCCCAATCTTGCGTACTCTGGGAAGCGGGGCGTGACATAGATCCACAACGAAATCCATCGAAATCTGCTCCCATTTCCACTCTGGAATGGGTAACGGCTGTAGCTCTCCCGCGGGCCTCTGGTGCTTAACCTTGACTTGCTGACAAGTCAGGCATCTCGACACAAAATCTGCGATGTCCCTCTTCATTCCGTCCCACCAGTAAACATCTCTCATATCATGATACATCTTGGTGGAACCGGGATGGACGCTGTACACCGATCGATATGCCTCCTCAAGAATCTCGCGCCGCAGTCTCTCAGCATCTGGTACGCACAGTCTAGTCCTAAATCGTAGCACCCCCTGGTCATCGATCACGAACTCGGAAAATCTGCCCTGTCCAATCTGTGCAATGATCTCCGAACATCGGTCATCACTGAGCTGTGCCTCACGTATACGATCGATCAACTGTGGGCGTGCACGAACATGCGCGATCTGTCCTCCAATCGGCGTGAATTCGAACTGTACTCGGCTGTCGCATAATATCTGCCAATCTGCCGACGACTGTCCCCGTACCGCGCTCAAGTAAGATAGACTACCCCCGGGCCTCCTGCTCAATGCATCCGCCACTATATTCGCCTTACCCAGGTGGTACAAGATCTCGCAGTCATAATCCTTCACTAACTCCATCCATCGGCGCTGTCTAAGGTTCAGATCCCGCTGCTGAAATATATATTTTAGACTCTTGTGATCCGTGAATATCTGGCACGACTCGCCGTATAGGTAATGTCGCCAGATCTTAAGTGCAAAGACCACTGCAGCCATCTCCAAGTCGTGAGTGGGGTAGTTTTGTTCATGTTTCTTCAATTGTCGCGAAGCATACGCGATCACCCTGTCGTGCTGCATCAAAACGCACCCTAGCCCCACTCGAGAGGCATCACAATAGACCACAAACCCGCCTGAGCCTGAAGGTAATGATAACACCGGTGCCGTCGTCAGCCGAGTCCGCAACTGCTGAAAACTGTGCTCGCACTCCTCCGTCCAATCGAAAGGGACTCCCTTCCGGGTCAACCCGGTCAAAGGTGTAGCAATACTGGAGAAGTCCTGCACAAATCGCCTGTAGTAACCGGCCAACCCCAAAAAGCTGCGAATCTCCGTCACCGATGTGGGTCTGGGCCAACGCTGAACGGCCTCGATCTTTCTCGGGTCTACACATATACCGTCTCGTGAAATCACGTGCCCCAAGAAGTCTACGCTATCTAGCCAGAAAGCACACTTAGAGAATTTCGCATAAAGCTGGTGCTCCCTCAAAGTCTGCAGTGTAATCCGCAGGTGCTGCTCGTGCTCCTCACTACTCCGGGAATACACCAAGATGTCGTCAATGAACACTATAATGAACAGATCCAAATATGGCCGGAAAATACGGTTCATCACGTCCATGAATGTTGCTGGCGCATTGGTGAGTCCGAACGACATCACCAAAAACTCATAATGGCCGTAGCGCGTACGGAAAGCTGTCCTGGGAATGTCCTCCTGTCTAACCCGCAGCTGATGATAGCCCGATCGTAAATCGATCCTCGAAAAGTACCCTGCCCCTGCAGCTGGTCGAACAAATCGTCGATGCGCGGCAAAGGATACCTGTTCCGCACTGTCACCCTGTTCAGCTGGCGGTAGTCGATACACAGACGCAAACTGCCATCCTTCTTCTTGACGAACAGGACTGGAGCACCCCAAGGAGAAACACTGGGTCGAATAAGTCACTTATCCAACAAATCTTGCAACTGACCCTTCAATTCTCTAAGTTCCGCCGGGGCCATCCGATAAGGCGGTATGGAAATAGGCCCCGAGCCAGGAACCAAATCAATACAGAAAGAAATGTCGCGCTCGGGCGGTAACCCAGGAAGCTCGTCAGGGAACACATCAGGAAACTCGCTAACGACCGGAACCTGATCTAATGGAACCTGTGTAGCACTAGCATCGCAAACATAGGCGAGAAATCCCTGACATCCCTTCCTCAAAAGCTGTCCAGCGCGAAAAGAAGAAATCACACTGTGAGGGGCGGCACCACGGTCCCCCAACACAACAAAAACCGACTCACCGGGAAAACAAAATCTAACTGTCTTCTCACGGCAGTCCACAGAAGCATAGCACGTAGCTAACCAATCCATGCCCAAAAGAACGTCGAAGTCCAACATCTCAAGAAGGATCAAGTCGACAGGCAACTCCCTCTCGCCAATACAGACGGTACAGGATCGGAACACGTGCCTAGCAACAAACGACTCTCCCACAGGAGTGGTCACAACAAGCGGCTGATCAAGCAAACCGGACTCTCTACCCAAACTCGGCACGAAGTGTGTGGATACGTACGAGTGCGTGGATCCAGGAACGAACAAAACGTGTGCATCAACTGAACATACTGGAAGGATACCTGAAACCACCGCATTAGACGCCTGCGCGTCCTGATGCGTCAAAGCAAAAACCAGCGCCTGTCCACCACCTGCGACTGACTGCCCTCTGCCTCGGTCATCTCGCCCTCTCTGAGCAACTCCTCCACGTCCACGACCTCTCTGTGTATGAGTCTGGCACGGAGCAACGGTAGGTACAACAGGCAACGCCCTCTGGGGTGGTGAAGGTGGTAAGGTAACATGCGGTGCTGCCGCCTCCCTCCGGTGTATCTCAGGACAATCTCTAACAAGGTGAAGTAGACTGCCGCACCTAAAGCAACCCCGCGGCGACTGCTGACTCTCCTGGGGATACGAACTAAACATCTGGCCTCGTCCCGAATCTCTGCTACTCCTCGTACCAGAACGATACCTGTCGCGGCGTCTGAATGACTGCCTCCGTGCGGAAATACTGGTACGAACTCTCTTCGGCTCTGGAACTACCGAAGTCTCAGCAAGGTGCTCCTCGACTACTAGGGCTGCGTCTACCGCTGCTGCATAGGTCTCGTAGTGCTGCGCGCTGATCGCGAGGAACAGTGGTGTAAGCAAGCCTCAAACAAATCTCCTGACTCGCAACTCCTCGGTAGCCACTAAATATGGGGCATAGACTGCTAGCTCTGTAAACAGCACGTCATACTCTGCCACTGTCATCCCTGGCGTCTGGTGCAAGGACTCAAATCTGCGTGCTCGGGCATCCCTAACACTCTGGGAAGGAAACGGGCTAGAAATATGGTCACGAACTCGGTCCAGGTCATAGGAGGAAGACCCGCTGCTCTGCCCTTCTCAACTGAATCATACCACTTCTGCGCAAGACCTTCCAGGCGAAAGCTCGCAAACTCAACCCATCTCGTATCTGCGCATCTGAGGGAACGGCATATCCGGGCCATCCTGTCGATGAAAGACTGTGGGTCCTCGGTTGTATCGGTGCCTATGAAGACAGGAGGCTTCAGCCTCATGAACTCTGATAGCGATACTGTAATCACCTCCGTGGCTGCAAGGGCAACTGGCTGTGCGGTAGGTACCATCGCGGTCTCTGGAACGGGTGGAGCTACCTCTGGTCGCTGCGCTCGAAGCGTCTCAACTAGCGATCCTATCATCTGGCGCATCTCCTGCATGCTAGATCCCACCGTCTGGCGCATCTCCTGCATACCAGCCCCTAGCGTGGCGATCTGATCTGTCACGGCAGGAACAGCCTGCTCGGGCACAACCGGTGTACTGCCCGGATCAGTCCTCGTCTCGGACAAGTCAACTCGAATCTCGGCCCTCGCGGCCGCTCTCTGCGCCCTCGTAGTCTTTGGCGGCATAATGGCTGAAAGGAAATTAGGATTCGATAAGAATACAGGAATCGAATCACAAGAATATATATATACTCGAGAAGGAATTTAAACCAATAAGTCCTAAGGTCGCTTAGGCGGAGTACCGTGTCGTGAGTATGCCGCGGAACATACACACGCTACGCTACCCTGCTGCAGCTACCTACTCCATCATACCAGGGTCATCCTACACTCCGAAGGTAAAACCTACGCTCTGATACCAACTTTGTCACGACCCGAGTATTTCGACTCGTGACCGGCACTTAACCCCGCTACGTCTACAGGCGTAACGCGGCTAAGTAAGCCGAACCCAGAAATCAAAACCCTTTAAAAAATAGTGAGTGTTGAAACATTTAGTTAAAGCATTTAGGAAACCTTAAATAATTCAATAAGTTCCTTTAAAGTTACTTAATCATTTGAATAATTTTGGCAGCATTTCCTTTGTAAAAGTAGCCCCGAGACCGGGTACAAAACAGGATTTAAATGAAATGAAAAGAAACATCCCCAAACGGGAGCAATCACGCCCAACGGCGGAAACCAACATCACCAGAGTAATATACGACGCCGTAGCGAAGAATAAGCAATAAGTAAATATCACAGAAAATAACTGCATATAAAAACAGTCGACTCCTACGAGCTCGACACCAGAATACAAAATATACATCATCGTCCTCACACAGTATCTAAGTCCAGTACATAAATGATAGATGGAGAGTACTAGATACAAAAAGGGGTACAATAAAAGTAATCAGATACCACAACCCACCTAAATGCAAAAGAGCTCTCACTGCAACTGTAGTGGTATCTGTAGCCAAAAGATGCAAAAGACAGACTGCCGCGACTATGCTAAGGGCAACCTGCAAATACTGTGGCACAACGGGGGTGAGTTGCCAACTCGTGAATAGATATAACATATAAAGGTAATCGCGAGCATGCACGTACTGCGCTACTCTAACAAATGCCAGCAGATAATATCCATGCGTGATAAGCAGTATGTGCAATAATCATGTAGATGCTCTATCAGGTAAAATAACTACAGGATGAGATATATGGTAATCAATGCTGAGCATGGGATAAACAACATCTACACGGAATATCAACGTGGAAAACAATCGGTGCCCACAACTGCACCCAAATCCCAAATAACTCAGGCGCCGGCACACCCATCGGCCCTCAAATCCTGTAAACCTCTGAGAAATCACGAGTGCCCAACATCGGCACCCAAAACCTCATAAAATACTCGTGTCCAGCATCGACACGCAAAAACTCAAATATCGGGCTCCGTCAGTCCGGATCAGCCCACGGGCTCCGTCTGCGGTATCGGCCCTCGGCCCCGGCAGTACGGATCATCCCGCATCCATCTCTCGACTCTGGTCGGTATCCTCCGGATAACCGCCAGGCCCAACCAATCACCGGTAGGTACTCGCCACCCTGCCAGGCTCATCGTCTACTCCACAAAAACATTTCTCGCCCCGGGGAACTATACCGGGTCCACCATGAACCCGCAAACGGATCATCCATCTTCTCGAATCGGGTTTCAAGCACACGTCTCAGCACCGAGAAAACGCGTGGTGGACGCACCAAAATATCATATCACGAGGAACCGGGTTTTCAAATAGTGCATCTTTTCTTAAAAATCCTACGGTCCTCAAAACCAGAAATCACATGAAATCCAACACCAAGAAATAAATCCAATGCGATGTGCTACGTACATCAATCCATGATATAGGTATAAGGGAAAACCGCTTTTAAAATTAGTTTCCGTTTTTAAAGATATCATGCGGCTCCCAATTTCCATGAAGGTCATATCGAATCATATATGAAATGAACTACAGCAATATAATCATGGCAGTTCTACAGTGAGTGTATCATGGCAATTACTAACGGTGTGTGTGTAGCATGCAGATTAGTGCTCGTGCAACATGAACCGTTAGTAATAGTGCGGTGTTCTATCAATTCTAAGCATACATACAGCAGGGAATGCAATATGCAATGACAGTCCATGAGGTAAATGCGACATATTATAATAAAGTCCTATCAGCCCTGACGCATAACGCCATGCGGGCGATATCCCCGTAGATGTGAAATCTACTCACCGAAGTCTCGCGCTAAGTGTAGCCGACGACTTGCTTGCCCTTCTTCGCTGCGTCCGTCTCACTCACCGGCGAACCTAGAATCACATAACATATATCACACATAAGCTCAATTTCACAAAACGTGATATTACGATACAATTAGAAACCCGTGTCGTAAACCAATCGCGCGTGTGCGCGATACGCTAAAACGTGTGATCACGCGCCTGAAACTACCCTGACGCGTCGCGATACGCAGAAACCCCAAACCCACACACGTATCACGCGTGTCGCGAAGATTTAGAAAATACGAGAAATAGGTATTTAGTCCCAGATTTTTACACAGAACTTAAATTCCAAAAATAAGTATACCACAAAACTCCACATAGCAGCAGACACCCAATGGACCAAACCCCAACCCAAACCCTACCTATCTGGCCGCAAATTGCGGCCAGATCGAATTAATTGGCGGCCATGGTACGGAGGAAGGGGGTCGGGTTCTACCTTGGGTATCAGCACCTCACTACTATACTGCAGTCATCTCAAATTTATTCTGAACCCACCGGGTCAAAAGCAGTTTCCAGAAAACTCAGTTTTGCATAAATACGACGAATTTGCATCAATTAGGGAACTGGTGGTATTTTAGTGCAATTGGGGGTTAAGCTAGGTTAATATGGTCTCAACAACCCTCTAACAATCTCCTGAAACCAATTCACACCACATTAGCTCAAGGTTCCCACTAAACACCTCATATCGCACTAAAACGCAATAAAAACCACTAACCGAAGCAAAACTACTCAAACCACGCAAACTAGGGAGTAAGTTTAGGAAATATACCTCACACTTGATCCTAGGGAGCTGGAGGAAGAAGAAGAAATGAAGGGAAAGGGGCTGCAGTCGAAGTTGTGGCAGTTGCTGCTGCTAGCTGCTGCTACTTTTGTGTTGCTGCTGTTGCTGTTGTGTTTGCTGCTGTTGCTGTTGTGTTTGCTGCTGCTACTGCTGTTGTGTTGAATAGGTGAGTGTGTGTGTGTGTGAGAGAGAGTGAGGTTGAGAGAAAGAAAACAAAACAAATGAGAGGAAAATCATCACCCAATGTCAACCCCTCCTCTCTCTCTCTCCTCATGATTGCAAGCATGGCTTAAGCCATGATGCACTCTCTCTCTTTCTCACAAGTCAACACCCTTAAACAAATTTCAAATTAAAGTAACTATTACTTAACTAATTAAACTCACTTAAAAACTCATAAGACTTAATCCTCAAGATTAACCCACCATGGTCACTCATTTTAAAAACCCTAGTTTACATGCACATGTAGGTGCAAGCCTAGGAAAATTTTAGAAAAATATTTATTAAATTAGGAAAAATATTTAAAACACAATTTGGTAAACTTTTTATTAAAAACCCATTATTTAAATATAATTAGTCACTAAACATATCCTAAGGTGTTACAATTATCCCATAAACTAATGTCCCAAGAGTTATCATGCTATATCAAAAATGTGTGTTGTGATGAGGTAGGTCATTACCTCGTGAGTTTTCTAAAGGTAATAGGGTAAAACATTAAATAAAAGTCGTATGTAAACATGATGGTATTTTACTGTAAAAGTGAAATAGAAATTGCAATACTTATTATTTTGAGATGAAACTTGTTCTAATGTCTTTATTTTTGTTTGTTGATCATTATGAGAGAATATGGTATTTTATTGTTTAAGAAAAATGGAGTTTTTAAAGAAAAACGAATCGGAAGTCGGAATAAATCCGCTTCCGACGAGTTTTGAAAATAGATTGTTTTAGAATAGAGATGGAGGAGGGGAGTGGGGACTTACTTGTTAAAAATAAAGATGGGAGATGGAGGAAGCTTTTGGATCAGTCGGGAAGTTGTTTCGTAGCCGGAATCTTCTCAAAACGTCGCCGGAACTTCGCCTCTTGCTAACTTTACTTGTACAACTTAAGACTTGGAAATTTTAGAGAGTTTTTGTAATGGAATTCTGAATGGGGAGGGGTGAAAAGTAGTGTGATATTTATAAGGAAAATTAGGGTTTAGGGTAATGAATTGGGAATTAAAAATATGCATTAAAAATGGATTAAAGAGTGATTTTTAATTCTCTGGAAATGTGCAGGGAATTCAAACAGTACGGAGGGAGTGGGGTAGGCCAAGGGGTGCTAGGGTTAGAGTTTGGAGAGTATTGGGTATGGGGGGGCCCGGCGGTGCCGGTCTTGGGGTGAATTTCGCCGGCCATTTGGATTTGGTTGGGTCTGGGATTTGTGCCACGTATTGGAGCCGTTTTATATAACCTAGTGCACATGTTTGATTTCTGTGTGACTCTTCGTTTTACGTGTAGTACACGTGTAAACCCTTGGGCTTCTAAAAGATTAAAAGAAAAATCAATTAAAAATATATGTGGCTGGGGGGATTCGATCACAAGGGCTATGTCACAACAGTGCAAAACTTTACCAATGACCTACAGGTGCTTTCTTGCAGTTCAAAAACAAATCAAATTCATAACTTGTGCTCAGGCTTAGTTGTTCCTTTCTTTATTTTTGAAAAAAATTCGGTACAGAAAGTTTAGGGCTGTTACATATATATACCATTATTATTTGAGAATAAGAAATAAGTATGCATACAATTTATTTATTTCCTTAAAACATAGTTTTCTTAAAAATATCATGATGGTCATTTTCAATTTATAATATAAACGTTAAATGCTAGTAGATTATAACTAAAAGAGAAGGAAGGTGATGTGCCGCTTAATTCCTCGTATAATTAAATAAAAAAAATTGAGAAACCGAAGAAAAATCCATTTAAGGGCCCAGTTTAATTCTTAAAAAAATAAGAAAATCCTTTTTGTTGTTAAAATAGCAAACATCATCTCTTTTTTTTGCTGTTAAGGATAAGATATTCTCTTTTTTTATCTTTCTCGTTAACATATTATTATTTGTTCTAATAAGTTTACTATTTTGTTGTTAAAGTCGCACTATTTCAGTTAAAAGAAATACTATTTCTATTTAGTGCAATAAGTCTCTATTGTTATCGATTTCTTTCAGTTAAAATAATGCTACGCTCATTTGCTCTAAATTACTTATATTTATTTAGTCCTCTTATTTACCATTTACTCATCTTTTTCATTACTTCTGTTAAACCTTGTACACACATTTACTATGGATGAATTATGTCCCCTTTACCAATGAGCAGTGGTTTTACCAATGAGCAGTGGTTCATTTGGTATGCGCATTTCCACTCTTGGGAAGAGTGCGGAGTTGGAACCCCAGAAACCCTAGAGGGGAAGTGGTCACAATTCGGGGCAAATTCGTGGGTCCCCTTGGTGCGTGTGTGTGTTGTGTGCTTGTGTGTGATATGCGTAGGTGTGTTGTGTGCTTAGATTTAGAGCTTACGAGTCAGTGCCAAAAAATAAAATTATGGCTCCTTTTATTTATTGTGAAAGAAATCAACAATAATAGAGACTTGGGAAAGGTTTGATAACTAGTGGAACATATGACAAAGAAGATCACAATTTGCAAACGTGCACGGCTCCAATCTCCAATCGATTGATTCTGAAAATTAAAATTATGTTTCACCTTTTTTATATGATGTATTAATGTTGATGTCTACTTTTATAAAAACTTTTGGATTGAAACATTTTGTAAC
This sequence comes from Agapanthus africanus, assembly GCA_030015575.1. Classification (NCBI taxonomy): domain Eukaryota; kingdom Viridiplantae; phylum Streptophyta; class Magnoliopsida; order Asparagales; family Amaryllidaceae; genus Agapanthus; species Agapanthus africanus. The sequence goes on along the minus strand of CM057344.1, from coordinate 593,109,428 downwards.
TAAGAAATTTATGTAATTAGGATATATACAGTTTTAATTACATATTTGTAACTAACATATCTCTACTATTATAATACTAAAAGGAGAAGGTTCCAAAATTGAGAATCCAATTTCAATGAGAGCCTCATAAAAAACTATAAAATTTTCTTTTTTTTTCTTGCAAAAAATAAAGTTAAAATTAAAATTAAAAAAAATTGCTAACTACTCCCTCTCTCTACAGGAACTACTCCCCCACTTTCTCTCTCTCTCTCATGTGTTATGTGCAATGTACGTAATTAAATACCATGTCATTATTATTTAATAAGTGTGATGTACGTAATTAAATTACCATATCATTATTATATTATAAGTGTGATGCACGCGATTAAATTAATAAAAAAATTATCAATAAAACATCTATAATTACGTGCAACGAACGTGCCAAAAATGCTAGTTTTATTTTATATATATATATATATATATATATATATATATATATATATATATATAACCAGTCATCTAAGATATGTAACAAGTTTCCTGAGTTATTTAACCAGTTACATAATATATATAACTAGTTACATGAGATATCTAATAAGTTCCCTGAGATTTATAACCAGTTAGCTGAGATATCTAACCCTAAGATATCTAACCAGTCAGATGAGATATCTAATAAGTTTCCTGAGATATTTAACCGGTATCATGAAATATCGAAGTAGTTACCTGAGATATCTACCAGTTAGATGCAATATATAGCAACATGCATGCATTTACTTAACATATTCGTATACTTTCATACAACGCATGCCATTTTAACAAAAAAATACAAACACAACAAGAACGTTTCATATCTCAGACAAAAAAATTATACAAAAGTGTTTCACTTTGACTCTCATGCAAAAAGTTAAAAAATACAGACATGAAACAATGTGCATCGGTTATTTGATTATATTGTTTCTTTTTCATAAAAGTTATATTGAAAAACTCCATCGTGCCACCTGAAATAACTAAAAAACAAGATGAAAGAAGTAATTCATATCAATATAGCAAGAATCACATAACAAAATAAATGAAAAGAAACCAAAATTTAATTTTCTTTTATAAAATAAGAATATTTACTATTGTTCGCTCTTCTGATTTAAAGGCAGAGAGAGAGAGAGAAGAGAACAATTAGGACCATGTTGAAGCTGGGAATCCGGTTGAGGAGAGAGATGAGGAGGGAGGAGATCGAGTTGAGGAGAGAGAGGGAGGAGATGGAGATGAGAACGATGATGAGATTGGGAGTTACGGTTTTAGCCTTTTAGGAGATGAGGCGGAAGAAGAAGGGGAGGGAAAGGGATGGGGCGTCGAAGTTGTCGATGCGTCGGCAAAGAAGTGGGATGACGGCAGCAAAGTAGTCGAGGTTGGTGGCGAAGAAGCGGGACGACGGAGATGAAGTTGTCGAGATCATTGGTGAAGATGCAATATGACGGTGGCGAAGTTGTCGGATCTTCGGCGAAGAAGCGGGACAACGAGGCAAGGTTGGAGCGCTGGTTTTGGATGAGATTTTAGATTTGTTGAGAGAAAAGAGAGCTATATATATATATAGCATATGTTCCCACTGCCATCATAAATTTTTTTCCCATCACAATTCCCCATCCCCAACGTTACATTCCGTTACTCCCAACCCCCCACGACCCCCTCCTATTAGATTTGTAATTTTTTATAATTTTTTTTATTTTTTAATACCCAAATTACCCTTCTTCTCCCTTTCAAATTAAAACCTCTTGCCTTCAAAATCCATACACGAGGCAGGGGCAAGGGATCGGTTCCAACTCCTCAGAGGTCGCCGGCAGCCAAGACTATGAGTCTTAGTAGCCGAGGTAGACAGTGTATCCGAGATTGTTGGGTTTCAAATTAAACCTCTTACCTTCAAAACCCATTCATAAATTTTAATCTTGATTTTATTTTTTGGTGCTCTTGATTTATTTTTGGTTTTTTTGATAATTTTCTTTTTTTGGTGTTATAGTATCTATGAAAAGGTCACAAGATTGTTAGATTTCAGGTGGCAGCAGCAGGGAGCTGCTCAGTCGTCAGGCCTTGACGTCTCCGGTGAGGCCGAGCCCTTCATCCAATGCTGCGACTCACCATCTTCATCAAATGTTTCAGTTTGGAAAAAGGTAGAATTTTTTCTCATCGGTTTTCATCTCATCTTGGTGGTTGCGAAGCTTATGGTGATGGTTGTGGTGTTTGGGACGATGGTCGTGGTTGTGGAAGTGTTTGTTAAGAGAATTAGTTGTGAGTGGGTAGTGTTTGTAGGATGTGACTAGGATGTGCTTAAGGTGTTTGTGAAAATAATTGTGAAGGATTTGGAGATGGTTGTAATGATGGTGAGTATGGATATGTTGGATTTGGAGATAGTAATTGTGCATGCACCACTTAGACCGTATCCTCTCTTGACCCCGTCATCCCTTGCACCTCCTCCACCTCGATCTCTGACCTCATCACCTTCAACGTCATGATCTCCGGATAACGCAATGACTCCCATGACCTTCTCTCTGCCCTCGCCTTATTCCGCTCCATATTCATTGAGTTACTATGTATCAAATAAATTTTTCTATGTATCAAACTAATTTGGTTTTTGTTTTCATAAAATTATATTAATGAACGAGACTTGTAATTTGTTTATATAAATGCTTGAATGGTGATGATGATGGTGTTTTGTTGTAACAAATTTATGTTAATGAATGATATTTGGAATGTGTGTATAAATGTTGAATTGTGATGATGTTAGATTGTGTTTGTATAAAGTGTCCTTTTAGATGGTGATTGGAATATGAAACATGATTTGTAAGTGTTTTTTGAGCTGACGATCCCTTGAGCTCCGGTAATGGTGATGTGGTGCTAGACATCTACGACGACTCGTGGCCTTGTTTCAAACACGTCATTTTGATCAAGATCCCACTATTAGAGCCGATGAGGTAACTGTCAAGATCCATTACATTGACGATAAGGCAACGATCAATCTCTCCCTTTGCTTTCAAATTTGGATGCTTTTTTATATTGGTTCTTTAAATGGATATTTTGACATGCTTTTTCCATTGATTTAGGAGTTGGGCGTTTTTGATATTGTTACTTCAAATTGATATCTACAACAAATCAAATAATTTCTTTCACACTCTCTCAAGCATTTATACAAACGCATTCCAAACAAAATTATCTCCAAAATTTATACAAATACAATCCTTACCGACAAACAAAAACTCTTTCAAGCATTTATACAAACATTCCAAATACCATTAGCTCCAAAATCTATACAAACATATTCCAAATAAATTAAAATCTCTCGTCTCGCCGGCGATATAAGTCATCGCGTTATAAGTCTCCATGTTATGACAAAACCCGTGTTGGAGCTTGATCCAATCGACCTAAGAGCCAAATACCCAAGTTTGAAGCAACGAGATAACACCCATCTCCTCTAACCCTCGTTCCATGGGCATTCGTGAGTTCTCCACATGTAAAATCCTGGTGATCTTATGAACAATTGGGCTAGAATTTTCTTTTGGAATAGTTGAACTCTCTTGGGTATTTTGACAAACAGTTGGTGTGTAGACTTGATTACTTGATCAAAGCACAATCATTTCCGTAAACACATTCTACAAACACTACATACCACCAATTCTCTTATAGAAACATTGGAAAATTGTTGATTAACAATAAGAAAAGACAACATCAATTTAAACAAAATGAAAATAGAAGACGACATAAAAGTGAGGCTCAGATTCTCCTTTATTCTTCCCATGCATATATGCGATAATACCTCACAAATACATGAGATTGAGATAACAAATTGGCTTAAATTATAAAATGATGAGATTTGAATCAAATAGGCACTCCCCGTACACATGATGTTTTGATCTATATCAAAAACCATAGTACCTAAATATACTCAATATATACATAAAAAAGTACAAACTTGATTCTTCCTTCAATCTTTGATGGTAATTAACAAAAGAGTAACCCCATCTCAAAGAAAAGAAAGATATTAAACTTCATATAAAGCCTAAAAAAAAAAGGAAAAAAATATATGAAAATCAATAATCAAGAATATCTCTTCAATAAATTAGCATGATCACAAAGAGTGGTTGTAGCATTCAAGTTATCTCACCATTGCTGTAAAAGAGATTATTTTGAAAAAGATAAGAGAGAAAGGGAAGGAGGGAGGTGGAGAGGAGAGAGATGAAGGTGAAAAGGGAAGAGAGAGGAAGGAGTGGAGGCGGAGGAGCCGGGACCAACGCCGATACCGCCACCGTCATTTCTGAACTCCTCCTCTTCTTCTGCTGCTTCTTCTTTTCTGCTTCTTCTTCCACTTCTTTCTTTCAAGTAATAAATTAGAAGGAAAGGGGTGAAAGCGTATTTTAGTCATTTGATATTAGATTTAACGAGAGAGGGGTCACAGAGGGGTCGGATTTAACAGAAGGTAACGTTGGGGGTGCTATGATGGGGAAAAAAAACTTAGGGTGACAGTGGGACCATATGGTAAATCTCAGGGTAGTTTTGGTGAAATTTCCCTACACACACAAGAATAATGAAGAAAAGAGGCTCTGGAAGGAATTTTCGTACGACCGATATCACAGATTGCGAGAATGGAATGCGGTATCACATACGCACATTAATCTCGGTCCCGCACATATCACATATGTGCTCCTATTTCATTTCGCATGAACCAGGAAACCTCTATGTAGGACGCTAAAGACTTGTCAATACGCCGACAGTAGGTGGTGATCATATCAGTCACACACAAGCCGTAAGCGGTCTGCTAAACGTAACAGCTACCCAGGTATTGAGCGATCACAAGATCAACAAGCAAGCCTGCTTATACTCCTGCGAATCCAATTAAGTAACACTACCGTACAGTCTGGTCTCTTCGTCTGATATGTCGCATATCGCAGCCTGGGGTGGTATAACGTCAGACCCCAATAGCCTGATAAGTCATGCCGATGCAAGGTCCATAACGGTTCGAGAAACTACTGATAAAACTTACCAGTAAATCTCAGCAACCCTGGCCAGGGATTTCCTGTTATGGCCAAACGAGTATAGCGCAACATCAACCCCCAATACCGGGAGAGACAAATCCTCTCCTATCGCTCGTTGCTTCCATGCGACTCAGGACTGTACCCAAAAACACCGCTTTGCACGACACAGTAGAGCCGTGGTAGGGTAGAAATCAATGCACAGTGGGAGACACATAATACTCTATGACGATCTCGGGTCGACAGACTAACCTGGACCAGTATTACCAGAGAACTGCTATCTGACGATAGGTATAATACCATCTAGGAGTTCTCGACGAGTCCGTTCAGTGTACCCAGTCTCTACTGAGCACTCGTACACCTTCTCTGATGTCAAACAACAATGGATGTGGGATCATCCATCTCCCATCATATGGGTCAAGAAGCGCATACACTAGTCTACCCTGAAATATCGATGCCCTGTCTCGATACACCCTCGACTAGGAACAATTATAGGATGTACTTGTGGACTACCATTGGCCCCACTAGTACGATCTCCATCATAGTCCTGGTAGTCAAGTACACATCCTAAGGCTTTATCAACATGTGAGAGCAAGACAACATCACTTATATAAGTCAATATGTTAAGACAAAGAGCAACCAGATAGCATACTATCATGTTGAGCAAGAAAGTCCTCTCTATATATATCCAAGCATCCACTGTAATATACATCATATGTACAATAATGGCCTCTAGGGCATACATATAACTAACAATCTCCCACTTGCACTAAGGCCAGTTGTTGCGGTATCTCATACCCAACATCCCGAAGAGTCTCTCAAATTGTATCTGGGGTACGGCCTTTGTGAGTGGATCCGCCGTGTTGAACTTCGTGTCAACTCTCCTGACCTCGATCCCCTGGAGATCAACCATCTCCCTGATCAGGTGATACTGTCCTCAGAATATGTCTGGATCGCTGATGGGACCTGCGTTCCTAGGTCAAAGCCACAACTCTATTGTTGTCTCAATAACAGTTTATTGGACGCTCAATGGTAGGAACCATGTTCATCTCATAAACAAGAAATGCCCAAACAGCCACTTTGGCAACATCGTTGGTAGCGATGCATTCAACCTTTATCGTCTAGTATGCCACTGTATCGAGCTTGGAACTCTTCCAACATACCGTCCCTCTATGAGTACGCTAAGATAGGCACGTGACATAGCCAACCATGCTACCTGTGGGTAGGAAGTATCCATCCACAGTCACATTACGGCTGTAGAGATATCAAGAATCAAAATATAACTATCTAATACATGTCCATAAGCCAAGATAACATGAGTCAAGAATAATAAAAGTGCGGAAGCAAAAGATCCAATACAAAATAACTGGAATGTATGTCCCATAATGCGGGCTCACATCAGGAATAAAATGCAGAAAAAATAAAAGAACTAACTACTACAGAAACCTCACTGCTCAGCCTGCTGGCTGAAGTACTCCTGCTCGGATTGCAACAAAGGTACAGAATCTGGGCCATGCAAAACCCAGACGCCAGCGCGTCATGTCATCAAGTAATAAAGTATAAACAGGGTAACAGGCAATGCACATATAATCATGAATGATAAAGCAGGTGTAACAGTAATATAAATCAGGGCAGTGAAGGGTAGTGTGCAGTGAGTAAACTAAACTGTTCTATTGGGTTTTCTACTCTCAAGTCTTTGAAATCAATTTGATGAATCATCGATGTAACTCAATAGTATCCCGTGCATGCCCGGGACCACGGTCTAAGACTCTCGGGCTGAAACCGAGACGTGCTGCTAGGCACTAACAGGAAAAGGGTACAGACCAGCGATGTCAGCAGCATTGTCACGAGGCGGGCCTAGCCTCAAAACTGATCAATAAAAGCAAGCAACTGTCGAGTTACAAATCAGGATTTCATCATTGATTTTCCCATACCCCCAAGTTATGTATGTCAAGTCAGGTATTCAGTAATCAAGAACTAATGCCAACACAGGATCAGGTAAGAGCAGGTTTGTCTGGATAGACAACAGGAACGGTCCGTGAGGACTACATGTCAGGTTTGTTGGCATTAGACACAACATCAGGTAACGGGTCAAGCCATGGTACATCAGGTCAAGTCAAGTAGTGTACAGTACCATGTCGGGTCAAGTAATATGTATGTAGCAAGTCATGTCAGGGTGTGAAAGATATCATGTGTGTGCTCATAATCAGTTAGCATAATCATGGTTATAAATAATCAAGCATGGGTATCGACAACACAATAAATTGGTACATGTAATAGGTTAAGCAATGAATGCAGGTTTAACTAATTAGCCGTACGGTTATCAGTTGTGTTTAAGAGATGGTGTCAGCATTATATGTATACAATATGATAGATGTGAATGCTAAAGACCAGGTTAATAAGTATTGAGTAATCTAGGGATGCGACGACATGTATAATCTGTTCAATGGATGCAATTGTAATTAAACCGGTTAAAGATGCACATGGATGTCCGATAGGTTAAAACTGGAGAAAAGGGGTATCATGGCTATAAACAAATGTGATCATGTGGTCTAACATTTACAGGTGATTACTAAGTATAAAAACTAGATGCAACACTTAAGTTCCAAGTTCGAGATCAGAAAATATGTAACGGAACTTTATACGGTTAACTTGAAATCCAATACTTTCGATTCTATTTAGAGATTTAATGGGAAAATAAATAAATTAGCATAAGAATAGTTTGAATAGCATGTAGCAAGTTTCACTTGCCTCGACGGGTCGCGATACGGAAAACGGAACGTTACGCGTCGGCGGGGAAAAGTCGCGACGCGCGCAGGGTACACGGAATGAGCCCAAACGATGAACAGTGGAAACACACGGGTCAGGGGTCCTTGCTGGGTCGTCGGGAATTGTCGCCGGCACGGTCGGATTCCGGCGAACCAGAACAGTAAACACAAGTTTTTCAAGAATCGTAATGGAAGAAAAGAAGAGGAGCAGAGAGGAAGGATGGAGGGGAGAAGGCTTACCTTGATCTGCAGAGGGGTCGCGAAGATCGACGACGTCGACGGAGCTCCGGTGCACGAACTGCAGAGAACCCGGCGAACATAGAGAACTTTATTAATAGAATGAAGAAAACAAGAAAGAAGAAGGAAAAAAGGAAGAAGAGGGAGATACAATGCTTACTGGGTATGCACAAGGCTCAGGACACAAGAACGAGTCACCGGCGGCGATCCTCCAGCGGTGCAGATGCGTGCAGGGGGCGCGGCTGCTTGGTGTAGGGTGCTCGGTGCTCAGGGAAGGAGGAAAAAGATAAGGTGGAGGTGACGAGGGAGAACAGCGGCGATGAACGGCGACGATGGCGTCGGCGCTAGGGCAACGGCGAGAGGAGGAATGGCGGCTAGGGTTTTTCTGGATGGGTTTATTTCGCTGAAGGAAAAAAAGAGAAGAAGAAAGAATATAACATGGAAGAGAGAGAGAGAGAGATATACGCGGTAGAGAGAGAGATCCGAGAGGAGAGAGATAGAGAGGAAGAGAGAAATTGAGAGGAGAGAGAAAGGGTTTGAGGAGAGATGAATTTGTCGTTATGCAGAGAGAGAGAGAGAGGGAGAGAAGAGAGAGAGAAAGAGAATGGGAAAGGGAGAGAGAAAGGGATATGGCAGTGAAGGGAGAGAGAGAAGGAGGTGGGGTCGGATGAGAGAGGAAGCTCGCAATTGGCTCAGGAAAGATTTATGGGGTTTTAGATTGGTTAAGGAAAAATATGAAAAGATTCCTAAACAAAATTTAAAAGAATTCTTCAGCTGAAAGATTTCTACCCACGTACTAATTTTGTGCTGATAAAAATAAATTAAGAAAATTAAATATTTAAATAAACAGAATTGGCGGGATACAAAATAATTCAGAATTGCGCCCGGGTCGGGTCCAAAAATTTGAATTTGAAATATGAAAAATATTGGCAGGTTCCAAAAATTGGAATGAAGGATTTTATAATTAAAAAGCATACCCCCAAGAACGGACGCACGTACGTGCGCGTAGCCGTCCAAACACGTCCGTTTCACTGAACGGGACGAGAACACGATGCAAGGACGCTACCATAGGGTTAGGGTGTCAAGCAGGCCATGTCAATTATTTTTAATTTATTTTAAAAGATTTAAATTGTTATATGCAAGAATATGAATTGTCGGGATAAATTATAACTAGTAACAGTCAAAGCATAATCAATGAAATAAATACTACACACCACACATACGGTAACAGAAATTTGTAGAACTGGACTCGGTTGTTACATTATACCCAACTACAAAAAGATTTTCGTCCTCGAAATTCCAAGAATACAAAAGATAGACGACAAACAGCTACAAGAAAAGATGAGAAAACTTCTGCCGAATTTCATCTTCTCGTTCCCAAGTGGAATCTCCATGTGAGCGATTACCCCAAGAAACAAGTACAAGAGGGATAACCTTGTTCTTAAGAACCTTTTCCCTTCGATCCACAATTTCAACCGGTCGCTCCTCAAAAGTCAAGTCTTCTCGTACCGTCAGCTCCGAATGATCCAACACATGTGTTTCATCTCGAACATACTTACGGAGTTGAGATACGTGAAACACATCGTGTACACTCGCCAAGGACTGCGGTAACGCCAAATGATTCGCTACCTCCCCAACACGCTCCAAGATCTCAAAGGGTCCAACGAATCGAGGACTGAGCTTTCCTCGACTTCCAAAACGAATCACCCCTCTAGTCGGTGATATCTTCAAGAATACCAAATCACCAACGGCGAACTCTAGAGGTCTTCTCGACATATCTACCCAACTCTTCTGTCGGTCTTGTGCTGCTTTCATATGATTCCGGATAGCAATAACCTTCTCAACAGTCTGCACAACCAAGTCTGGTCCCAACAATCTTCGTTCACCGACATCGTCCCAACAAACAGGTGAACGACACTTGCGACCATATAAAGCTTCGAATGGAGCCATCTGAATCGTCGCCTGAAAACTGTTGTTGTAAGAAAACTCCACCAAATATAGATGATCCTCCCAAGAACCCTTGAAGTCCAACATGCACGCTCTCAATATATCTTCAAGAGTTTGGATCGTTCTCTCCGACTGGCCATCAGTTTGAGGATGATAAGATGTGCTAAACTTCAATCGAGTCCCCAAACTTTCCTGTAAGCTCCTCCAAAAGTGTGATAAAAACCGAGTGTCACGATCGGACACGATGCTCACCGGTACTCCATGCAATCTTACAATCTCCTGCATGTATCGCTCCGCCAAAGTCTCTGTTGATTGACCAAACCGGAAAGGAATGAAATGAGCTGCCTTGGTCAATCGATCAACAATCACCCATACTGCATTGTTGCCCTTTGGACTCCGCGGTAGAGCTGTCACTAAATCCATGGTTATATGTTCCCACTTCCACTGAGGAATCAGAAGTGGTTGCAATAAACCAGCAACCCTTTGATGTTCAGCCTTAACTTGCTGACACACCAAGCACTTTGCCACAAAGCGAGCAATCTCTCATTTCATGCCTTCCCACCAGAAATGCTGTCGTAAGTCTCGGTACATCTTCATGTCTCCTGGATGTACGGAATAAGCTGAACTGTGTGCCTCCTTCATAAGCTCTTCGCGAATATCTCCCTTTGGCAGACACAAACAGATACCATATCTCAACGACCCATCTTCATGGATCAGTAAATCTGTTCATAGTCCGGCTTCAACCTGTTCTCGAAACTTTCGCAATCTAGGGTCCTGCGGTTGCGCTGCTTTAATATTCTCGATCAACGACGAATGTACCTGCAGCTGCATCAACTGTCCCGAAGAATGCGGTAGCACAACCTCCAAATCAAATCTCCGAAAGTCTTCAACGAGTTCCTTCTGCGTAGTCAACATCTGAATAGCTGGTAACCGACTGAGCGCATCCGGTACGACATTAACCTTCCCCGGATGGTACTTAAGATCAAGATCGTAGTCAGCCATCAGCTCCAACCATCTACGCTGCCTTATATTAAGCTCCTTCTGCGTGAACGCATACTTCAAACTCTTATGATCAGTAAATACCTCGACCCTTTCGCCCAAAAGGTAGTGTCTCCAAATCTTCAAAGCGAAAATCACGGCCGCAAGCTCCAAGTCATGAGTTGGGTAATTCTTCTCATGGGTCTTCAACTGTCTTGATGCGTACGCTACAACCTTCACATGCTGCATCAAAAAGCATCCCAATTCTTCTCCAGATGCGTCGCTGTGAATCACTAATCCTCCGGAACTGTCTGGCACGGTCAGAATAGGAGCGGTTATCAATCTCTGCTTCAACGTCTCAAAAGCTGACGCACAACTATCCGTCCACATAAAAGGTACCTCCTTGCGCTTAAGCTTGGTTAACGGCTCCGCCAGACGAGCAAAGTTCTCCATAAATCTTCTGTAATACCCGGCGAGTCCAAGAAAACTTCTTATCTCTGCAACATTTTTCGGAATCGGCCAATCTCGAACTGCTGCAATCTTTTCTGGATCGACGGCGATTCCATCGCCAGACACAACATGCACCAAAAACTTTACTTCCTTCAGCCAAAACTCGCACTTACTTATCTTCGCATATAACTTCTCTTGTCTTAGCGTCTGCAGTGCGATCTTCAAATGTTCAGCATGTTCTTCAAAACTCTTCGAATAAACCAGAATATCGTCAATGAACACCACAATAAACTGGTCCAAGAATGGTGAAAAGATTCGGTTCATCAAGCCCATGAATATCACCGGTGCATTCGTTACTCCGAAGGGCATCACTAAGTACTCGTAATGTCCATACCGAGTTCGGAACGCCGTCTTGCAAATATCTTTTTCTTTCACTCGGACCTGATGATATCCGGATCGCAAATCCAGCTTTGAGAATACCCTCGCGCCACTAAGCTGCTCAAATTGTTCGCCAATGCGAGGGATCGGGTACTTGTTCTTAATAGTCACCCGGTTTAATTCTCGATAGTCGATGCACATCCTTCTTGTGCCATCCTTCTTCTTGACTAGAAGAACTGGAGCTCCCCAAGGCGAGTTACTGCTTCGAATCCAACCCTTCTCGAGTAACTCAGTAACCTGCTTCTTAACTTCTTCCAATTCCACTGGTGCCATTGGATAATACGCTTTAGACACTGGCGCTGCACCAGGAATAAGATCAATTGCGAACTCCACGTCTCTCTTCGGCGGTAATCCTGATATATCTTCAAACACGTCCATAAAATCACGAACAACAGCTGGCTCTTCACTTTTATCAACCTCCATTGATGCAAGAATATTAGTCGTCGGCCTAGCCCTAAACTCGACTGGCCCGACAGAACTGCTTCCTCCAGTGAAGATAAACTCGGGATGTCCGGGAATCTGAAAAATCACTTTCTTTTCCCTACAATCAATGTGAGAATGGAAAGTGCTAAGAAAATCCATTCCCAAGACGACTTCGTAGCTGCCTGTATCAATCACCAAGAAATCTGCAAAAAGCTTCCGTCCGCAGACAACAACTGCACAATCTTTACATTCTCTACTAGATATGATTTTCCCATTCCCAGTGTGTATGTCCCAGAAACTATACAGGGTCATGCAGGTAATCGAGTGTGTAGCTATAAACTTGGACGACATAAAACAATGGGATGCACCAGAATCAAATAACGCTAATGCGGGAAAACCATGAACGAGTAGAATACCTGAAACAACTTCTCTCGAAGCCTTAGCTTCCTCAGCCGTCAAGGTAAAAGCTCGAGCCTGATTCGGTCCTTGAGTCAGCTGCTTCTGTCCCTGAAATGGTTTCTGCGGAGGCTTCTGAATATCATCCCTTGTGCGAAGCTTCGACGGACAAGAATTAACAGTATGATCCACCGATCCACAAACCAGACAAAGTCCCCGCATCCTGCGACATTCCCTTTGCAAATGTCCGGGTAAGTGGCAATAGCTGCAAACCACGTGCTTCCTCTGATCAATGATAGCAGGCTTCTTCATCGGTGTTACACCACGACGGTCCACTGGAATACCTCTGCGTCCATGAGCTCGGTTTGGTACAAATGCCGGCTTCCTTACCGTAACCGCTGTCTGCTGTGAACTCCCAGTCTTCCCAGATAAGCTCTGCTGTTCTCGGGCTGCCGTAAGTACCTGTGAGAAAGTGGTCAAACTCAGGGAGACAATCTGGCTCTGGTTGTCCACATCCAAACTGCGCATGAACCTCTTTACCCTGTCTGCATCGTTGGCAACTAAAGGTCTAGCGAATCTACTGAGCCGTGTCCACTCAGCTGCATGTACATCAACAGGTGCACCGTTCTGCCTTAGACTGATGAACTTCTCTTCCATTTCCTCCCGTGCAGTCCGCGGGAAGAACTTCTCCAGGAAACTCTTCGAAAAATCCGCCCACTTGATCGGCTTGGGCAAGCGGGTCTCCTCCACAAGCCACCATTCACGGGCATAGTCCACCAACTGAATGCGTACCACATCCACCCTTTTATCATCTGGGACATGCGCCGCAGTAAGTAAATTCTCCGTGTCAACTAGCCACTGCTCCGCTGGAAACGGCTCCTCCAAACCAGTAAAGACAGACGGACCCAAACGCCTGAAATCTGCTACGGTCCCCACACGATCAACTGGATTAGCTCCAACATTGTTCACGGACTACTGAACGGTCCGCAAACCTTCCTGAAACGATTCAGCTTGCTGTTGGATCAGCTCGGTCTGCCTCTTTTGATTCTCCAGCATTCTACGTATCACTCCAAGCATGGCGGCTTCGTCAACACGCCTTTGGTACGTCTTCAGATTCTTGTCTGCCATATTCCTGAAATCAAAACACCCAAAGATTAGCATGATAACAGATTCAACATATAAATCAAGACTAGAACTCCGAGTTACTTAAATAGAGTACCGCATTGTAACTATGCCGCGGTGTCATAACTACAATTACATAACTCCACCCAAGTCGCCTAAGTTCTAGAGATAACAGGGAATCAGGTTTCGAGTTGATATGCAAAGGAAGTTTGCACACCGTAAAGATATAATCAGGAGGAGGTTAGATTCAAGAACAGTAAAACAGCAAGGTGGCAGGACATGTTTCCTAAACACGGGTATTCTGATTCGTGTATTGGGTACAATACCCAACTACAAAAGAATCAACCCGACTAACCTATGGCTCTGATACCAAAAGAACCATGTCACACCCCGCTTCCCAGAGTACGCTAAGATGGGCACGTGACATAGCCAACCATGCTACCTATGGGTAGGAAGTATCCATCCACAGTCACATTACGGCTGTAGAGATATCAAGAATCAAAATATAACTATCTAATACATGTCCATAAGCCAAGATAACATGAGTCAAGAATAATAAAAGTGCGGAAGCAAAAGATCCAATAAAAAATAACTGGAATGTATGTCCCATAATGCGGGCTCACATCAGGAATAAAATGCAGAAAAAATAAAAGAACTAACTACTATAGAAACCTCACTGCTCAGCCTGCTGGCTGAAGTACTCCTGCTCGGATTGCAACAAAGGTACGGAAACTGGGCCATGCAAAACCCAGACGTCAGCGCGTCATGTCATCAAGTAATAAAGTATAAACGGGGTAACAGGCAATGCACATATAATCATGAATGATAAAGCAGGTGTAACAGTAATATAAATCGGGGCAGTGAAGGGTAGTGTGCAGTGAGTAAACTAAACTGTTCTATTGGGTTTTCTACTCTCAAGTCTTTGAAATCAATTTGATGAATCATCGATGTAACTCAATAGTATCCCGTGCATGCCCGGGACCACGGTCTAAGACTCTCGGGCTGAAACCGAGACGTGCCGCTAGGCACTAACAGGAAAAGGGTACAGACCAGCGATGTCAGCAGCATTGTCACGAGGCGGGCCTAGCCTCAAAACTGATCAATAAAAGCAAGCAACTGTCGAGTTACAAATCAGGATTTCATCATTGATTTCCCCATACCCCCAAGTTATGTATGTCAAGTCAGGTATTCAGTAATCAAGAACTAATGCCAACACAGGATCAGGTAAGAGCAGGTTTGTCTGGATAGACAACAGGAACGGTCCGTGAGGACTACATGTCAGGTTTGTTGGCATTAGATACAAGATCAGGTAACAGGTCAAGCCATGGTACATCAGGTCAAGTCAAGTAGTGTACGGTACCATGTCGGGTCAAGTAATATGTGTGTATCAAGTCATGTCAGGGTGTGAAAGATATCATGTGTGCGCTCATAATTAGCTAGCATAATCATGGTTATAAATAATCAAGCATGGGTATCAACAACACAATAAATTGGCATATGTAATAGGTTAAGCAATGAATGCAGGTTTAACTAATTAGCCGTACGGTTATCAGTTGTGTTTAAGAGATGGTGTCTGCATTATATGAATACAGTATGATAGATGTGAATGCTAAAAACCAGGTTAATAAGTATTGAGTAATTTAGGGATGCGACGACATGTATAATCTGTTCAATGGATACAATTGTAATTAAACCAGTTAAAGATGCACATGGATGTCCGATAGGTTAAAACTAGAGAAAAGGGGTATCATGGCTATAAACAAATGTGATCATGTGGTCTAACATTTACAGGTGATTACTAGGTATAAAAACTAGATGCAACACTTAAGTTCCAAGTTCGAGATCAGAAAATATGTAACGGAATTTTATACAGTTAACTTGAAATCCAATACTTTCGATTCTATTTAGAGATTTAATGGGAAAATAAATAAATTAGCATAAGAATAGTTTGAATAGCATGTAGCAAGTTTCACTTGCCTCGACGGGTCGCGATACGGAAAACGGAACGTTACGCGTCGGCGGGGAAAAGTCGCGACGCGTGCACGGTACACGGAATGAGCCCAAACGACGAACAGTGGAAACACACGGGTCAGGGGTCCTTGCTGGGTCGTCGGGAATCGTCGCCGGCACGGTCGGATTCCGGCGAACCAGAACAGTAAACACAAGTTTTTCAAGAATCGTAATGGAAGAAAAGAAGAGGAGCAGAGAGGAAGGATGGAGGGGAGAAGGCTTACCTTGATCTGCAGAGGAGTCGTGAAGATCGAAGACGTCGACGGAGCTCCGGTGCACGAACTGCAGAGAACCCGGCGAATACAGAGAACTTTATTAATATAATAAAGAAAACAAGAAAGAAGAAGGAAAGAAGGAAGAAGATGGAGATACAATGCTTACTGGGTATGCACAAGGCTCAGGACACAAGAACGAGTCACCGGCGGCGATCCTCCGGCGGTGCAGATGCGTGCAGGGGGCGCGGCTGCTTGGTGCAGGGTGCTCGGTGCTCAGGGAAGGAGGAAAAAGATAAGGTGGAGGTGACGAGGGAGAACAGCGGCGATGAACGGCGACGATGGCGTCGGCGCTAGGGCAACGGCGAGAGGAGGAATGGCGGCTAGGGTTTTTCTGGATGAGTTTATTTCGCTGAAGGAAAAAAAGAGAAGAAGAAAGAATATAACATGGAAGAGAGAGAGAGAGAGAGATACGCGGTAGAGAGAGAGATCCGAGAGGAGAGAGATAGAGAGGAAGAGAGAAATTGAGAGGAGAGAGAAAGGGTTTGAGGAGAGATGAATTTGTCGTTATGCAGAGAGAGAGAGAGAGAAGAGAGAGAAAGAGAATGGGAAAGGGAGAGAGAAAGGGATATGGCAGTGAAGGGAGAGAGAGAAGGAGGTGGGGTCGGATGAGAGAGGAAGCTCGCGATTGGCTCAGGAAAGATTTATGGGGTTTTAGATTGGTTAAGGAAAAATATGAAAAGATTCCTAAACAAAATTTAAAAGAATTCTTCAGCTGAAAGATTTCTACCCACGTACTAATTTTGTGCTGATAAAAATAAATTAAGAAAATTAAATATTTAAATAAACAGAATTGGCGGGATACAAAATAATTCAGAATTGCGCCCGGGTCGGGTCCAAAAATTTGAATTTGAAATATGAAAAATATTAGCAGGTTCCAAAAATTGAAATGAAGGATTTTATAATTAAAAAGCATACCCCCAAGAACGGACGCACGTACGTGCGCGTAGCCGTCCAAACACGTCTGTTTCACTGAACGGGACGAGAACACGATACTAGGACGCTACCACAGGGTTAGGGTGTCAAGCAGGCCATGTCAATTATTTTTAATTTATTTTAAAAGACTTAAATTGTTATATGCAAGAATATGAATTGTCGGGGTAAATTATAACTAGTAACAGTCAAAGCATGATCAATGAAATAAATACCACACACCACACATATGGTAACAAAAATTTGTAGAACTGGACTCGGTTGTTACACAAGTTCTATAAGTGGCGAGAAATATCCCATATGGTGAACGACACTTGTAAGTCTTCTCGACTTATAAGGAGAAAATACTCTTGTAAGATCCTTACGACTTGAAAGGGAAAAGACCACTTAGGAGTCCTCACAACTTTTAAGGATAACCTACACCTACGAGATCCTCTCGACTCGTAGGGAGAAATACCTTTATGAGATCCTTACGGCTCATAAAATCAAAAGCCTTAGTCGAACGGATCCTAACCCTATTTTCTAAGCCATCTTTGTTCAAATCGACAAAGGCAAATGATGATTCGCTCCTGGAAACATTCCAGTTGTAGTGATGTTGATGCCTAAATAGGTATCAAATTTCAAGTCCTAGCAAAGGCAAATGATGATTCGCTCCTGACAATATTCCGGTTGCAGCGATGCTGATGCCAAGATTGGTATCAGACCGCAAGTTCTTGACTCGTAATAAAACTCAGCGAGTCGCCAAAAAAATGCACATGAAATAGCCGAAATGATGGGGTAACTCGCAATAAAAATTAGCGAGCAAAAAAATATATGCATATGCAACAGCCGAAATTTTTAGGCAACTCCCAATAAAAAATAGCGAGTAAAAGAAAAAAAACGATATAGCCGAAATGATTGGGCACCGCGATAAATATCCGAAATGATTGGGCAATCGCAACTTCCGCGACATAAAAGCTGAAAAGATAGAGCATCGCAGAAAGAAAAAAAATGAAAATGATATTTTTCTGCCCTGCAAGTAGGTCCATATTGACTCTTGTATACGATCCATGGGCACAAATGAAAGAAAGGGAACTATATTTTCCTACCAGGCTCCGTCAAAGGGGAAGCCAGATCTCGACGGCAACATCAATAGCCTAGAGGTCACCCTTACGTTCTTCTCATTCCGACAGGATGCAGATGCAAGGTCAACAAAGCTCCAAGGAGCCAAGCAAAAGTGGAGCAATGGAAAACTCCTAGCTCCAAATCTTAACGGCGACATCTACAACCTAAAGATCATCCTGACGTTCCTTCTCAGTGCAGATACAACGTCAACAAAGACCCAAGGGTTGAAAAAAAATGGAGCAAGGATAAACTCCTAGCTCCAAGTCTTGATGGTTCATATACAGCCCAGAGACTATCCCGACACTCTTCTCGTTACAGCAGACGCAATGTCAACAAATGCTCCAAATAGCCAAATCAAAAAGTAGTGACGGCAAAATCCCAGCTCCAGCTCGACATCTTCTTGTTACATCAGACGTAATGTCAACAAAGGCTCCAAATAGCCAAATCAAAAAGGAGTGACGGCAAAATCCCAGCTCTAGCTCGAAATTCTTCTCATTACAGCAGACGCAATGTCAACAAAGGCTCCAAATAGCCAAATCAAAAAGGAGTGACGGCAAAATCCCAGCACCAGCTCGACATTCTTCTCGTTACAGCAGACGCAATGTCAACAAAAACTCCAAATAGCCAAAAATCAAAAAGGAGTGACGGCAAAATCCCAGCTCCATCTCGGCATTCTTCTTATTACAGCAGACGCAATGTCAACAAAGGCTCCAAATAGCCAAATCAAAAAGGAGTGACGGCAAAATCCCAGCTCCAGCTCGATATTCTTCTCGTTACAACAGACGCAATGTCAACAAAGGCTCCAAATAGCCAAAAATAAAAAAGGAGTGATGGTAAAATCCCAGCTCCAGCTCAACATTCTTCTCGTTACAGCAGACGCAATGTCAACAAAGGCTCTAAATAGCCAAACCAAAAAGGAGTGACGGCAAAATCCCAGCTCCAGCTCAACATTCTTCTCGTTACAGCAGATGCAATGTCAACAAAAGCTCTAAATAGCCAAAAATAAAGAAGGAGTAACGAAAAAATCCCAGCCCCATCTCGACATTCTTCTCATTATAGCAGACGCAATGTCAACAAAGGCTCCAAAAAGCCAAATAAAAAAGGAGTGACGGAAAAATCCCAGCTCCAGCTCGACATTCTTCTCGTTACAGCAGACGCAATGTCAACAAAGGCTCCAAATAGACAAACCAAAAAGGAGTGACGGCAAAATCCCAGCTCCAGCCCGACATTCTTCTCGTTACAGCAGACGCAATGTCAACAAAGGCTCCAAATAGCCAAATCAAATTGAAGCAACTCCATATTCCCAGCTTCAGGGTCTCGACGGCAAGTCATATAAAGCCTAAAAGACTATCGGAGATCATCCCAAGCGTGTAGTGATTATGACTTATCGAGGCTCCAAATTAAGCCTAACCTCAAGTAAAAAGTGATATGGAAAATTCCTAATGCTTGCTCTGAATATAGCCTAAGAAGATTACTTGAAGACGTCTTGTCCAGCCCCCGAAGGGATACGAGACACGACAGTCACGGGGCTACCCGAAAAATGGCTTAAAGACCGCATACCGAGGAATACACCAGCCAACGTGACGGTACCACGGACTAAAACCCTAGTACCACAAAACCTAACGGACCTCTGTCGTAAAGAATGAGGGTTATCGATATTTCACGTTAGGATATACCTGCAAGTTCTTCTCGACTCACCTCGACTCGTAGTGCAAAACATCTTCATGAAACCCTCACGGCTCATGATGGTGAAAAACCTTAGGCGACGGGGATATCAACCTGTTTCCTAAGCACTATGGCCACATTCTCCAATGTCGCATACCGATGAGGAGGAAAAACCACCTGCGAGTCCTCTCGACTCGTAAGGAGAAAATTCTCGTGTGAGATCTTTACGACTCTCAAGAGAAAATGCACTTAGGAGTCCTCACGACTTCTAAGGAGAAAAGACACCTACGAGATCCTCTCGACTTGTAGAGAGAAAAGTCTTTATGAGACCCTCACGGCTTATAAAGTTGAAAAGCTTTAGGCGACAGATCTAAAACCTGTTTCCCAAGCTATCATGGCCCTGCAAGCAGGTCCAAACTGACTCTTGCATACTATCAACGGGCCACATTCTCCAAAGTCGCATACCGATGAGGAGGAAAAACCATTTGCGAGTCCTCTCGACTCGTAAGGAGAAAATTATCTTGTGAGATCCTTACAACTCTCAAGAGAAAATGCACTCAGGAGTCCTCACGACTTCTAAGGAGAAAAGACACCTATAAGATCCTCTCGACTCGTAGATAGAAAAGTCTTTATGAGACCCTCACGGCTCATAAAGTTGAAAAGCCTTAGGCGACAGATCTAAAACCTGTTTCCCAAGTCATCGCGGCCTTACAAGCAGGTCCAAACTGACTCTTCTATACTATCCACGAGCCACATTCTCCAAAGTCGCATACCGATGAGGAGGAAAAACCACTTGCGAGTCTTCTCGACTCGTATGGAGAAAATTCTCTTGTGAGATCCTTACGACTCTCAAGAGAAAATGCACTTAGGAGTTCTCACGACTTATAAGGAGAGAAGACACCTACGAGATCCTCTCGACTCGCAGGGAGAAAAATCTTTATGAGACCCTCACGGCTTATAAATTTGAAAAGCCTTAGGCGACAGATCTAAAATCTGTTTCCCAAGCCATCGCGGCCCTACAAGCAGGTCCAAACTGACTCTTGTATACTATCCACGGGCAACATTCTCCAAAGTCGCATACCAATGAGGAGGAAAACCCACTTATGAGTCCTCTCGACTCGTAAGAAGAAAATTCTCTTATGAGATCCTTATGACTCTCAAGAGAAAATCCACTTAGGAGTTCTCATGACTTCTAAGGAGAAAAGATACTTACGAGATCCTCTCGACTCGCAGGGAGAAAAGTCTTTATGAGACCCTCACGGCTCATAAAGTTGAAAAGCCTTAGGCGACAGATCTAAAACCTGTTTCCCAAGCCATCGCGGCCCTACAAGCAGGTCCAAACTAACTCTTTCATACTATCCACGGGCCACATTCTCTAAAGTTGCATACCGATGAGAAGGAAAAACCACTTGCGGGTCCTCTCGACTCATAAGGAGAAAATTCTCTTGTGAGATCCTTACGACTCTCAAGAGAAAATGCACTTGTTGGGGTCAAAATTTACACCCCGATTGAGCAAGTCAAAGTCAAGGTCAACCCCAAGCCAGGTGGGCCCAAGCCCAGATCAAGTGGGCCCATGCCCGAGTCAAGCCCGAACATGAAACGGACGGCGCCCCTATCCAAATAAAAATCATGTGATAAATAATTTTTATGTAATTTTTTATGCATAAATGGGCATAAAGCCAAATTTTTGTAAAGCCCATGACTTATGTGCAAAAAGAAATGGCACATGAGCCATGAGATGGGCAAAATGCCATTTTGTAAAACCCAATAGGCTATATGTAAATATGTAAGCCTATATTAGGCAACATGATGATGAATTAAATATACACAATTCATTCTCTCAAAAATCTAGGGTTCCTGTGCCTCTTTCTCCTTCCTTAAGGTTCTAAAACCTTATTCTTTCTTTTGAATTAAATCAAGAGTTTTACTCTTCCTCTTCCAAAACTAAATAGTTTTTCACTACAAAACGTACAAAGGGGAGCTCGGATCTTCCATTAGATCTCAAAAAGGGGAGATTTTTAAATCTCAACCCCCTTTCTCTAAGATCCGGCCAAACGACAGGAAGAAGAAGGAGTCCCATCTCCATAAACCCCACTTTGGGGATGATCCAGGGCTCAAGGGGAGAAGCCCCCTTCATCAGCTTCAAAATATCCTAGGAGTTTAACTCCTCATACACGCGCGCGCGCGCGCGCGCGCGCGCACAAAATAATAAGTGTTCCTTTCTGGGAGTACAACTCCCACTGCAGGGACCAAGTCCCTTTTGCCTCCCAAGCGTCCATGTGCTTAAAGCGCTAGCGCCCAAAGCGCTAGCGTCCGAGCGCCCACGTGCCTGGAACGTAGGGCGCTAGCGCCCAAAGCGCTAGCGCCCTTGCGCTCAAAGCGCTAGCACCCAAAAAGCCAGCGCCCGAGCGCCCACATGCCTGGCACGTGAGGGGCTAGCGCCCAAAATGCTAGCGCCCTGGTGCTCAAAGCGTTAGCGCTCGAGCGCCCACGTGCCTGGCACGTGAGGCGCTAGCGCTCAAAGCGCTAGCGCCCGAGCGCTTTCTCCCACGCATCCTTTTGATGCCCTTTTCCCTTATGTACACACACACACACACACATACTTTACAACACTGTCCCCCGTAAAAACTCTGCGGGCCCCCCGATATTTCCAAAACCTCTTCAAACACGCACACTGCATATTGAGTTCACATGAATAGTTGACCCGTCAATCAGAGGTTCTCTCGCTCCAAAGGCAAGGGGTAATTAACGGCAGCTTAGTCCGCGGCTGCCGGAGATTCGGATCCCCACAATCAATAAACCCTCCGCCTATCCTAGGCAGGGGGAATCTGTAGTATGCCTGACAAGCGCACGCGCATTCCCATCTCAATGGGGTGACGAAAAAATACCCTACAGATTCTGGCACGCCCGGTGGAACCTATCTCTCCTTCCATATTTCAGGTTAAAACGTTCATGCGAACTCAATCAATATACACATCGATATTTATACTAAAATAATGCTCTTTCATGCAGGACTTCAAGCGATCAAGCCTTAACCATGTCTCCAAGGATCAGCTCAGCTCTCGGCACATCTTCCATCTCCTACACAATGAAGATGGACTCCAGGACGGTCCTCCCGGCCAGTCTCGGGTGACAATGGGAGGAGCCGCCGCTACCATTTAGCTCTATTATGTTCATGTCAGCTAACGCCGTCCCAGCTCCTCAAGCTCCGGTAACAGACAAACTGGTCTCAAAAGGGAAAAGGCTGAATGTCATGGTCGCGAGGGCACCTCAGCCCAAGCACAAGTCCGTTTTCGGACGACTCTCCTTTGCCCCGGCTGGGAGCAAGGCCATCAACATCAACAAAGCAACGGGGCATCTCGGGCAAGCTCCAACTATACCCTCGACAACTGCTCGATCGGGTATCTTCTTTAAGCTCCCTATCAATCGACTCACGGTGGCTTCCCAGAAAACGGATGCCCGCCAAGCCCTCAAAATCGAGAAGATAAGGCAGAAAAGGCTCAGATACAGAGCCAGCAAAAGGGCTAGGGCTCATGCTAGGCTGAGCTTCATGATGCTCCAAGAACGGGGTTACCCCGCCAAAGATAAAAAAACGACTGGATATGTGGTCCACACTGTCTACATGGTCGGACATGAAGAAACGGACCCTCCTATGGTTCACAGCCATGGTGATGATGTGGTGGATGCTACCCAACGTCGACTCGGTCTAAATGATGAAGAGCTCGCTCAGGCCGATAAGCCAAAAGAGCCCAGGGTTCCTGCGGAATTGAGCTCAGGTGATAAGGAGGACCCGGTTGTCATAACCGGAACTACAGAAAAAATATTATTCTGATGGCTTCAGAGGCAGCTTCAGGACAGGGATGAGAAGTTAGCCAAGGTACAGTCCGAGGTCGACGAATTGGCAAACGTCGCGGCAGATCTCGCGACTGCAATTACAGCAGAATCAAATTTTGGTTCATGAGCCAGGGATTGATACCTGATACCCCCTTCAGCCTAAGAGCGGAGCGCCTTTGCGAAAAACGGCCGCGATCAGCCTCCAGTCCCTCCGATACATACGCCGAAGGGGAATCACCTCTGAAAGAGAAACTGGATAAGGTCTATTCCTTCAAAAGGGAAAAAGTCCACAAGATATTCAAGGATGTCCTAAGAAACGGTCTACAACTGCCAGAATCAAAGAGACCGCAAGAAGCGAATATGACCGAAGACCCAAAATATTGACCCTATCACAGAGTGATAGGTCATGCCGTTGAGGACTGCTTCGTCTTCAAAGATTGGGTCGAAAAGCAATACAAGACGGTAGAGATAGAACTGTTTAAAGGCGTGTTAGCAAACAGTCAAGCTACGACCGCCGATTTTATACAAATGGAGACTGGAGCCTTTCGGGAACTTGATTCTCTCAGACATGTGCCATTATCTGAAAAGGGCAAGCCAAAGACCGATCGGCCTCAAAGAACAGCATCAGTAAGGGCACCTACTCTAATGGAGAGAAAGAAGAAGGTGTACTCCTTCAGGAGGGATGAGGTCCGCAATATATTCGAGGAAGCCTTGAACAACAGTCTGCAATTACCTATTCCGAAGAGGCCACATGAAATGAATATGACCGGCAATCCCGTATACTGCCCATATCATAGGGTGGTGAGTCATACCATTGAAGACTGCTGTGTTTTCAAAGATTGGGCAGAGGACCAATACAAGCTTGGAAAAACCTCACAGTCCTCGGATGTATCGGCAAGCCACAGAGCTACGGTCATCAACACGGCTCCGCCAAGATCAAAGTTCAAGGAGCTGGGATAAGCAAAGCTGACCACCATGTCATTAAACTGGGAATAATCGACCTCTAAGTCGTTAAACTGGGGATGTAAAAAAAATGTGTGTAAATAAAAAAAAAGGAATGTGTAAATAAATAAATAAAAAGAAAAGCCGAAATGATGAGGCAAATCGCAATAAAAATCAGCGAGTAAAAAAAACGGCGAATGATGAGTCGCTCCTGGTACCATATTCCTGTGCAGCGATGCAGACGCCAACCAAAATTCAAATCCCAACGGCGAATGATGAGTCGCTCCTGGTACCATATTTCAGTGCAGCGATGTAGACACCAACCAAAATCCAATTTCCCAAAATTCTTCCGGCCTAACGATTAGTCCCCAAATTGAATACCGTATACAATCCACGGGCTCAAATAATTCTCATCATACCCATATCCTACTGCAATCACCAGTCCAGTGGTTGGTCTCCACCCTCGGAATTATGCTCCATTGGGAAGACCCACTTATGTGTCCTGGCACCTGTGCTTCAGTGTTAGCAACGCTGATGCCGGCCCCTACCCCAAAATTCCAAGCTCGCCATCCATAGACCTCTAAGTTTTTAAACTGGAAACAGATGACCTCTAAGTCGTTAAACTGGAAACAGATGACCTCTAAGTCTTTAAACTGGAAACATATGACCTCTAAGTCGTTAAACTGGAAACAGATGACCACTAAGTCGTTAAACTGGAAACAGATGACCTCTATGTCGTTAAACTGGAAACAGATGACCTCTAAGTCGTTAAACTGGAAATAGTAGACCTCTAAGTCTTTAAACTGTAAACAGATGACCTCTAAGTCGTTAAACTGGAAATAGATAACCTCTAAGTCGTTAAACTGGAAACAAATGACCTCTAAGTCATTAAACTGGAAACAGATGACCTCTAAATCTTTAAACTGGAAACAGATGACCACTAAGTCGTTAAACTGGAAACAGATGAGCTCTAAGTCGTTAAACTGGAAATAGTAGACCTCTAAGTCTTTAAACTAGAAACAGATGACCTCTAAATCTTTAAACTGGAGACAGATGACCGCTTAGTCGTTAAACTGGGCGCAATAGACCCCTAAGTCTTTAAACTGGAAACAGATGACCCCTAAGTCATTAAACTGGGAATGAGGGAAATCCACTCATGTGTCCTCACGATGCATGAAGAGAACAAACCTTATGGGATCCTCACGACTCGTAAGAAAACACCTTCGTGGGATCCTTACGACTCACGAAGGAAAAACACACTTGGGAGTCCCCACGACTCCTAAGGAGAAAGTACACCTACGAGATCCTTATGACTCGCAGGGAGAAAATGCTTTTATGGGACCCTTACGGCCCATAAAATTGAAAAGCCTTAGATGATAGGGATCTAAACCTGTCTCCTAAACCATCGCTTCCCAATAGGCAATGGAGAATGATGAGTCTCTCCTGGTACCATATTCCAGTGCAGCGATGCAGACGCCGGCCAAAATCCAAATTCCCAAATGGCGAATGATGAGTCGCTCCTGGTATCATATTCCAGTGCAGCAATGCAGACGCCAACTAAATTCTAAATCCCATTCCCCAATGGCGAATGCTGAGTCGCTCCTGGTACCATATTCCAGTGCAGCGATGCAGACGCCAACAAAGTCCCAAAATTTTTACGGCCCTACGGTCTGGATCATACATCCTGTAAAACCGTATACAATCAACGGGCGTAAAACGATCTCAATCTCTCCCAAGTCCTACCGGTGAGACCATATTCAAAGTCCCACCAAAAATAAAATAAATAAATAAATAAATAAAAGGGGTATGTCCACAAGCAAAATGGGCACGGATGAAGACCCGAAAGTGCTCCGTGAGTAAAAACAGCAGGACTGCCGGCGAGTTTGTGAAAACCTGAAAGGGCGCAAACTCGTAAAAAAGTGATGAACTGCACTCGCAAAGTCCTTTCGACTTTGTGAGGAGAAAATTCCCACGTGAGATCCTTATGACTCACAAAGGAGCAACACACTTAGAAGTCCCCATGACTCCTAAGGAGAAAATACACCTACGAGATCCTTTCGACTCGTAGGGAGAAAATGCTTTTATGGGACCCTTACGGCCCATAAAATTGAAAAGCTTTAGGTGATAGGGATCTAAACCTGTCTCCTAACCCACCAACTCCCAAATCCTTCAAGGGCAAATGATGAGTCGCTCCTGGTACCATATTCCAGTGCAGCGATGCAGACGCCAATCAAAATCCAATTTCCCAAAATTCTCCCGGTCCTACGGTTGGTCCCCAAGTCGACTACCGTATATAATCCACGGGCTCAAATAATTCTTATCATACTCATGCCCCACAGCAACTTCCAGTCCAGCGGCCGGTCTCCGCCCTTGGAATTATGGTCCATTGGGAAGACCCACTCATGTGTCCTCACGATGCATGAGGAGAACAAACCTTCGTGGGATTCTCACGACTCACAAAGGAAAAACACACTTGGGGGTCCTCAAGACACCTACGGGATCCTTACGACTTGTAGGGAGAAAATGCTTTTATGGGACCCTTACGGCCCATAAAATTGAAAAGCCTTAGGTGATAGGGATCTAAACTTGTCTCCTAAGCCACCAATTCCCAAATCCTCCCGGGGAAAATGATGAGTTGCTCCTGGCATTATTCCAGTGCAGCAATGAAGATGCCACCCAAAAAGCCAATTCCCAAATCCTACCGGGGCATATGATGAGTTACTCCTGGCATTATTCCAGTGCAGCAATGCAGATGCTAAACAAAAACCAAAATCCCTAAATCCACTCATAACAGATGATGATTCGCTCCTGGTACCATATTTCAGTGTAGCGATGCTGATGTCAACCCAAATCAAATCAAACCAACAACCTCTGTGGCGGAATCATGCTCCGTCCCAGAATTTACCCCGTGTTGAAATCATGCTTCGCCTCGGGATATCTACCTTCCCTGACGGAACTATGCTCCGCCTCGGAATCAAATCGACCAACCAGCTCTGCGTCGGAATCATGCTTCGTCTTAGAGTGTACCCCGCGTCGAAATCATGCTTCGCTTCGGTGTATCCGCCTTCTCTGTCGGAATTATGCTTCGGCTCGGAATCAACCAACGACCTCCTCATCAGAATTATGCTCCGCCTCGAAATCAAGTCAACCAGCAAGCTCTGCATCGGAATCATGCTTCGTCTTAGAATGTGCACCCCGTGTTGAAATTATGCTTTGCCTCGGTGTACCTGCTTTCCCTGTCAGGATTATGCTTCGGCTCGGAATCAACCAACGACCTCCCCGTCGGAATTAAGGTCCGCCTCAGAATCAAGTCGACTAACAAGCTCTGCGTCGAAATCATGCTTCGTCTCAGAACATACCCCGTATCAAAATCATGCTTCGCCTCGGAGTATCTGCTTTCCCTATCGGAATTATGCTTCGCCTGGGAATCAACCTCTGCATCGAAATTATGCTTCGGTCTAAATGTCTGCCGCTCATCGGAATTATGCTCCGACCCTTTGGAATCATGCTCCGCTCATCGGAATTATACTCAGATCCCTGGAATCATGCTCCGCTCTTCGGAATGATGCTCCGATCCCTGGAATCATGAATCATGCTCCGCTCTTCGGAATGATGCTCCGATCCCTGGAATCATGCTCCGCTCTTCGGAATGATGTTCCGACCCCTGGAATCATGCTTCGCTCCCCTGGAATCATGCTCCGCTCTTCGGAATTATACTTTGATCCCTGGAATCATGCTCCGCTCTTCGGAATGATGCTCTGATCCCTGGAATCATGCTCCGCTCTTCGGAATGATGCTCCAACCCACGGAATCATGCTCCGCTCTTCGGAATGATGCTCCGATCCCTGGAATCATACTCCTCTCTTCGGAATGATGCTCCGATCCCGGAATTATGCTCCAACCCTCGGAATTATGCTCCGATTCTTCGGAATGATACTCCGACTCTGGAATTATGCTCTGCAAATCGGAATGATGCTCCGATCCCTGGGAATCATGCTCCCCGAGGGATGCTCCACCCCCGGAATGATGTTTCACCTCGAAGTCTAACTTCAAGATCGATCAATTTCGTGCACACAACTCGTGCATGCGGTGTGCATTCCTTGATGGGCGGTACTTTGTTGGGGTCAAAATTTGCACCCCGGTTGACCAAGTCAAAGTCAAGGTCAACCCCAAGCCAGGTGGGCCCAAGCCCAGATCAAGTGGGCTCACGCCTGTAACTCTTCAAAAATCGTTTAGGCAGTTTTTTCGATAATCGGCAAAATAATCGGTTTTTTCCGTAAAAAGTCGAAATAAGTAATTTTCACTATAGGACTAATTATACAAAATTTAGATAAGATATTGCTAAAATTTGGTCACTAATTGTCACTTAAAATTTTCTAGTTAATAAAAAAAATTTCCTTAATTAATTATTTTTAATATTATTTTAAGCTTTTAAAAATACATTAGATTATTGATAAATACAAATTTAATTGGGTAAATTACATAATAGGAACCATTATAAACTAAAATATAGTGTAACAAAAATTTTATCAAAACATATCAAGTTTAGTTGTTTTATGGTTTAAAATGGGTTGAAAATGAATGAAAATGGGTTTTTTTTTATGTAAAATTTGATGTGATATGCATTAAATGAGTTTAAAGGTTGCTTTTTGTGTAGAATTTTCTACACAATTCCCTCACACTCACCCCTCCCCACCTCAGGCCGAGCTCACCTACAGGAAATCCCCCATTTTCCCCCCATTTCTTGCTTGAAAATTCCTTAAAAAATCATCAAAAATCCACCGAAATTCACTAAATTCTTCTCTAATTCAACCCAAAACCTTAAGCGATCCCTTCTCAAGCCCAAATTAGATTAAAACAAGAAGAAAAGAGGCCACTTTGGAGGTTTAGTGCAAGAGAATCAACACTTGGGAGGTATAAGTTTTAATCTAGTTGTTAAATTTGTAGTTTAAATAAGCTAAATTGGTATTTTAAAGTGTTAATTTCATTGTAATGGTTGGTTTTTGAAAATTCAAGAAAGGGGTTGATGTTGTAATTAGGGTATGTAGCATGGTTGATGGGTTAAAGTTAGTATTGTGGCCATCTAGTGGGTTAGATTGGTTGTGTGTGCGATGTTGCGATCGCTAGATCGTTAATTCGCGATGTTTGCATCGAAATCGGTATGCTAATGCTTAGTAGGTTTTTATAAAAATTAGGAGGTGATCTAATTACGATATATGGACGATATTTATAGCATCTCATACGACTATTAGGGTGTGCGAATGCGGAGTTTGGTTTATTCGGGTTTTAGTTTTGACGGTTGCCCCGAAACGACAATTTTAGTTTAGGTTTTAGCGATTTTCGTGTGTTTCCCGCGCACCGAGTGCACGTTGTGCCTAACTTGTGAGCGTCGATCTTTTCATATTGTAACTTGTGTCGTTTCAGGAATATGTAATCTTATGTTGCGTGTTATGCAATTCTAGAATCGGTTGCGGAAACATCGGACGCGGCGCGCAAAGGCAAAGCGGTGGTTGGATCAGATTAGCGAGGCATTCAGGTGAGTAGATGTATTCATCTATGGGGGAATCGTCTAGATGGCGCGAGACGCCCCATAGTTAGGATTACTTTATTACTTGCATCTATATGCATTGTTAGTTAGTTAACCCTCTCATTCATATGAATACCTTTATAGCTATTCGTCTGCTAGAATTGCGTGGATATCCATATACACATGTGTGATATCACCTCATAAAACGCGTACACCATTACCATTGGCTCCTGTTGCACGCGCACTGTTCATGTGACACACACGCCTTTGGTAGTTGCCATGTCACGAGTACTGTAGAACCCGATTAGTTCAGTATCAACCCTTGCATCGTATATGATGCATCGAATTGCATAGCATACACACACACACACACACACCCACACCTCACTTCATCATTATGCTATTTAGGTTTCTAGCTATAAATCACATTGCATACCTATGACATCATAAGCATTTGTCATATACAACATGTTGGGTATTATGATTTTCTTGAGGATTTCAGTATTGCTGCGATTTCTGGATTTTGGGGAAAACCGCAAGAATTTAACAAAAGCTTATTATTATCATTTTTAAAACAAAGTTGCGGTTTTCTCGTGATGTATGTGTCGTCCACCATGAGTTTTCATGTTTTCTGTTGGATTTCGAGACCCGATTCGAGGAGTGGATGAACCGTCTCGGGTACATGGTGGGCCCGGTATGGTACCCCGGGGCAAGAAGATCGAGTTGTAGACGATGAGCCTGGCAGGGGAAGACTACCTACCGGTGATGTCTGGCGCAGCGGATATCCGGAGGATACCGACCGTTGTCGTGAGATTTGATGATATGGGCCGATCCGGACTGACGGAGCCTGATGTATTGAGACATTGATACAGTGAGACATTGAGACGGATATATTTCCACATTTGGTGTCGATGCTTGACATAGTTTTCAGATGATTTCATGATGGTACTTAGATATTGCACAGATATTCTTTTTCTCAAGTTAAGAATGCAGAGCTTATAGTATTTTAAAACACTTAAAGATTTCGTATTGATGTTGCATACATGTGCATACATACTAGTGGCATTACATCACATCTAGACATACATGTTGTGACGTGTCTATGTGCATTCTTACGATAGACTTATTAGATGTTACTTGCTACTCACGAGTTGGCAACTCACCCCCGTTGTGCCACAGTGTCTTGCAGGTCGGACCCGTCAGCCTTCTAGCGGCGGGATTTTCTTATCATAGGCACATTTTTCTCAGACTCGCGACATTGCTCGTAGGTGGGTTGCGAGGACACTTTTATCTCTTTTTGTACTATTTTTGTATCTAGTATTCTCCATCTACCACTTCTTATTTGCATATGCGACCTAGTGATGAGACTGAGAGATTTGTGTATATGTGGTTTCTTTGGGGTCGAGCTCACTTGAGCCGACGTTGTGTTTTCTTATATTTTGCATTTCTTTATGCTCTTTTGCTTGATATTACATATATTGCGTGTGGTTGTGATCCGCCTTGGGCGAAGAGCTAGCTCCCGCTTGGGGATGCCATTTTGTTATTACAGGTTTATTTATCTTGTTATACCCATTTTGAGGGATAGAATTTACAAAGGAGACTCTGCCGAAATTTTCGATCTTTTTTTTTAAAAGAGTTAATGTAACTTAATTGATTTTAAGTCGTTTTCATGAAAGATTTCCTTCACTCTCATTGGTTTTTGGTTTAGATTTTCTGGGCTTTGGCTGACTTAGTTTACGTTACGCCTTTAGACGTCTCGTAATCTAAGTGCCAGTCACGTTCCGTACCTTCGGGTCATGACAATGCCCGAGTCGAGCCCGAACATGAAATGGCCGGCCCCCCTAAGCAAATAAAAAATCATGTAATAAATAATTTTTATGTATTTTTTTATCCATGAATTGGCATAAAGCCAAATTTTTGTAAAACCCATGGCTTATGTGCAAAAAGAAATGGCACATGAGCCATGGGATGGGCAAAATGTCATTTTGTAAAACCCAAGGGGCTATATATAAATATGTAAGCCTATATAAGATTATAAGGCAACATGATAATGAATAAAATATACACAATTCATTCTCTCAAAAATCTAGGGTTCATGTGCCTCTTTCTCCTTCCTCAGGGTTCTAAAACCTTCTTCTTTCTTTTGAATTAAATCAAGAGTTTTACTCTTCCTCTTCCAAAACTAAATAGTTCTTCACCACAAAACCCACAAAGGGGAGCTCGGATCTTCCATTAGATTTCAAAAAGGGGAGATTTTTAAATCTCACCCCCCTTTCTCCAAGATCCGGCCAAACGACAGGAAGAAGAAGGAGACCCATCTCCAGAAACCCCATTTTGGGGAAGATCCAGGGTTCAAGGGGAGAAGCCCCCTTCATCGGCTTCAAAATATCCTAGGAGTTTAACTCCTCATACACACACACACACACACACACACACACACACACACACACAAAAAAATAATAAGTGTTCCTTTCTCGGAGTACAACTCCCACTGCAGGGACCAAGTCCCTTTTACCTCCCGAGCGCCCACGTGCCTGGCACGTGGAGCACTAGCGGTCTTGCGCTCAAAGCACTAGCGCCCGAGCGCCCATATGCTTGGCACATGGGGCGCTAGCACCCTTGCGCTCAAAGCGCTAGCGCCCAAAACGCTAGCGCCCGAGCACCCATATGCCTGGCACATAAGGCGCTAGCGCCCGAGCGCCCACGTGCCTGGCACGTGAAGCGCTGGCGCTCAAAGCGAACTCCCGGGCGCTTTCTCCCACGCATCCTTTTGATGCCCTTTTCCCTTATGTATATATATGTATACGCACACACACACACACATACTTTACAACACTGTCCCGCGTTAGAAAAAATTTCTAACGGGGCACTGCCCCGCACCCCATATGGGGGCTGCTAGCCCCCTTGACCCCCAGCCAGCTATCCGGGTAGCGGGACCCCCGTAAAAACTATGCGGGGCCCCCGATATGTCCAAAACCCCTTCAAACACGCACACTGCATATTGAGTTCGCATGAATAGTTGACCCGTCAATCGGAGGTTCTCTCGCTCCAAAGGCGAGGGGTAATTAACGGCAGCTTAGTCCGCGGCTGCCGGAGATTCGGATCCCCACAATCAATAAACCCCCGCCTACCCTAGGCAGGGGGAATCTGTAGTACGCCTGACAAGCGCGCGCATTCCTATCTCAATGGGGTGACGAAAAATACCCTACAGCACTTAGGAGTCCTCACGACTTCTAAGGAGAAAAGACACCTACGAGATTCTCTCGACTCGTAGGGAGAAAAGTCTTTATGAGACCCTCACGGCTCATAAAGTTGAAAAGCCTTAGGCGACAGATCTAAAACCTATTTCCTAAGCCACCGCGGCCCTGCAAGCAGATCCAAACTGACTCTTGCATACTATCCACAGGTCACATTCTCCAAAGTCGCATACCGATGAGGAGGAAAAACCACTTGCGAGTCTTCTCAACTTGTAAGGAGAAAATTCTCTTGTGAGATCCTTACGACTCTCAAGAGAAAATGCACGTAGGAGTCCTCATGACTTATAAGGAGAAAAGACATCTACGAGATCCTTACGACTCGTAGGGAGAAAAGTCTTTATGAGACCCTCACGGCTCATAAAGTTGAAAAGCCTTAGGCGACAGATCTAAAACCTGTTTCCCAAGCCATCGCGGCCCTGCAAGTAGGTCCAAAATGACTCTTGCATACTATCCACGGTCCACATTCTCCAAAGTCTCATACCGATTAGGAGGAAAAACTGCTTGCGAGTTCTCTCGACTCGTAAGGAGAAAATTCTCTTGTGAGATCCTTAAGACTCTCAAGAGAAAATGCACTTAGGAGTCCTCACGACTTCTATGGAGAAGAGACACCTACGAGATCCTCTCGGCTCGTAAGAAGAAAAGTCTTTATGAGATCCTCACGGCTCATAAAGTTGAAAAGCCTTAGGCGACAGATCTAAAACCCGTTTTCTATGCCATCGTCCCTACAAGTAGGTCCAAAATGACACTTGTATACTATCCACGGGCCACATTCGCCAAAGTTACATACCACTGAAACAAAGAAGCTACTTACGGTTCTTCACGACTCGTAAGGAAAAAATACCTGAGTGAGATCCTTATGACTCATTGAGGTGATGAACACTTAGGAATCCTCACGATTTCTAGGGAGAATATGCACCTATGAGATCCTCATGACTCATAAAAAACCCTTCTTGAGACCTTTACGGCTCATGAAAATGAAAAAAAGCCTTAGGCTACAAGGATCCTAGACTTGTCTCCTAAGCCATCAATTCTATGCACTACTTCACCCACGTATATACTTACGTAGGCAAAGTAGTGGGGGCATTTGTTCCCGCTAAAATTTTTGGCTCAAAACTTGTCGTTCCCTTATAAAAATAGAGGGAAAGCTCCAGGAGTTAAACGTGTGCACCCACATGCAAAGCATGTGGGTATCGCTTCTATTAGGATTAAATATTATAGCGACGCTCACGTGGAACACACGTGAGCGTCGGCGTTCAGAGCATGAGAGTGACTATTTATAGAAGAATTAAATTCTTAGGCGATACCCACGTGTTTCCCACGTGAGCGTTAGCGCCAAAATTAAAGAAGGTAGAATTAAATTCTACTCTCTGTTAAACAAAACCGTTGGATCAAAGATCCAAATTCTATTGGGATAAAACATTCCCCAGATATTTCTAAAATAAGAGAGATATTTTCGGTTGGACCATAGAATAAAATTCTTTGCCCTCTTTAAAACAGAGAACCCTTGGATTGAAAATCCAATGGTGGTTAAAAATCACCATTTTACAGAATAAAACTCTGCATATGGAAAATATTTCCCTAATCTTGTTAAAAACAAGAAAATATGTTCTGTAAAACAGAAATCCTTGGATCAAAGATCCAACTGTGGGTAAAATTCCCCAAGTCAATTCTGAAACCAATTAAATCAATTGGGATCTCTTAAAGAGAGATTTTCTCAGAATTAAACAAACTTCTTTCCACTATATAAAGAACCCGAGACTTCAAGTCTCATACAGACGCGGAAAGAAAGAACTCCCAGAGGCTTAAAAAAAGAATATACAGTGAGCTTTTGAGGATCAGGAGAATTTAATTCTCAAAGAAAAGACTTGTTTCCTTGAAACACTAGGTAAAAAGAAAACACATCTCCTTTACCTCTCTAAGGGTTTAACCCTTCATATAAGAACTCAGTTCTTTCCTCTGGTTGAGATTTGCAGAGGCAAATCTTCCCATAAGTTGAGAATTTAATTCTCATCGGGGAGATTTTGCTCTGCAAGATTCAAAACCTAGGGGAAAAGAACTAAGTTACATAAAAAAAAGGGGAGAAGAAGAACGGGAACACATATGAATTTAATTCCTCCAAGAATTAGGGTTTAACCCTATATAAAGAACTTAGTTCTTCAATAAAAAAACAGTGATCCAAGATCTCCAAGGCCAAAACGTTGGTGCTTAACACTGTTTCGAAGCTTCACGTGTTTCCCACGTGAGTGCTTCAAACGAACAGAGAGAACAATCAAAACCGCCTCACGTGTTTTCTACGTGAGTGCTTCAAACGAACAGAGAGAACAATCAAAACTGCCTCACGTGTTTTCCACGTGAGTGTTAAAGCACCCCAATATAAAAAAAGAGACAGTCACGTGTGTTGAAGTCGAAAATTGCACCCCGGTTGACCAAGTCAAAGTCAAAGTCAACCCCAAGCCAAGTGGGCCCATGCCCAGATCGAGTCCGAACATGAAGCGGCCGGCCCTCCCCCATACCAAAATAAAATCATGTAATAAATAATTTTTATGTAATTTTTTTATCCATGAATGTAAACAAAATGGGCATAAAGCCAAATTTTTGTAAGCCCATGGCTTATATGCAAAAAGAAATAGCACATGGGGCATGGGATGGGAAAAATGCCATTTTGTAAAGCCCAAGGGGCTATATGTAAATATGTAAGCCTATATAAGGCAACATGATAATGAATAAAGCATACACTTTTCATTCCCCTCAAAAATCTGGGGTTTGTGCTTCTTCCCCCTTTCTGAAGGTTCTAAATCTTCTTCTTTCTTTTGAATTAAATCAAGAGTTTTACTCTTCCTTTTCCAAAACTAAATAGTTTTTCACCACAAAACCCACAAAGGGGAGCTCAGATCTCCCATCAGATCTCAAAAGGAAAAGATTTTTAAAATCTCACATCTCTTGATCTTTAAGATCCTGCCAACAGAGGTGAAAGAAGGAGGCCCATCTCCGAAAACCCCATTTTGGAGAAGATCCAGGGCTCCAAAGAAGAATCCCTTTCATCAACTCCAAAACATCTTAGGAGTTTAACTCCACTCTAAATCCTCTTTTGGGATTTTAAATCCTATTTCTGGGACTAAAAGCTCCCTTTTCCTCTCCGGCGCCCAAGCGCCCAGCCCCCACGTGCCGGGCACGTAGTGCGCTCGCGCTCGAGTGCCTTGCACTCAAGTGCCTTGCGCTCAAGCGCCCAGCGCCCACGTGCCGGGTACGTGGTGCGCTAGCGCTCGAGCGCCTGGCGCTCAAGCGCCCTGCGC
The DNA here is from genome assembly GCA_030015575.1 of Agapanthus africanus. Lineage (NCBI taxonomy): Eukaryota > Viridiplantae > Streptophyta > Magnoliopsida > Asparagales > Amaryllidaceae > Agapanthus > Agapanthus africanus. Next base: position 593,072,841 of record CM057344.1, on the reverse strand, counting down.
CCACGTGCCGGGCACATGGTGCGCCAGCTCTCACGTGTTAGACACGCGAGGCACTGGCCCTACGCATCCTTTGGATGCCCTTTCCCTCTCTCTCTCTCTTTCTTTATATATATATATATATATATATATATATATATGTATGCACACACACACACACATACTCTACAACACCATCCCATGTTAGAAAAATTTCTAACGGGGCGCTGCCCCGCACCCCGCAAAGGGGCTGCTAGCCCCCTTGACCCCTAGCCCGCTATCCGGGTAGCGGGACCCCCGTAAAAACTCTGCGGGGCCCCCGGCATATCCAAAACCCCTTCAAAACACAACACTGCACGTTGAGTTCGCATGACCAGTTTAACCCATCAATCGGAGGTTCTCTCGCTCCAAAGGCAAGGGGTAATTAACGGCAGCTTAGTCCGTGGCTGCCGGAGATTCGGATCCCCATAATCAATAAACCCCAGCTTACCCTAGGCAGGGGGAATCTGTACTACGCCTGACCAGCACGCGTGTATTCCCATCTCAATGGGGTGACGAAAAACACCGTATAGATTCTGGCATGCCCGGTGGGACCGATCTCTCCTCCTATATTTCGGGTTAAACGTTCATGCGAATTCAATCAATATACATATCTATATTTATACTAAAATAATACTCTTTCATGCAGGTTTTCAAGCAATCACTTCTCAACAATTTCTCCAAAGATGAACTCCGCACCCATCTCCTATACGATGAAGATGGACTCCCGGACGGTCCTCCCGGTAAGTCTCGGGCGACAATGGGAAGAGCTGTTGCTACCATTCGGCTCTATTCTGTTCGTGTCAGCTAACGCCATCCCAGCTCCTCAAGCTCCGATAACAATTAAACCGGCCTCGAAAGGCAAGAGGCCAATTGTGGTGGTCTCGAAGGCGACCCAACTCAAACGCAACTCGGTGTTTGAACGACTCTCCTTGGCCCCAGCTGGGGGCAAGGCCATCAACACCAACAAAGCAACAAGGCCTCTCGAGCAAGCTCCGGCTGTGTCCCTGACAACTGCTCGATTGGGTGCCTTCTTTAAGCTCCTCGCTAATCGACTCACGGTGGCTTCAAAGAAAATGGATGCCCGCCAAGCCCTCAAAATCAAGAAGCTAAGGCAGAAAAGGCTCAGATACAGAGCCAACAAAAGGGTCAGGGCTCATACTAGGCTGAGCTTCATGAGGTTCCAAGAACGGGGTTACCCCGCCAAAGATAAAGAGACGGCTGGATATGCGGTCCATACTGTCTACATGGTCGGACATGAGGAAACGAACCCTCCTATGCTTCACAGCCAGGGCGATGATGTGGTGGACGTTACCCAACTCCAACTCGGTCTAAATGACGAAGAGCTCGCTCAGGCCGATAAGCCAAAAGAGCCTGGGGTTCCTGTGGAATTGAGCTCAGGCAATAAAGATGACCCAGTTGTCATAACTGGAACTACAGAACAAGCATTATTCCGATGGCTTCAGGGGAAGCTTCAGAACAGGGATGAGAAGTTAGCCAAGGTACAATCTAAGGTCGACGAATTGGCAAACGTCGCGGCAGATCTCGCGACCCAATCACCCGATTGCAATTACAGCAGAATCAAATTTTGGTTCATGATCCAGGGATTGATACCCGGAGGCAGCCAGCTGATACCCCCTTCAACCTAAGAGCGGAGCGCCTTCGCGAAAAACGGCCGCGATCAGCCTCCAGTCCCTCCGATACATACGCCGAAGGGGAATCGCCTCTGAAAGAGAAACTGGAAAAAGTCTATTCCTTCAAAACGGAAAAAGTCCACAAGATATTCAGGGACGCCATAAGAAACGGTCTACAACTGCCAGAGTCAAAAAGACCGCAGGAAGCAAATATGACCGACGACCCTAAATACTGCCCCTATCACAGAGTGATAGGTCATGCCATTGAGGACTGCTTCGTCTTTAAAGATTGGGTCTAGAGGCAATACAAGACGGGAGAGATAGAACTGTCTAAAGGCGTGTTAGCGAACAGTCTAAAGCTACGACCGCCGAATTCACACAGATAGAGACCGAAGCCTTTCGGGAACCCAATCCTCTCAGACATGTGCCATTATCTGAAAAGGGCAAACCAGAGACTGATCGGCCTCAAGGACCAGCATCAGTAAGGGCACCTACTCTAATGGAGAGAAAGAAGAAGGTGTACTCCTTCAGGAGGGATGAGGTCCGCAATATATTCGAGGAAGCCTTGAACAACGGTCTGCAACTGCCTATTCCGAAGAGGCCACATGAAATGAATATGACCGGCAATCCCGTATACTGCCCATACCATAGGGTGGTGAGTCATACTATTGAAGACTGTTGTGTTTGCAAAGATTGGGCAGAGGACCAATACAAGCTTGGAAAAACCTCACAGTCCTCGGATGCATCGACAAGATACAGAGCTACGGTCATCAACACAGCTCCGCCAAGATCAAAGTTCAAGGAGCCGGGATAAACAAAGAGGACCACCACGTTGTTAAACTGGGAACACCAGAGGACCACCACGTCGTTAAACTGGGAACACCAGAGGACCACCACGTCATTAAACTGGGAACAATCGACCTCTAAGTCGTTAAACTGGGAATGTAAAAAAAATGTGTGTAAATAAAAAAAAGGGAATGTGTAAATAAATAAATAAAAAGAAAAGCCGAAATGATAGGGAAACCGCGAATAAAAACATAAATGATAGGGCAATCGCGACCTTCGCGATAAGAAAAGCTGAAATGTTAGAGCGATCGCGGTAAAAAACAAACAAAAAAAACAAACGAAACAACGGCGAATGATGAGTCGCTCCTGGTACCATATTCCAGTGCAGCGATGCAAACGCCAACCAAAATCCAATTTTCCAAAATTCCCCCAGCCCTACGACCAGTCCCCAAATTGACTACCGTAAACAATCCACAGGCTCAAATGATTCTCACCATGCCCATGCCCCACCACAATCACCAGTTACGCGGCTGGTCTCCGCCCTCGGAATTATGCTCCATTGGGAAGACCCACTCATGTGTCCTCACGATACACGAGGAGAACAAACCTTCGTGGGATCCTTACGACTCACAAAGGAAAAACACACTTAGGAGTCCTCACGACTCCTAAAGAAAAAATGCACCTGCAGGATCCTTACGACTCGTAGGGAGAAAATACTTTTATGGGACCCTTACGGCCCATGAAATTGAAAAGCCTTAGGTGATAGGGATCTAAACCTGTCTCCTAAGCCATCGCTTCCCAATAGGCAGGGCAAATGATGAATTGCTCCTGACACATGTGCTTCAGTGTTAGCAACGCTGATGCCGGCCCCTACCCTAAAATTCTAAGCTCGTCATCCATAGACCTCTAAGTCTTTAAACTGGGAACAGATGACCTCTAAGTCGTTAAACTGGAAACAGTAGACCTCTAAGTCTTTAAACTGGAATCAGATGACCTCTAAGTCGTTAAACTGGAAGCAGTAGACCTCTAAGTCTTTAAACTGGCAACATATGACCTCTAAGTCGTTAAACTGGAAGCAGTAAACCTCTAAGTTTTCAAACTGGGAACAGATGATCTCTAAGTTGTTAAACTGGAAACAATAGACCTCTAAGTCTTTAAACTGGAATCAGATGACCTCTAAGTCGTTAAACTGGAAGCAGTAGACCTCTAAGTCTTTAAACTGGAAACAGATGACCTCTAAGTCGTTAAACAGGAAACAGTAGACCTCTAAGTCTTTAAACTGGGAACAGATGACTTCTAAGTCGTTAAACTGGAAGCAGTAGACCTCTAAGTCTTTAAACTGGAAACAGATGACCTCTAAGTCATTAAACTGGAAGCAGTAGACCTCTAAGTCGTTAAACTGAAAACAGTAGACCTCTAAGTCTTTAAACTGGAAATAGATGACACCTTCGTGGGATCCTTACGACTCACGAAGGAAAAACACACTTGAGAGTCCCCACGACTCCTAAGGAGAAAGTACACCTACGAGATCCTTACGACTCGTAGGGAGAAAATGCTTTTATGTAACCCTTACGGCCCAGAAAATTGAAAAGCCTTAGGTGATAGGGATCTAAACCTGTCTCCTAAGCCATCGCTCCCTAATCCCCAAATGGCAAATGATGAGTCGCTCCTGGTACCATATTCCAGTGCAGCGATGCAGACGCCAACCGAATTCCAAATCCCATACCCCAACGGCGAATGATGAGTCGCTCCTGGTACCATATCCCAGTGCAGCGATGCAGACGCCAACAAAGTCCCGAAATTTTTCTGGCCCTACAGTCTGGATCATACATCCTGCAAAACCGTATACAATTTACGGGCGTAAAACAATCCCAATCTCTCCCGAGTCCTACCGGTGAGACCACATTCAAAGTCCCACCAAAAATAAAATAAATAAAATAAAATAAATGGTATGTCCACAAGCAAAATGGGCATGGATGAAAACCCGAAGGGGCTCCATGAGTAAAAATAGCAGGACTGCGGCGAGTTCGTGAAAACCCGAAAGGGCGCAAACTCGTAAAAAAAAAGAGATAAAATGCACTCGCAAAGTCCTCTCGACTTTGTCAGGAGAAAATTCCCACATGAGATCTTTACGACTCACAAAGGAGCAACACACTTGGGGGTCCTCACGACTCCTAAGGAGAAAATACACCTACGGGATCCTTATGACCCGTAGGGAGAAAATGCTTTGTGAGACTCTTATGGCTCACAAAATTGAAAAGTCGTAAGTGATAGGGATCTAAACTTGTCTCATAAGCCATCGCTTCCTGATAAGCAAGCACAAATGATGATTCGCTCCTGGTACCATATTCCAGTGTAGCGATACTGATGCCAAGCAAAAACCAATTCCCAAATCCTCCCGGGGCAAATGATGAGTTGCTCCTGGCATGATTCCAGTGCAGCAATGCAGATGCCAAACAAAAACCAAAATCCCAAAATCCTCTCAAAGACAGATGATAATTCGCTCCTGGTACCATATTCCAGTGTAGCGATGCTGATGTCAACCCAAATCACAATCAACAAGTCAATTTCAACTCCAACACCGCAGAAAGCGGAGCAAGTCAGAATCCAATCTTGACACCGCAAGAAGCGGAGCAAGTCAAGTTCACCCCTGACACTACAGGAAGCAGAGCAAGTCAAATAGAGCGTCGACCGTCCATGTCGTAAAAAGGGTAGTGCAGGTTTCCCACAAATCGGGAACCAAATCGCTCCGGATCAGAGCGTCAACCGTCCATGTAGCAAAAAGGGCAGTGCAGGCTTGCCACAAATCGAAAACCAAATTGCTCCGGATCAGAGCGTCGACCGTCCATGTCGCAAAAAGGGCAGTGCAAGCTTTCTACAAAGCGGGAACCAAATTGCTCCGGATCAGAGCGTCGACCATCCATGTCGCAAAAAGGGCAGTGCAGGCTTCCCACAATTCGGCAACCAAATCGCTCCGGATCAGAGCGTCGACCGTCCATGTCGCAAAAAGGGCAGTGCAGGCTTCCCACAAATCGGGAACCAAATCGCTCCGGATCAGAGCGTCGACCGTCCATGTCGCAAAAAGAGTAGTGCAGGCTTCCCACAAATCGGGAACCAAATCGCTCCGGATCAGAGCGCCAACCGTCCATGTTGTAAAAAGGGCAGTGCATGCTTCCTACAAAGAGGGAACCCAATCACTCTGTGCCGAGGAAACGTCAACTACGGACACTCCGTCTCGGAGACGCGTCTAGCGTCGACCGTCCATGTCGTAAAAAGGGCAGTGCAGGCTTCCTACAAAGAGGGAACCAAATCACTCCGTGCCGAAGAAACGTCTACTACGGACACTCCGTCTCGGAGACGCGTCAAGCGTCGACCGTCCATGTCGTAAAAAGGGCAGTGCATCCTAAAAAGTGGGAACCAAAGCAAGTCGCCTCCACGCAAAAGAAGATCCATCAATTTCATGCACACGACCCACATATGTGGTGTGCATTTATTAATGGGGGCACTTTGTTGAAGTCGAAAATTGCACCCCGGTTGACCAAGTCAAAGTCAAAGTCAACCCCAAGCCAAGTGGGCCCATGCCCAGGTCGAGTCCGAACATGAAGCGGCCGGCCCTCCCCCATGCCAAAATAAAATCATGTAATAAATAATTTTTATATAATTTTTTATGCATGAATGTAAACAAAATGGGCATAAAGCCAAATTTTTGTAAGCCCATGGCTTATGTGCAAAAAGAAATAGCACATGAGCCATGGGATGGGCAAAACGCCATTTTGTAAAACCCAAGGGGCTATATGTAAATATGTAAGCCTAAATAAGGAAACATGATGATGAATAAAGCATATGTTGGAGATAGTGCCCTCAGAGTCAATTATTGGATCACAGGCACGTGATTGCAATGATTGAGGGAGGACCTATCCCGGTAGGACAGTCTTACTCGAGATGATAGTATGCTATCTGGTTTATCTTTATCATCGTGTACTGCTTTAGGTGACCTGACATGTCGCTATTACACGTTGATAGAGCCCCTAGGATTCTTGCTTGACGACCAGCAGTATGATGGCGATCATATACGTGGGAGCTGTAGTCTATAAGCACATCCTTAAAAGGTCCCTAGTCGTAGGAGTTTCGAGATAGGGTATCGATACTCCATTAGTAGACTAGTGTATATAGTCGAGACCCCGACGAGGGGCGGTGGCCGGTCTCACAAGCCACTGGTGTCAGTTGGTTCACCTAAGATGTATACAGGTGCTCATTGGGTTATGAGTACACCGGACAGGACTCGCCGGGAACCTGCTAGTTGGGCTTATACCTGACGTCAGATAGCAGTTCCCTGGTGACATGTGTACAGGTTAGTTCATCGACCTGAGGATCGTCATTTGTCTCGTGTGAGTTCCCACTGTGCTTTGATTACTACCCTACCACGTCTCAAAGGAGTCGTGCAAACAGGTTTTAGTTGGGTACAGTCCCGAGCCACATGGAGGCAGTGAGCGGATCTTCAGGGGTTCGTCTCTCCCGGTATTGGGGGTGAGGTCGCGCTGTGTCTAGGAGAGCCATTACGCAAAGCCCTCGGCCGAGGCAGGAGATTTACTGGTAGGTATTCCAGTAGTATCTCAGGGCGTTCTGGGCTACACTCCGACACGACTTGTACCGCTTTTGGGGGTCTGACTTTTACCAACCCCCTAGGCCCGCCATGCGATACTCATAGACGAACGGACCGGACTGTACGGATATTGTCACTGACAGGCTCAGTTGGGTGTCGGGGTGAGCTTCCTCATTGACGTCCCTTTTGGTCAATAGCTGGTGGCCCGTCACGTATTGGCTTATACCTCTGACGTGCCAGTGGTTAAATCCACAGCCATAGTATTGACGAGTCTTTAGAGTCCACCACACTTACAGTTACTCAAGCTTTCGGGCGAAACGCTGTAGAGGCCATATGGAGATATGGCAGGGTTCGATCAGATACATGCGGTATTGCACGGATCAGGATCGGACGGATTTTACTAGCCGGCTTTGGCTTAAGCCGGATCCTAGTATTAGACAGTGTAGTTTTGTCTCTTTGCATTTGTATTTCGGTCGGAATACAGATGCGGGTGTATATGCACAGTGTAGGGGTTTTCCTGTAATTTATTACGGGACCAGTTTTCTGGAGTTGCCAGTTTGCATTCCGTTCCGGCCGGTTTTCCTTTGTTCTTTCCCGGCCGGACTTTTCCGATGGAGGGGGTAATTTGCAGTTTTGCAAATTACACTTTGTGGAGGGTTTTCTTGCAAATGTTTTTATTATGATAGAATCTTTAGATACCATTCTCATCACTTGCTTTTGGTTGATAAGAAGTGATTTGGAGTTAATTTGATTTGGTTATGATGATTTTTTGCTTGTGGTTACCCTCCACCTTTTCCTACACTCACCTTCCTTCTAAGGTGAGGGTTTTCATATTCTTTTCTCCTCTTCTTCCACCATTGGGGGATGATAAGTTTTTCATGAGAGGAAAAAGAAAGAGAGAAGAAGAAGAAGAGAGCTTCATCTTGAGAGTTTCATTCATGATCTCATTTTCTTGCTAGAAAAATGCAAGCACCATTTTTCTATTCTTGATTCCTCCATCACCATGGCAATAAACCCCAAATGAGACGAGCATCTTCTACACTACATTCTACAGCACATCTTGAGCATGTCGAGTTGCCGGCTTCATGCTCGAGTTGCCTCGGTATTGAGGCGGGAGCCCGTAAAAGACGCAGGCGATGTGGTGCCCTTTCCGGCGAGGAGGCGACGATATGGAGACAAGACTTTCCGCGGGAGATCGGGACGATGAAGAGAAGACCGGAGGACTTGGATCACTCGGTATACTTCTCACCCTATCTCTTGATTGCTAGCATTAGGTTAATGGTTACGATCCGGGTTTTCTTTGTCCGCGGTAGCGCCGGTTTCCGAGTAAGGAAAAATTTTGATTCCGCAATTTGGCCTCGAGTAAGACGGCCGGGGCGCTGCCGTGGCGCAACATGGTATCAGAGCCACGCCATTAACCTTACCTAGCTTCGTTTGATGTGTTTGTGTTTCCGATCGACCGAAATTTCCAAAAACCGTATTTTTCTAGCACATCAGTTTCTGTCGAAATTTTTTGGAGTCTAAAAATTTTTCAGGTGGTCTCAGAATGATGTGCAGGGAGTCGTAAGAACACTGCAAAAATTTGGTGACACGACTCCTCCGTACGACCGCGGAAGGACGGCCAAAACCCCCTTTTGGCCGCGCTTCCGCCGCAGGAGTGTGGGTTCGTGTGCTTAGTTTTTTGCAATGGGCTTATGGGCTTATATTAGGGGTTTTGGAATATTAAAATTGGGCCCAGGTTTTCTGTGAGTGCTACAGTTTTGATTGGGGGCCCACTTGTTAATTTTTGGTCAATCGGAAAATTTTAAACACATTTTTCACAGTGTTTACATTATATCTGCGACCGTGAATGTCACTCGATCGGTAAATCCGGTCTAACTGCTATAGCCCGGTTAGACGGATTTGCGAACGTGATTTTCACGTTGATGTTCTATGTTTATGCTGTGTTGTTGCGGATCGGTCGTGGGGGATAGCCTGGATGCAATGCTAGTACAGTTTTGTTGTATTATGTACATTTGATATTGCGGGGCGAGCGTCCGACATGTGGACTGCCGTCACTGCCTGTTTGTATTATTCTTTTGGGGCACGACCTGGTTGCGGTCGATGTACCCGGTGTATGTATATTTTACTTTCTGTACTAGGATTGCCCCGCGGTGGGGTGCACGGATAGCCGGGTTCTAGAGGGCAACGGGCCCGCATCTCATGGCATTGAGACGGAGAGGGCTTCACTCTAGGATTGGCGGGCTATTCGTCGCACTCGTAGGGGGTACAGGTTGACCCAGGAGGGGTGCCCAAGTTACCGGATTCCATGAAGTGCTGGGTGGTCCATTCACGGAGCTGAAGGGGGCTGCCTCGCTTCAGGTTTTGGCGGGTGACTTGCCGCGCCCGTAGGGGTCTAGGTTTTCATTGCACAGGCTATCCACACGACCAGGGGAACGTCGGGTTTCAGCAGCGGCTCTGTGAAACCCGGGGCTTCCAGATATCTGTATTGTTCTGTGATGCTGTACATTCTGTGATGTTGCATTTTATCACGCCTTGAGCGAAATATAATATATTGGTATATATATTAGTAGATGTTGTATATGTTTTTCATCCGCGCTAGTCCAGTCCCCGCTCTGTCGTTAGTAAGCTAACCTAACGAGTGATGACGGGACCCAGTGGCGAATGCGGATGGCATATACGTACGTCAGTATATTTTCGTTCTTTGTGGTGTGATTAATTGATGGGACTGCGTTGATTCGGATCAATGCAAGATAATCAAACCTAATCTGATGTTGTTGGAACACTTTTCAAAAGGCTGTTATTGCAAGGACGTTCACTTTTGTTTTGCATCGTAGTATTCATTTGGAATATCCTGCTCCTCAGTCGACGAGGCAAGGGCCGAGATCCCTTCACCGGGAGTGACCCCTTGGACAGAAGTTTGCGTCAGGGCATTAACTTCACTATAGCCGATTACTTTTGCTTTGCATCATGGTATTCAGTTGGAATATCCTGCACCTCATTCTACGGGGAAAGAGCCGAGATCCCTTCACCGGGAGTGACCTCTTTAGCAAAGGTTTTCGTCACTATATTTTTATAAAAGGCTATGCAGTTCCTTCAACGATATCAAGTTCATTACGTTAAAGGTTTTTCGCCAAAAATCAGCCGTAGCCCTCCGTCATTTCCTACAGGTATTATTTGGTATTCGTGCTGCGTTTGTTGACCTAGTCAAGACGTAGTGTTCGGTAGCTAAGTGGTACTTGTTTGTTGCATAAGTGGGATTGGTTAAGACAGTCGTGCGGCCTTGTTGACCTAGTCAAGGGCACGTACGGGTGGGTTTAATGCAATCCAGAATAATGACGGGTTGAACTTGACTGGCGGTTTATGGTTTGTTGACCTAGTCAAGGTCATAAACCGCTTGGGGTAAAAATCACTTCGGGAGTTTCAAAAGAACCGAAACTTGCCAGGCATGAGCATACCTTCTGGAGTGTGGTGACTTGAGTGGATTCCGTCGAGTTATCATGCGATGATAGTTGGATCCCGATTCCCACTGATGAGTTAGTTTACTCCTCGGGTGACCCCGACTAGTTCTTCTTTCAGGTTTGGAGGAGAATTTGAGATACAGTGGGAGGTTTCCAGATTAGATAAAGTGACAACCATTCTGATCTAGGATAGAGTGCACGCTGAGTGTTTCTTTTCTCTCTCTCTCTGGCAGCGACCATTGACCCGACCCTGGACTTTGACTCAGTGACCAAGTTGACCGAACCTTCTTAACACTGGTTTTTGGATTGTCAGAGTTGCAGACCTCATTGCCACTCCTACTTTTACCCTTTTCTCCAGGACACCCCGTATTACTACGAACGTCCACTTCCATTGGACAAAACCATCGTATGGTTATATACGAACTCGAAGGACTTCGAGGATGGTTTCTGGTTCTGGAGAAAACGAATAAGATTATTCAGTTGTCTTTTTCCTTTTACCTTCTCTCAAGTTGTGAGTACTCCTTGGTTTAGGAGATAGCACACCTATTACGCAAGTTGGATAGTCTTCTTCTAAACCTTAGGCTGGTGCCGAACGGTGTGGAATGAAGAAAACCAATTAGCATAACGATGGTGTGCAGAAGGTATTAAGTTAAGACAAAGCAAGGAATTAGTAAGAGGGCAAAGTAAGTTGCGACTGATATTCACGACCAAACCAAGTATTTCTTCGCCAATCCTAAATCACCTTTGTATTTCTCCAGGACACTCCGTATCACTACGAAGATCCCATTTTATTGGATAATCCATCGTATGGTTATATACGAACTCGAAAGGAACTTGTTCCAGTTCGGGGATGGATCCTGGTTCAGGAGAAATAGGAATAAAGTACATTCAGGTGTCTTTTATCTTCACCTTCTCTCGCATTGCGAGTGCTCCTAGGATTAGGACAATACACCCTTTATGCTTTTTGGATAGTCTTCTTCCAAACCATAGGCTGGTGCCGAACGGTAGGGAAGGAAGAAAACCATTTGGCTTAAAGGGGTGTACAGAAGGTAATGACTAAAGACATATAATGGGATTTGGAGAGGTGGCAAAGAATTATACGGTTACAGTTGTGAATTTGGATAATGGAAGAGACATTACTAGGAATACCAGGATACCCCAACGAGACATTTCGATGTTTCATTTTCACTGTGTACTGTTAATGGAAAACTGATTTCCCGATTAGACACTTGCTCCAGGGTATGCATTTACCAGGTTAGATTCTCACATCTGTATGGTTTTACAGATGTTGAGTGGGAGTAAGTTATTGGGAATTGGGTGATCATCCTCATTATATCAGGATTCGTTGTAATCGGTAATATTTGAGGAAGTCACCTGGGTTGTTTGCCGGACGGCAATTATTTGGTTTTGAATATCCGCTGTTATGCACCAATTTCAAATTGATATATCTGTACGTCTATTTTCATAGAGTGAGATATACCTTTTGATATTATGTCGATGACATTTACCTATATCAGTGGATGGTTAGGTAAGGAGCATTAAACAGCGGTGTAATTCTTCTCAACCATAAGTACAGTTTTCAACCTACGACACACAGTGAAAGAGTTGTTAGACTCAGCGGACTTATACAGAGTATTGTATGTTGTCCAGTGTCCATTAGGACAGAGGGGTTGGTCCTTGTACTATATTCAGTTTACTTATGACTTCTCTAGTTTTTAGACAAGTGTTTCGTAGAAACACAGGGTCCGAATTTTGAGAAGTTATAGGTATTTGAATAGAGTAGAGAACCAGGTGTAGCAAGTATCGGGATTCTTCAAAGTGATCGAAGATGTAGATACTTGTGTATGGTATTCAGTTGATAGTAATGATAAAGAGAAATTGCTTCTCTTTCAGGTTACTCATAATTGGAAGCATTCCTAAGTTGAGTAACGCTGATCGGCCTCCTTCCATTTAGTTGACATGCACTGGAGACAGCTGCATGATTTGAACCTGGTTCAATTAAATCAGTGCCTCTGGTTCTATATTGGATATAGAACAGTTCATATCTTAACGATGTTAAGGTACGGGGAGTTGTCCGGCTTATGCTTAAAACCAGACACTGGACAACTCAAGGCACGTTTCTGTAATGGCTGTTTGTGGGTTGACCCAGGCTATGACGAGGGTTGATTTTCTACCATCTGGATGAACAATAGCAATATTGTTCTAGACTCGCCACAGTTTTTATTAAAAATGGATTTTTTCAGAAAAAGTAGTGGGAGTATGGTAGAACTGGAAGTGATTCCAGAACCACAAACGATTACTGAAGATTTGATAAGGAACCTAAAGATTCAATCTGATTTGACATTCCATTGGCCACTCCGCAGATATGATGGGTAACCTCAGGCACTCGAGAGGTACTTCGGTATGCTCAAGGACGGTGGCAGGGAGGTTCTTGTTTACCCACACTTGCCATTGCTGTTGTTCCAGGCTGCGAGACCCGGCAGGAGGATGAGTATAGCGTCGTTCTAAACTAGCTTTGGAAGTGCACATCTATATGACTCTGCCAGAGGGTTGTCGTAGTCAGTGGGAGCAGCGGAAGCATTGGTGGACATCAGGCTTATGTCTATTTATAGACTAAAGCAGATGTAGCGGAGATAGATCATCTATTTCTGATGTGACAGTCATAGGTTTGACGTCATCAGAATAGGGGGTGGATCTGTTGAGAAGGTAGTAGGAAGTGATATTCCTATACTACGATCGGTTATACTTTGGTCGTCACACAGTGGTTTCTCCACAAGGGAGTTGGACATTATATCAGACATACTGGTTACTAGATCTATGGTTTTAGATCTAGATTTGGGTGGTTTCCCAATCTGGGTACCTTGACAGCATTCTATGAGTATTTAGAATGGACGACTCCTGGCACGGTAGTGCACCTGCAGTTGATGGAGTCACCCTCTCTAAAGGTGTCTTATAGACTAAAGGGGAGAGGGATACTCATGATTGGCAGATCACTTGCTTAGGCAATTGAGTCAATCATGAGATATCAAGTACCACACCAGATGTTGTTCTTGCAGTAGATGCAATAAGTTGATATTGATCCAATCCTGGAGAAACAGTCGGAAGCAGTTTTAGAACATAAGTGAATGTTCTAGGGATATGATAACGGCTGCCTCCTTTAGGAGACGGTTATCATTCCAGGCTTCCAAGGTGACATGGACGACAAGGAGGTTGTCAGAGTTATAGTTTTCCTTCCGACGAGGGGCAGTATTTTGGACAGGTGGTCCAAGGCAATACTAAGGGAGGCTTGGCGCCGAATACTGATTAAGTTCAGTTGACGATACAGTCTAAGAAGTTTGGATTTGAAGTTCATTTATGAGCTAGGTCCCATCAGACATCCAGACGTTCTAAGACAGGTATTGCTCATTTCGGGAGATGGCTTTCTCCGCGAACTTGAGATATAGAGAGACATAGAAAGAAACATCTAAGCGGATCCACTCACTGAGGCTTTTCCTCGAACGCAATAGTTTTCACAAACAGGCTTTGTGCGACTGACTAGTAGAGGAGTTGGGTGTTCGGTATCACACGGGCTGTGAGTATGCGACATCGCAATAATTAGCCTTGAGTGCAAGTGGGAGATTGTTGGAGATAGTGCCCTCAGAGTCAATTATTGGATCACAGGCGCGTGATTGCAATGATTGAGGGAGGACCTATCCCGGTAGGACAGTCTTACTCGAGATGATAGTATGCTATCTGGTTTATCTTTATCATCGTGTACTGCTTTAGGTGACCTGACATGTCGCTATTACACGTTGATAGAGCCCCTAGGATTCTTGCTTGACGACCAGCAGTATGATGGCGATCATATACGTAGGAGCTGTAGTCTATAAGCACATCCTTAAAAGGTCCCTAGTCGTAGGAGTTTCGAGATAGGGCATCGATACTCCATTAGTAGACTAGTGTATACAGTCGAGACCCCGACGAGGGGCGGTGGCCGGTCTCACAAGCCACTGGTGTCAGTTGGTTCACCTAAGATGTATACAGGTGCTCATTGGCTTATGAGTACACCGGACAGGACTCGCCGGGAACCTGCTAGTTGGGCTTATACCTGACGTCAGATAGCAGTTCCCTGGTGACATGTGTACAGGTTAGTTCATCGACCTGAGGATCGTCATTTGTCTCGTGTGAGTTCCCACTGTGCTTTGATTACTACCCTACCACGGCTCAAAGGAGTCATGCAAACAGGTTTTAGTTGGGTACAGTCCCGAGCCACATGGAGGCAGTGAGCGGATCTTCAGGGGTTCGTCTCTCCCGGTATTGGGGGTGAGGTCGCGCTGTGTCTAGGAGAGCCATTACGCAAAGCCCTCGGCCGAGGCAGGAGATTTACTGGTAGGTATTCCAGTAGTATCTCAGGGCGTTCTGGGCTACACTCCGACACGACTTGTACCGCTTTTGGGGGTCTGACTTTTACCAACCCCCTAGGCCCGCCATGCGATACTCATAGACGAACGGACCGGACTGTACGGATATTGTCACTGACAGGCTCAGTTGGGTGTCGGGATGAGCTTCCTCATCGACGTCCCTTTTGGTCAATAGCTGGTGGCCCGTCACGTATTGGCTTATACCTCTGACGTGCCAGTGGTTAAATCCACAGCCATAGTATTGACGAGTCTTTAGAGTACACCACACTTACAGTTACTCAAGCTTTCGGGCGAAACGCTGTAGAGGCCGTATGGAGATATGGCAGGGTTCGATCAGATACGTGCGGTATTGCACGGATCAGGATCGGACGGATTTTACTAGCCGGCTTTGGCTTAAGCCGGATCCTAGTATTAGACAGTGTAGTTTTGTCTCTTTGCATTTGTATTTCGGTCGGAATACAGATGCGGGTGTGTATGCACAGTGTAGGGGTTTTCCTGTAATTTATTACGGGACCAGTTTTCTGGAGTTGCCAATTTGCATTCCGTTCCGGCCGGTTTTCCTTTGTTCTTTCCCGGCCGGACTTTTCCGATGGAGGGGGTAATTTGCAGTTTTGCAAATTACACTTTGTGGAGGGTTTTCTTGCAAATGTTTTTATTATGATAGAATCTTTAGATACCATTCTCATCACTTGCTTTTGGTTGATAAGAAGTGATTTGGAGTTGATTTGATTTGGTTATGATGATGTTTTGCTTGTGGTTACCCTCCACCTTTTCCTACACTCACCTTCCTTCTAAGGTGAGGGTTTTCATATTCTTTTCTTCTCTTCTTCCACCATTGGGGGATGATAAGTTTTTCATGAGAGGAAAAAGAAAGAGAGAAGAAGAAGAAGAGAGCTTCATCTTGAGAGTTTCATTCATGATCTCATTTTCTTGCTAGAAAAATGCAAGCACCATTTTTCTATTCTTGATTCCTCCATCACCATGGCAACAAACCCCAAATGAGACGAGCATCTTCTACACTACATTCTACAGCACATCTTGAGCATGTCGAGTTGCCGGCTTCATGCTCGAGTTGCCTCGGTATTGAGGCGGGAGCCCGTAAAAGACGCAGGCGATGTGGTGCCCTTTCCGGCGAGGAGGCGACGATATGGAGACAAGACTTTCCGCGGGAGATCGGGACGATGAAGAGAAGACCGGAGGACTCGGATCACTCGGTATACTTCTCACCCTATCTCTTGATTGCTAGCATTAGGTTAATGGTTACGATCCGGGTTCTCTTTGTCCGCGGTAGCGCCGGTTTCCGAGTAAGGAAAAATTTTGATTCCGCAATTTGGCCTCGAGTAAGACGGCCGGGGCGCTGCCGTGGCGCAACAGCATACACTTTTCATTCCCCTCAAAAATCTAGGTTTGTGCTTCTTTCCCCTTTCTGAAGGTTCTAAACCTTCTTCTTTCTTTTGAATTAAATCAAGAGTTTTACTCTTCCTTTTCCAAAACTAAATAGTTTTTCACCACAAAACCCACAAAGGGGAGCTCAGATCTCCCATCAGATCTCAAAAAGAAGAGATTTTTAAAATCTCATATCTCTTGATCTTCAAGATCCTGCCAACAGAGGAGGAAGAAGGAGGCCCATCTCCGAAAACCCCATTTTGGGGAAGATCCAGGGCTCCAAAGAAGAACCCCTTTCATCAACTCCAAAACATCTTAGGAGTTTAACTCCTCTCTAAATCCTCTTTTGGGATTTTAAATCCTATTTCTGAGACTAAAAGCCCCATTTTCCTCGCCGGCGCCCGAGCGCTCCAGCGCCCACGCCCACGTGCCGGGCATGTGGTGCGCTAGCGCTCGAGCACTCAAGTGCCCAGCTCCCACGTGCCGGGCACGTGGTGCGCTCGCGCTCGAGCGCCTGGCGCTCAAGCGTCCAGCGCCCATGTGCCGGGCACGTGGTGCGCTCGCGCTCGAGCGCTTGGTGCTCAAGCGCCCTGCATCCACGTGCCGGGCACGTGGTGCGCCAGCGCCTAAGCGCCCAGCGCTAGGCGCTGGCCCCCACGCATCCTTTGGATGCCCTTTCCCTACACACACACACACACATACACACACACATACTCTACAACACTGTCCCTCTCAAAAAAAATTTTGGGCCGGGGTGCTGCCCTGCACCCCGCAAGGGGACTGCTAGCCCCCATGACCCCCAGCCCGCTATCCGGGTAGCGGGACCCCCGTAAAAACTCCGCGGGGCCCCCGACATATCCAAAACCCCTTCAAAACACAATACTGTACGTTGAGTTCGCATGACCAGTTTAACCCGTCAATCGGAGGTTCTCTCGCTCCAAAGGCGAGAGGTAATTAACGGCAGCTTAGTCCGCGGCTGCCGGAGATTCGGATCCCCACAATCAATAAACCCCAGCCTACCCTAGGCAGGGGGAATCTGTACTGCGCCTGACCAGCGTGCACGTATTCCCATCTCAATGGGGCGACGAAAAACACCCTACAACGTGCTTTGCATGAGAACTCCAACCAAGTGCTTAGCACTTATAAAAAAGGGGGGAGATAAAACCCAAAGGGCAGCGTCCATATTTGGGGTGCCTCACGTGTGTCACGTGAGTGCCATAAAACTCTAGTGTTTAATACTAGTCCAGTACCCATATTTTGGGTGCCTCACGTGCGTCACGTGAGCGCCATAAACTCTAGTGTTTAACATTAATCCAGTGCCTCACGTGTGTCGCGTGAGCGCCATAAAACTATAGTGTTTAACACTAATCCAGCGCCCATGTGAAACGCACGTGTGCACTGTATTTCTCAGTGCTTAGCACTGTTGGAGACTCAATCTTAGCCCAAATTAGCTAAGTTTTCTGAGGATTAGACCTCTTTGGTACTAAAACAACCGAGCCTATATTGTTCATGTTTTCCCAAGCCGACCTAAGTCTCAAAAATGACTAGAGTTCTCCCATTGATGATATCCTAAATGATATTCATCTTATGTCTCCTAAGATAATTTTAGTCTCAAACATGACTAACATTTCTTAGGTCTACAATAGCCCTTTCTCCCCTCAAATACGGAATTCGGTTTAAGGGTGCGTCTCTTCACACCTCTGATATATGTCGTTGTAATTCCTCAACGCCTTCAGAGAAGTGGCGGGTCCCGACGACCAACAAACTTCTTTCGTTGATACACTTCCAAATTTGCGTGCACGCCTCAAATCGGATCATGCCCCAAATTGGGCACATTCCATATCAATATCGCTCACTTCGTCACGTAATAAATACACGTGCACGCAAGTTGAATGATGGACCGCGACGTCCTTAAACTAATATGTTTCGCCCTGCGGACTGTCTCCATAATGACTACCGTATACTATCCATGGGCTATTCATGATCTAATGATCAGTTGAGCCCATATACTCACTGTTTCTAAATTGATCTTAGTCTCAAATATGACTGACGATCCTTAGATCAAATCCAAATATCCCGTGAACTGATGGACCTCATTTATATGAGATCGGCATCCTAAGTTCATCCACGTTAACAAACCAAGCTACCAACGTGGACCTCGTCAAGCAAATCCTTAACCCAAAACCAAATCTCAAATGTACGGATTTGGACTAGTCCGCGCCCTACGAGAGACGACAAAAACTGGTCTCCGTATACAATCCACGGGCAAAACAAACAAAAACACACACGACCCGAAGTGAACTTCTGGAGCAGGAGAAAGTGGTTATCGCGATGCGGTAACGTAATTAACTGCAGGGGCTTGCGCATGCAGGGAAGAGCGTCCCCACAATCAAAAACCCCTCGTAAAACGAAGGGGAATCTGACGAAGTCATGCTACAACGGCCGCATCCATCCAAACCTCTGATATACAGTGCCATAAATCAACTTGGTATTTTCGGAGAGGGGGAAGCATCTGCCCTCAAATTCAGGCAGGACGATCCATCCCAGTCGTCTCTGTTTTCGGCGGTAAACACTAATATATATATATATATATATATATATATATATATATATATATAATGGAGGAAAGATGCCCTGGAAGGCTTTTTGCGTTAGGTGACGGCAAAATGTACGCCCTCCACCATTTTATTCGACGATCGGTACCTTTCAACTTGCTCTCCAACCTCGAATTTGTCGATACACCAAATTTCATATGATTACAATATCATTTCACCGTTGATTTAACAATGTAAAAAGTTCTATTGTTGGTAAACAATTAATTTTGCACCCACTAAATCAATGGTGAAAAGGTGTTGGAATCAAATGAAATTTGGTGTATCGGCATATCAGACGATGAAGATCAAGATGGCCGATGCCGATCGTCAAATAAAATGGTGGAGGATGTGATTTGTGCCGCCTCTAAACACGAAAAACCTCTCTCTCTCCTCTCTCTCTCTCTATATATATATAGAAAGAGAGAGAGAGAGAGAGTAACTCCAAAAGGACTGCAGCAGGTAAAGTTAAAGCTTTTATCAAACTTATGAAGGGTTTTGAAAAGGTATTGAGGTATTTAAGGGGTTTTTTACAAAAGTTTTGAGGTCGGGGTTTTTTGACAGATGAAAAGTCCCTTGGGGTGTTTTGACAATTTACTCTTATTTTAGCTTTCTTGTTAGCATATTATTATTTGTGTTAATAAGTTTACTATTTTGCTGTTAAAGTCCTAAAAGAAATACTATTCTCCAAATTTATATCTTTCCGGTTAACATATTACTATTTTCGCAATTGTTTCCTAATTAAGGACTTTTTTGTTTTAACAAAAAAATCTACCTTTAATATATATTATTAGGGAAATTTGTTTCCAAGCCAGCCACTTAACTTAAATGATCTATTTTTAAACCTAAGAAGTTCCAAAATTATGGAACAACCCAAAGTATATATTAAATTCTTTTAAAACCAAACCTTTATTTGTAAACGGTATTTGTGTATGCATTACTAGACTAGCCTTTTAAGATTTCATGAAATATATTTTATGATTTGATAAATAAAGTTATATTTTGATAAGTAATGATATGATTTGATATACAACATTATGGTTTCATAAATTGTGTTATGATCTTATAAAACAATGTTATATTTTGATAAACAGTGTTTTGATTTCATAAATAATGTTAGGGTTGAATAAATTAAGTTATCAAAGTTAGAATGTGTGAGAAAATATAAAGCTGGCATTCTTTTATTTAAAAAATCTCTATTTGAATATGCTTGGGTTTGAAACATTCATAGGTTTTTTTTAACAATTTTAAAAATAAGCACTTCTTAAAGTTGGGATCAGAAACAACACTTCTTAAAGGGGCTCCCAAACAATTTTCCCTTATTATTAAAAGTGACATGAATATTTCTAATTAGGAAAATCAAACTATTTAGCCATAATGATATATTTGCTGTCAATTTTTCATTTCAATTATCTTTTCTTTTCTTTTCTTTTTGGAATCAAACCCTTCGGAGATTGAAGCTGCGATCAGCACATTGGAGAGGGAATTGGTACCAACTGAACTAAGTCCAGTTGGTTTCATTTTAATTATCGGTAACAAAAGGTAGGGCTGTGCATTTGTGATCTTTAATTGAGGTTCCCATTAATTGACAACATCATTTATAAAATTGACCTAATCTACTTGCCCGTGCACTGAGCTAGAAAGAAGTTATTAGCCATCAAAAACATCATTTTCATGTTTGCTTTTTGAAAATCCCTCTCTCTCACACACAAATCCAACCCTAATTTTCTCAATCTGTGAACAAAAACAGTTGATGGATGAAAAATGGAGATTGTAACAGACATGAATGTTATATGTAGAGACGGCTCATCGTATAGTAGTCATGGAGATGACATGAATGCTATATCTAAAATCGTCTATGTTTACGAAACATGCCAAAACATCGGAGGAAGATTTTTGCAGTCTTGTTTGAAATAATTTTGCCGTTTTCGCTTTTTCCTTTTCTTCTTTCTTTCCTTTATACTAAGTTGTTAAATTTTAGACTTAATGAAACTCTGGGACACTTCTGTTTTGGTCAAGGACACAGTTAGGTACCTCGGGCGCAAAAAGGGATTTCATCAATTGTGTTGGGAAAAATTGTAAGATGCAAAATATATGATTTATAAAGAATTGGATTTTTGCATTAGGATATATGAGTGTTTGAGCTGGCGGTATCGAATGATCCATATTATCTGTATATCAAATACTTGCAACGCATTCTCTGTACGTAACCGTCTTAGGTACCCGATACCCATAAATTTCTGTTCTTTAAGCCTTGATTGGTTTTACTAGAGGTGTCAAGAATAACCCGCAACCCGTTTGGTTCATGGGTCAAACCGTAAAACATGGATTACGGATCAAAATTTTACTGCCCATTTAAAAACCATCCTTATGTGACCCGCTCGTTTAAAAATACCATCAGGTCGATCCGATCGGTAGATTCATGGGTTTTACCTAGTTTGCATCGAAGATAAAGTCGATGATGAGAAAATTATGTGGAGTTTTCAGATAACAACGACAAGCTATCAAACAGTGATTTTATGTGAAAATTTTGGTTTGGAATATTTCTGTTTTGGTTATAAACGTTGTTAGTACTTTTGTTTTGAAATTTATGAGTTCGATGAATGATTGTATATGTTTTCTTCACCTTTTCTTTTCCCTTTTCTCCTGTCAGAATTTCCAACTACCCGAGTTATCCATCACTTCTTTTTGCCCCTCTCACACACAAAATGTTGAATAAAACGTATCTGTTTTCTTCACATGCATCTCGTGTGCAAAAAGAGAACTAGTATTGTTAGAAGCACAATTGGCATGGCAGGATGATCATATTTATCACCTTAACTCATTCACTTTGGTGTGATGGTTTTACATTATCCATTACTATAACTAAGTATTCACAGATCAAATTAGGTCCAGCCTAATGATAAAAGTCATATGGAAACTAAGTTTCTTATACCTTTATTCGGTTCATTGGAAAAGCTAGTTGTAAGCTTTTGTTTGTATACTTATTGTAGTCGTCTTTGTCAACATCATGGATGCAAAACTTTCAGTAAGATGTTGGAGTGAACTAAAACTCTTGTTTATATAAAAAACATGTCTCATTAAATTTTTGCTTTATTAATAATTATGAACTATTGAAAATAGATTTATTAGCTGTGTTATTCTATTCCCAAAACCGCTGCCAAGCAAAACGGCTTACCCTCATTTCACAATGGGTGGTCCAATGTCCAGAAGTTAAGAAGTGAATGTCATTTGTCTCGTCCTTTAAAAAATCCCTTGGAAATTCCCAAGGATTCACACAGTAAACATCAAAACTCCTCAATCAAGAAAATTAACAAAGGTTGAGATACCTTAGGTGGTCCTTCGACGGAGGTAATGATCGACCAGTTCTTTAACTGACGGCGTGTAGACAAGATTCAGTTTTCCCTGCTACTCCGGATCAGAAAACTAGGACGTTTAAGGGTGTCCCTTTTTGGAAATATATATAGCTGTTAGAGGAGGACCTTTTTGGAATTGTTTGGTTTTTAAGAAGATGAGATCATTAAGGGCTTAGTTTGGTTTTGCAGTTAAGATAAGCTTTTAAATTACATATTTTGTTAAAAATAAATATGAGCACATGTTACAGACATGATATGATGGTCTCATCCTATTTAATGATTTTTTCTTTCATAGACATTTGGAGGGAAGGAGACAGAGAGTTGGAGTAAAAGTCCGGTTGGGTTTGATCTGAGACTGAACCTGTTGATATGACATTTTGACCGAATCGGGCTAGTTTTGTGTGTATATTATGTAAAAGTAGTATCGAAATACCACAAAATTGCGCAAAAAACTTGAGAAATTTTATTTAGGAATTTTTCAAGAGACAGCGCACATGCACACTTTCATGATCCACATATGCAACATGTACAATTTCAAAGCAATTGGGAAAATTTTCTGAAAACAATAGTCTATGGAGTCTTATGCGGATTCCCCTGTACTGCATACCCGCTATAAGTGTATTTCAAGTTATTTTAAAGTATATTCAAATTAAAACGAGCCGAAAATCCAAAACTTAATTCTCGGACTTGGAAACCAGTTTTACGGGTTTTGCATACCTTTTTCAAAACAAACTTGCACATTAAGAAAAAGATTTCCGAGAAAAATCAAATTTTCATAAATCACGGTGCGCGTACAAATTGCCTCGGTCCGCATATGTGCAACGGACAATTTAAAAAAAATTCCTCCGCATATAAGATAAACATTGGAAAAAATCGGAGTGATTGACGATATGCGGATTGCCTTAATCCGCATATGAGTCGTCACCTGCAATTTATAGATTTTACTTGATTTTAAAAAAAAAGATTTTACTTGATTTAAATAAAAAGAAATTGGTAAAAGTCCATATGATTAGCACATATTTGAATTGCCTTAATCTGCATATATGTCATCGAACCGCAACCTTTTGATTTTAATTGATACAAAACCGTGCAAAATTCCAAAATTGGCTAATTGACACGCATGCGGATTGCCATGGTCCACATACGCGTTCGTCAATTCAAATTTAATACAATCTGAGAGATTTACCCTAGATTCTCCCAAAAGGCTATATAAACAACCCCTAGGCCTCGTTAATTCTCATCCCGAAAAGAATAAAAAATCTCTAAAGGAAAGTCCTTCAAAGTTCATCCTCACCTTCAATTTCAATGCCGACTGGCGGGATTGTGAAAGCATGGCTACAGCGGCTCATCAGTCTAAATCCTTCCCTCTTTATTATCTCTCTTTTTTATTCTCTTTTGCATCACATTCATTCATAAAAACAAACAAAGAAAAACATAAAAAATCAATCTTTCTCGAAAAATCATCTTTTTTTTATCCAAAATCAATCTTGTCAAAAATCATGCACAACGCAACATAACCCATAAAGATAGGGAAAAGCATTCCCCGACCATCACGACTAGAGAGTTCTTTTTATTTCCTCTCGTTATTTGCATGTTTCTTTCTCTTTAGAATAATTTTACAACAGGTCGCCTAATCCCTATTTCATTCGTCTTAGTTTTGCAGGAGAGTTTTATCGAAAAGAAGTTCTTCCTTTGGCTTAATTGGCGCTATAGGAAGGAGCAGTGGACTATACTCTTTTCCGGCATGTCATCAATTTTCAAAGTTAGCTAATGGCCTTCATACGTAGTGACAATCGTGATCAAATTCTTCATCAAGTATCTAACCAGGAAGATCACGGAAAAGGTAATCATTGAACGCGCCATTGAGACACTTCAGACTCATACTTTAGGGCTAATCCACATATCCGCCCATTTACTTCCCGGTTATTTTCAACATTTTGTCTCGTTCGAGTCCAGTCGAATGGATAGACAATTACATACAAAATTTTCCGATTGGATATGGGTTCTCTGTACAAAACCCGTCTGTCTGAATCTTAATGTTAACCTGAACCAAACTCGCTTCTTGTAACGGCTGCGATTTTCGGACAATAAAAAGTCTAATTTATATTTTATTGTTGAGACAATATTATTTTTGAGCTATTCTTAATTTTATATTAATGAAAAGAATTAATTAAATGTCTATTTGTTTTTTTTGGAATTTTTAAAAATTTAATTTAAATTTTTGGAAAGGAAAAAGGATTTATGAAATATTTTTAATAATGAAAAAGTAAATTATTTTAAAGAAAAGATTTTTAAAATGAAGAAAATATTCAATTGGAATTTTCTAGAATTTTTTATAATTTTTTTGATAATTAAATGTATTTTAAAATAATTTTACAAAAGGAAAATCATTTTTAGAAAAACAATTTTAATTTTTAAAAAATGGAAAGAAAAAATAAATAATTGAAACGGGGTCAGCCCGGCCCTAAATGAGCCAACTCGACCCGGCCCTAATCGACCACGCCAGCAGAGCTGACGTGGGGCCCACGTGTTAGTAATATATGCCCTAGATGCCATTATTGTATAGTACTGGATTGCATATTACATTTTGGAAGCTTGGAATATACACGGATATAATAACAGTCTTGCTCAAAATGATAGTATACTATCTGCTTTGATTCTATCTTAATATGTGTATATGTTTCTTTTAGTATATTGCTAATACATATTGATAGAGCCCTTAGGATGTTTGCTTGACTACCAGCGTTGTGATGACAGTCACACTAGTGGCGACTGGGTAGTCTATAAACACAGCCTTATACTTGTCCCTAGTCGTAGGATTATCGAGATAGGCCATCGATACTCCAGAGTAAATTAATGTATACGCTTCTCATCCCAGTCTGGGAGATGGCCTGTCCCGCAGCCATTGGTATGCGATACCGGAGATAGTATACATGTGCTAATTGGGTTATGAGTTACAATGGACGGACTCGATGGGAAATGTTGATTGGTATTATACCTATCTTAGCAGTTTCCGGGTTACATGAGTACAGGGTCCATTGACTTGACATCACTATTCGTCTCGAGTGTATTTCCACTGTACTTAGAATACTACCCTACCATGGCTCAAATGAGTCGTGCAAATAGGTAGTAGTTGGGTGCAGTCCCGAAGCGCTTGGAGGCAGTAGGGATTAGATAGGATCCGTCTCTCCCGGTATTGGGAGTTGATATCGCGCTGTGTTCGGATAGCCATTACACAAAGTTCCTGGCTAGGGCAAGCGAGATTTACTGGTAGGTACACCAGTAGTTTCTCAGGGTGAATTGAGCTCTACACCGACACGACTTATTGCGCTATTAGGGGTGTGACAGTTACCACCCCCTAGGCCCTATATGTGATACTCTTAGACGAACAGACCGGACTGTACGGAAATTATCACAGATAGGCTCAGTAGGAGTTCAGATGATTTTGCTCGTCGACCTTCTTATCGACATATAACGGGTAACCGTTACGTATAGCTAGTGCCACTGACGGACTTGTGGTTAAACCTACTGCCAGCGTACTGTCGAGTCTTTAGAGTCCCACACATAGGGTTTTCCTGGTTCAGGCGAAACGATGTAGAGGCCGTATGATTTTACGTGCAGGGTTCCGATTATATATGTGTACTAGATGCACGAATGTTGTTCGGACGGATAATATTAGTGGGATTTGGTTTAAACCGGATTCTAGTATTATATTATTGGATTATTATTATCTCATTGTATTCGTATTTTTGCAGTACGAATACGGGTATGTATATACGGTGAGGGTATTCTTGTAATTTCACAAGAGATGCTTCTAGAAGGGGACACCTCATTATTTTGATTTATCTATTTTTGGAAATAGATTAATGAGGTGGAAAATGGAGATATTTGAGGCATGGAGTGAGGCATGGCTTGTTTATTTGTTTATGTATTTGGGTTTACTATTAAAGCATGGTTGTTATTTTCTATTGAAAATAATCCATGCTTCATGAGAAAATAATGATGAGCCATTCTTCACTTCAGTCTACACTTGTTCATTTTGAGTTTTTCTTTCTCTCTACATTTTTCCTCTCCTTCTTCCTCAAGACCCTAAACTCTCACATGTGTTGTGAACCATAGGGTCACTTGAGATTAAATAATCCAATTAACACTCTACATCTCCTAAGCTACTGTTTATTACACATTTGATGGAACATTTTCCTTACTTTTGTTAAGTACTTAAATGTGTTTATCGTTATTATGGAACATATATGGGTTATCTGCAAAATACTCTTTATCATATGTTTATACCTTATACTTAACATTATGAAGGAAAATATATGCATAAAATATTTATATGATATTTTGACAATTTAAATATGCATATCATATCAAATATCCCTAATCAATATTCTTAAAATATTGTATCATATATATAAGGATAAGGATAATATCTCAAATATAACAAATATTATCAATACTATGAATTGAGATATTGTGAAGATTTAGCTCAGGTCTAGAGGTCGAGATATCCAAGATATCGGGAATGAAAGCCGCCGATAAAGTTGAATCAAATCGTAAAATCATGAATGACAGAGACTCAGAGAAGATTTAAAGATTCCAGACATCACAAAGATCTCAACGTGTCAGCACCAAATAACAGAAGAAGTTTCAAACCCTGATTTCCCCAATCCACCGCCCAACCGCGGCCAAAGCTACCTAAATGCAGTGGATCCGCAGCCATATTGTGGCCGTTGGATATGGATTTTCTTCAGTGGGATCGTATCAGAATATCTTAACACATAGGATCTAGGGTTTCTGCTTCTAGTAGGGTTTCTGCTTTTAGTGCTATTTAAAGGACCGATAGCTTCATCTAAAAACTATCTATCTAATCTTGAAAATAGATCATTAAACGATCACCTAATATATCATTCCGAAGTGATCAATAGATCCACGGCGATCCACGAATCCAGGAGATCAATCGATGAATCATCTACTTCTTACGAGACAGAGATCGGGAGCATAAACTAGGGTTCTTGTACTCTAAATTCGACGGATTTGTAAATGATAGTTGATTAATAAAAATATAGATGTTTAGTTTAATTCTTTGCATTTTAATTTCTGAATTACTTTCTGCATTTACAATATAATCTCACTCTTCATCTTCTCTTCTATCTCAACCATGCGTAAATAATTCTACGCTTGATAGGGTTCGTAAGATCAGGGTAGATCAATGGATGATAAAATCTCTTAATTTCTTTTACATCTTTTAGAGTTTATAAATTTTAGCAAAATAAATGTTAACATCCTTATCGGGCGCACTACCAATTTATTGATAGTCTCGACCGCGATTTAAGATTAGATTAACAATTGTTTTGGTAAAGGCGAGACATGAATAGAGATCAATGAAAAGATAAGGGTTAAGAGTGGGAACCATATTCCCTCAAAAACCCAAATCTGCATTCACCACCATCAATCTAGCTTTAAATCTATTGAAAGATAAAATGAGTCATCTTTAATTAATCATCCATTACTACTAAATTTTGTGAACCCTACAAGCCCCTTCTTTATAGATTCTACATCCGTGTTCAACATAAATCTAAAAACTATCCTCCCTATTTTCAATCAACTCGTCTAAAGCAAGTAAAAGGTTCCACGTTTCCCTGAGGACGACCCGTACTCATCTCGGCTAGCTACGAGCGACACCGTTATTGATTGCAGTTACTCACAAAAACACTTCTTTTACAAATTCTAGAATCAATCAGCTGCTTAGATTAGCGAACTAGGTACCTTAGTTGCCTCGGTTTAAAGGTTGGAGCTTGAACCATAGACTCTCGGGTGGATTGTTTTTAACATAAGGAGACCGACGATCAAGTGCGATCCGGACCTTCGAGGAGCTCAAGAAGTGGAGAAGAAGATCCGAAGGACAAGTATCTAGGAGGAATAAGCACTATCATAGTAGTTAGAACCTCCAAGTAGTATAGCTAGTTAAGGTTTCCGTAAAGATCCTGGAGTTTAGGTCGGTGTTGCGAAGTCAAGAAAATCATTTTTTTGTAAATTTCGCTTCCCAGCGAACCCGTGGGGTGCGCGACATCGACTTACAGTGGTGTCAGAGCCTACTCAAATCTTAACTAGTTTGTTAAACGAAGTTTAAAGTAACTAGAACACCAGAGAAAAACGAGGCCCATGTTGGCTATAGTGCCCTCAAGTCAATTATTGGATCACAGGCACGTGATTGCAATGATTGAGGGAGGACCTATACCGGTAGAACAGTCTTACTCGAGATGATAGTATGCTATCTAGTTTGTCTTTATCATCGTGTACATGCTTCAGGTAACATTAACAGATCACTATTACATGTTGATAGAGCCCATATGATTCTTTTTTGACTACCAGCAGTATGATGTCGATCATATACGTGAGAGATGGGTGGTCTATAAGCGCATCCTTATATTGTCCCTAGTCGTGGGAGTTTCGAGACTGGGCATCGATACTCCAATAGTAGACTAGTGTATACGGATCGAGACCTCGACGAGGGGCTGTGGCCGGTCTCACAAGCCATTGGTGTTAGTTGGTTCACCTAAAATGTATACAGGTGCTCATTGGGTTATGAGTACACCGGACGGACTCGCCGGGAACATGCTAGTTGGTATTATACCTATTGTCAGATAGCAGTTCCCTAGTGACATGTGTACAGGTTAGTCTATTGACCTGAGATCGTCATTTGTCTCGTGTGAGTTCCCATTGTGTTTTGATTACTAACCTACCACGGCTCAAAGGAGTCGTGCAAACAGGTTTTAATTGGGTACAGTCCCGAGCCACATGGAGGTATTGAGCAGATCGTCAGGGGTTTCGTCTCTCCCGGTATTGGGGGTTGATGTCGCGTTGTGCACGGATGGCCATCATCAGAAATTCTCGGCCGGGGCAGACGAGAATTACCGATCTAGGATCGGTAGTTTCTCAGTTGGTGATAGATTTCATGCCGACACTAAATGTCAAGTTATTAGGGGTCTGACTTTATCCATCCCCTAGACTCGATATGCGATACTCATATACGAACGGACCGGACTGTACAGATATTGTCACTGTCAGGCTCAATAGGGTTTCAGGATGAGTTTGCTCGTCGGCCTCCCTTTCGCTCAATACCTGGGTAGCCGTTATGTACAGCTAGTGCCACTAACGTACTTGTGGTTAAACCTACTGCCAGCGTATTGACGAGTCTTTAGAGTCCCACACAGAGAGTTTCTCTGGTTCGGGAGAAACGTTGTAGAGGCCGTATGGTTTTATGGCAGGGTTCGATCATATTCATGCACTTGTGCACGGATCATGATCGGACGGATAATACTAGTGGGCTTTGGTTTAAACCGGATCCTAGTATTATATTGTTGGATTATTTTCATCTCGTTGTATTCGTATTCAGTCGGAATACGGATGCGGGTATGTATATACAGATGAGGGGTATTCTTGTAATTCATTGCAAGATAACTTTAGGGTTGCCATTTCTTTACTTTTATATTGTAAACATTTAAGGGTTTCTTTAAATGTTTAATATTGTTAAGATGGAGAGTGTGAGTGCAAGTCTTGGCATTTGTCATTGATGATTGCATGTGCACTTGGAGACTCATGGTGTTGAGTTATGGTGTGAGCCCATGTGCCATGCTTGATTCATTATTGTATTGTTGTGAGATATTTGTGAGAGCATGGGAGATATTTTGTGCTGGGATTTTTCTTTAGTTGCTAATCATAATAGCTCACAAAAAAAAAGAGGAGACACTTTTCTTTGGTTGTTTTTTCTTTAGCCAAAACTTATGCTCACACTTCTTCACTCCAATGGTAACTTCTTCAACCTCCACCCATTCCATGTCATGAGTTGAGAATCCTTGGGTGTTTTAAGACAAAGTATTCACACACAATCTCTACTTCATCTTGGGTATCTAGGCTAGCAAACTGGATGCCCGAGTTGCTTCGGTTTAGAGGCGGGAGCCCGTATTACTAATCCTCGACGTGGAGATCGGAGATCGAACTTGATCGAGGAAACCGCGAGGAGATTATGACAAAGGTTGAAGACCGAAGGACACGGATCGATTGGTATAACCTCTCTAAACTATTTTTACAGTTAACTAGTATAGGGTTAATGGTTCGATCCGAGAATCGGGTTCCGTTAGCGCCGGATTTTAAAAGTTTTTGTTCCGTATTTGGCCACGGATTGATGGTCGGGGCGCTGCTGTAACCCTACATGGTATCAGAGCCAACACATTAACCACATACTAGTTGGATTAGACGATGTTAAAGTATCGAAACCGAAACAAATCCGAAACAATACCCGATATATTCTAGTTTCTGTCATTTTTTTCATGGTCTTCTAAAATAATTTTAGCAATTGCAGAAGACTACTATGGTGACCACTAGACTGCGCCCCATATACGAGCCACTTCCACCCTAATTGGACCTGCCACATGTATAAAAATTCCGAGCTGGCCAGCCATAGAGGGGACTTGGGACTTCGTATTTTGTGTGTGGTCTGGTCTCTGAAATATTAGTTCAGTGGTATTGCTAGTTTAGCCCAGTTTGGATATAGTTTTATCTAGTTGTTTGGGGGCCATTCGGGGTTATTTCGAACTTGATATTTCTAACATTGTTTAAAGTTTACAGTACATACATTTCTATCTACAACCGTGAATGTCATTAGATCAGGACAACTTGTTTAATTGCTATAGTTCTTTTAGACGGGTTTCCGAACGTGACATTCACGTTGATGTTCTGTGTTGTGCTGTTTTTGTTGCGGATTCGTCGTGGTGGATAGCTTGGGTGCAATGTTAGTACAATTTATTTTTATTTGTACATTTGATATCGCGGGGCGAGCGTCCGATATGTGGATTGCCGTCACTGCCTGTTTGTATATTATTTGTTTAGGGCACGACCGGGTTGAGGTCGATATCACCGTTGTACATATTTTTCTTTTCTGTACTAAAATTCCCCCTCGATGGAGTGCACAGATAGGCGGGTTCTGGAGGGCAACGGGTCCGCATCTCATGGCGTTGAGAAGGAGGGGGTCTCACTCTAGAATTGGCGGGCTATTCGCCGCGCTTGTAGGGGGTATAGGTTGACCCAAGGAGGGGTGCTCAAGTTACAGGATTCCGTGAAGTGCTGGATGGCTCATTCACTTTGATGAAGGGGGCTGCCTCGCTTCTGGTTTTGGCGGGTAACTTGCCGCGCTCGTATGGGTCTAGGTTTTCATTGCACAGGCTATCCACACGACCAGGGGAATGTCGGATTTCACTTGCGGCTCAAAGGAAACCCGGAGCTCCCAGATTATCTGTATTGTTCTGTGATACTTATTGCTTAACCGTGATGTTGCATTTATCATACCTGAAGCGATTATTATATATTGTTATATATATACTAGTAGATGTTGTATATGTTTTACACCCGCGCTAGTCTAGCCCCTGCTCTTTCGTTAGTTAAGTAACCTAACGGGTGATGACGGGGCCCAGTGGCGAATGCGGATGGCATATACGTACATTATATTTTCATTCTTTTGTGGTGTGATTAATTGATTGGACTGCGTTGATTTTGATCAATGCAAAGAAAACAAACCTATATGATGTTTTTGGAATAATTTTTAAAAGCTATTATTATAAGGACATTTTCTTTTATTTTGCACATCGGTATTCGGTTATGAATATCTAGCACCTCATTCCATGAGGAAAGAGCCGAGATCCCTTCACCGGAAGTGATCTCTTGTGCAGAAGTTTGTGTCAGGGTAATAACTTGACTATAGTCGATTACTTTTTTGCTTTGCATTGAGGTATTCAGTTGGAATATCCTGCACCTCATTCCACGAGGAAAAAGCCGAGATCCCTTCACCGGGAGTGGCCTCTTTAGCAAAGGTTTTCGCCACTATATATTTATAAAAAGCTATCTGGTTTCTTCAACGATATCAAGTTCATTACGTTAAAGGTTTTTCACCAAAAACCATTCGTAGCCCTCCGTCATTTCAGACGGGTAGCACTTAGTATTCATGCTATGTATGTTGGCCTTCGTCAAGGTATAGTGTATGGTAGCTATTTGTTACTTTTCTGTAGCATAGATAGATGTGTTGGTTTGGGACAGTCGTAGTACCATTTTGGGCTTCGTCAAGGGTATGTACAGGTGGGTTCAAATTAACCTGGACAATGACGGGTAGAACTTGACATGTGACTTATGATATGTTGGCCTTCGCCAAGGTCATAAGAGCATGGGGTAGAAATCACATCGGGAGTTTCAATCATACAGGAAACTTTCCAGGCATGCGCATACCTTCTGGAGTGTGATAACTTGAGTGGATTTCATCAGGTTATCATGCGATGATAGTTGGATCCCGATTCCCACTGATGAGTTAGTTTATGTTAGTGTTTATGCCCTAGAAGGCCATTACTGTATCATACTAGTTTGTATATTACTTAATGGAAGCTTGGGATATTCACATGTATATAACAGTCTTGCTAAACATGGTAGTATGCTACTTGGTTTTTCTATCTTAATATGTGAGTATACGTATTGATAGAGCTCTTAGGATCTTGCTTGACTACCAGCGTTGTGATGGCAGTCACACTAGTGGGGGCTGGGTAGTCTACAAGCACATCCTTATTCAAGTCCCTAGTCGTTGGATTATCGAGACAGGGCATCGATACTCCGGAGTAGACTAGTGTGTACGCTTCTCATCCCAGTTGGGGAGATAGTCTGTCCCACAGCCGTCAGTACGTCGTACTGAAGATAGTATGTAGGTGCTCGTTAGGTTACGGGTACACCGGACAGGACTCACAGAGAACTGTTGGTTGGTTTTATACCAGTCGTCAGTGAACAGTTCCCAGGTGACATGAGTACAACATAGTCCGCAGACTTGACATTGCTACTTTGCCTCGAGTGTGTCCCACTGTTCTTAGATTGCAACCCTACCACGGCTCAAAGGAGTCGTGCAAACAGGTAGCAGTTGGGTGCAGTCCCGAGCACTTGGAGGCAGTGGCGGTTAGACAGGATTCGTCTCTCCCGGTATTGGGGGTTGATATCGCGCTGTGTCAGAGAGCCATTACGCAAAGTCCCTGGCCAGGGCAAGCAAGATTTGCTGGTAGGTTCTAGTAGTTTCTCAGGGTGTAATGGGCTTCGCTCCGACACGACTTATACCGCTATTAGGGGACTGACGCTTGCCGCCCCCTAAACCCGATATGCGATAGTCTTAGATGAACAGACCGGATTGTACGGAGATTATCACATCAGACTCAGTAGGAGTTCGGATGGGTTTCCTCATCGGCCTTCTTATCGACATCTACCTGGGGACCGTTACGTACAGCTAGTGCCGCTTGCGGTCTGTGGTTAAACCCACTGCCAGCGTAGTAGTCGAGTCTCTAGAGTCCCACACAGAGAGTTTCCCTACTCCAGGCGAAACGATATAGAGGTCGTATGGTTTTACGATAAGGGTTCGGATGCATACGTGTGTTTACGCACGTACGACATCCGGACAGTTTTTACTAGTCGGCTTTGGTTTAAGCCAGTTACTAGTATCCGGTTATTGGATTTATACAGTCTAAAGTTTTTCCGTGTTTTCACGGATAGGAGGGGCGTTCTCGTAATTGCGCGAGAAGCTTCTAGAAGATGGTGACTAAGAAGGTTAAGGCGGCATATACATTGAATGAGATTAGTGAGTCAGATGAGTGATTCATCCATGTCATTAATGCATCATAAATGCTTAATGACTCATGGAGATGAATCACCATTAGATATTTGTGAAGCATGATTATTCATCATTTTATTTTCTTTTATTGATAAATCTTAATGCTTCATATATATTATGATAACTCATTTTCTCATATCATTTATTCTTCTCACCTTCTCTCTCCTCAAGCTTCCTCTCTTCAAACCCTAATCCTCCCCTCTCATGTGTTGAGTACAAGGATTAGTTAGACTACTTAATCCATAACCCTCACTCTATATCATCTAGGTACTTTGATTAGCACTTAAAGAAACCTAGTTGCCTCAAGTTTAGAGGCAAAGCTTGGAGTAAAGCTCTCGTGGTGGATCGTCTACTACTTGGAGAAGGCCGAGGAGGAGGTGGAGTTCGTAAAGACGAAGGATACGGTTCTTTAGGTATAATCACTTCACATAGTAGTTTAGAACTTCTATGATTGATGTTAGTTATCGTTTAGCTTCGATTCATGCAGTTAGTCGATGTTTATGCAAAAAACAAGATCGTTTTTCATATTTCCGCCTCCCCGTAAGTCGTGGGGTGTTGTACATCGACTTACAGTTTACTCCTCGGGTGATTTTAGATGATCCCGACTAATTCTTCTTTCATGTTTGGAGGAGAATTTGAGGAAACAGTGGGAGTTATCCTGATTAGATAAAGTGATTGACCATTCTGATCTAGGTTAAAGTGCACGCTGAGTGTTTATTTTCCTTCTCTCTTTAGCAGCGACCATGTTTCGACCCTAGACTATAACTCAGTAACCAAGTTAATCGAACCTTCTTAAAATACATTGACTTTTGGATTGTCTGAGTTGCATACTTCATTGTCACTCCTACTTTTACCCTTTGCTTTTTCTCTGGAACATTCCGTATCACTACGAAGATCCACATTTATTGGATATGACCGTCGTATAGTTACATACGAACTCGAAGAAACTTGTTTCATATTCGAGAATGGTTTCCGGTTCTGGAGAAATTGAATAGGACTATTCAATTGTCTTTTCCTTTTACCTTCTCTCAGGTTGTGAGGGCTCCTAGGATTAGGAGAGGGTACACCTTTAGCGCTTATTGGATATTCCAAACCATAGGCAGGTGCCGAAAGGTGGGAAAGGAAAAAAACCAATTAGCCTAAGTGTGGTGTACAGAAGGCAATAAGTAAAGACAAATAAACGGATTAGAAAGAGGGCAAAGTACATTGCGACTGCTATCATTCACGACCAAACCGCGTATATCATCGCCACTCCTATTTCACCTTTGAATTTCTCCAGAACACCTTGTATCACTACGAAGATCCACATTTATTGGATAATCCATCGTATATTTATATACGAACTCGAAGGAACTTATTCCAATTCGAGTATGGATTCTGGTTCAGGAGAAATAGAATAAGATTTATTCAGTTGTCTTTTATCTTTACCTTCTCTCAAGTTGCGAGTACTCGTAGGATTAGGAGGGTACACCTATTACGCTTATTGGATAGTTTTCTTCCAAACCATAGGCTGGTGCCGAACTGTTGGCTATAGTGCCCTCAAGTCAATTATTGGATCACAGGCATGTAATTGCAATGATTGAAGGAGGACCTATACCGGTAGAACAGTCTTACTCGAGATGATAGTATACTATTTGGTTTGTCTTTATCATCATGTACATGCTTCAGGTGACATTACAGATCACTATTACATGTGGATAGAGCTCATATGATTCTTGCTTGATTACCAGCAGTATGATGGCGATCATATACGTGAGAGTTCGGTAGTCTATAAGCACATTCTTAAAGTGTCCCTAGTCGAGGGAGTTTCGAGACGGGGCATCGATACTCTAGAGTAGACTAGTGTATACGGATCGAGACCCCGACGAAGGGCGGTGGCTGGTCTCACAAGACATTGGTGTCAGTTGGTTCACCTAAGATAGTATACAGGTGCTCATTGGGTTATGAGTATACCGGACGGACTCGCAGGGGCACTGCTGATTAGTACTATACCAATCGTCAGGAGCAGTTCCCAGGTGACACGAGTACATCTTAGCCCGTTGACTTGACACTGTTATTTTGCCTCAAGTGTGTTCCCACTGTTCTTTGATTGCTACCCTACCACGGCTCAAAGGAGTCGTGCAAACAGGTAGTAGTTGGGTGCAGTCCCGAAGCACTTGGAGGCAGTGGCGGTTACATATGATTCGTCTCTCCCGGTATTGGGGGTTGATATCGCGCTGTGTCTGGAGAGCCATTACACAAAGTCCTTGGCCAAGGCATGTGAGATTTACCGGTAGGTATTCCAGTAGTTTCTCAAGGTGTTCTGGGCTACACTCCGACATGACTTATACCGCTATTGGGGGTCTGACGTTTACCATCCCCCTAGGCCCGATATGCGATACTTTTAGATGAACAGACCGGACTGTACGGAGATTGTCACAGATAGACTCAGTAGGGTTTCGGGATGAGTTCGCTCGTCGGCCTCCCTTTCACTCAATAACTGGGTAGCCGTTACGTACAGCTAGTGTCACTGACATGCTTGTGGTTAAACCCACTGCCAGCGTATTGACGAGTCTTTAGAGTCCCACACAGAGGGTTTCCCTAGTTCGGGCGAAACGTTGTAGAGGCCGTATGGTTTTATGGCAAGGTTCGATCATATACGTGCACTCGTGCACGGATCATGATCGGACGGATCATACTAGTTGGCTTTGGTTTAAGCCGGATCCTAGTATTAGATTGTTGGATTACTTTCGTCTCGTAGTATTCGTATTCAGTCGGAATACGGATGCGGGTATGTATATACGGATGAGGGGTATTCTTGTAATTCTATTACAAGTTTACTTTAGTTGATGCCATATTATTTTCTTGGATTAAAACATTTTAGTTTAAATGTTTTTTGGTGGAAAATATGAGCATGAGGCATTTAATGAAGGCATGGCTCAAGTGGTGACTCATGGAGACACTATTGAGCCATGCTTGACGTTTATTTGTATGAGAGATATTTTTGTGGAGTTTTTCTTTTTCTTTAATTGAGAAACAACAAAAAAATACCACTCAACATAAGTGGGCAGCCATCACAATTTTGAGGGCATATCATTTTCTTGTGCTTTTTTTTTTCTCTCTAGTTTTTCCTTGAGCTCACAAATTCCATCCATGGCTTCTTCTTCAACCTCCACTCATTCCATCTTATGTGTTGAGAATCATTGAGTGTATTGAGATAAAATAATCACACACTATCTCTACTTCACCTTGAACGCCTAGGTTAGCAAACTAGTTGTTCGAGTTGCTTCGGTTTGAAGCGGGAGCCCGTATAAAAGATCCCCGACGTGGATCGTCTTCGACGAGGGAGACCGGAGAGCGAGTATGTTCGGGACAGCCGCGAGGAGCTTGGGAATGGATTGAAGACCGAAGGACATGGATCGATCGGTATAATCTCTATACTCACTTTACAGTTAGCTAGTATAGGGTTAATGTCACGATCCGGGAATCGGGTTGCGTTAGTGCCAAGTTATAAAAGTTTTTGTTCTGTATTTGGTCTTGGATTGACTGCCGGGGCGCTGCCGTAACCCAACATGGTATTAGAGCCAAACCATTAACCGCATACTAGTTGGTTTAGACAATGTTAAACTATCGAAATCGAAACGACTCCAATTCACTGCACTGCTAATTTCAGTCTCTGTTGTTTTTAAAAGTGTCTTCCAAATTTTTTTAAACAACTGCAGAAGACTACTGACCTGACCACTAGACCACAGACCAAATACGAGCAAATTCCACCCTACATGGACCGGCAACATCGCACAAAAAACCAAGGAGGCCGGCCTTTTTGAGGAGTTTGGACTTCGTATTTGGTGTGTGGTTTGGTCTCTAGAATCTTGGTTCAGTGGTATTGTTTGTTTAGCCCATTTTGGATATGGTTTTATCTAGTTGTTTGGGGCTATTCGGGGGTTATTTCAAAGTCGATATTTTCTAATATTGTTTAAAGTTTGCAGTACTTACAGTACTATCTGCGACCGTGAATATCATTCGAGCGGTACAACTTGTCTAATTGCTATAATTCTTTTAGACAGGTTTGCGAACGTGACATTCACGTCGATGTTCTGTGTTGTGCTGTGTTTGTTGCGGATTGTCGTGGTGGATAGCTTGGATGCAATGTTAGTACAGTTTAGTTTTTATTTGTACATTTGATATCGCGGGGCGAGCGTCCAACATGTAGAATGCCATCACTGCCTGTTTGTATATTATTTTTTTGGAGCACGACCGGGTTGAGGTAGATGTACCCGTTGTACATATTTTCTTTTCTGTACTAGGATTACCCCGCGATGGAGTGCACGGATAGCCGGGTTCTGGAGGGAAACGGGTCTGCATCTCATGGCGTTGAGAAGGAGGGGGCCTCACTCCAGAATTGGTGGGCTATTTACCGCACTCGTAGGGGGTACAGGCTGACCCAAGGAGGGGTGCTCAAGTTACCGGATTCCGTGAAGTGCTGGGTGGTCCATTCACTTTGCTGAAGGGGGCTGCCTCACTTCTGGTTTTGACGGGTAACTTGCCGCACTCGTAGGGGTCTAGGTTTTCATTGCACAGGCTATCCACACAACCAGGGGAATGTCGGGTTTCAGTTGCGGCTCAAAGGAAACCCGGGGCTCCCAGATTATCTGTATTGTTCTGTGATGCTTATTACTTTTCCGTGATGTTGCATTTATCATTCCTGGAGCGATTATTGTATATTGTTATATATATACTAGTAGATGTTGTATATATTTTACACCCGCGCTAGTCCAGTCCCCGCACTGTCGTTAGTTAAGTAACCTAACGGGTGATGACGGGACCCAGTGGCGAATGCGGATGACAAATACGTACATCATATTTTCGTTCTTTTGTGGTGTGATTAATTGATGGGATTGCGTTGATTCAGATCAATGCAAGGAAAACATACCTATTCGATGTTGTTGGGACATTTTTCAAAAAGCTGTTATTACAAGGACATTCTTTTTTGTTTTGCACAGAGGTATTCGGTCATGAATATCCAGCACCTCATTCGACGAGGCAAGGGCCGAGATCCCTTCATCGGGAGTGACCACTTGGACAGAGGTTTGCGTCAGGGTAATAACTTCACTATAGTTGATTACTTTTTGCTTTGCATTGCGGTATTCAGTTGGAATATCCTGCACCTCATTCTACGGGGAAAGAGCCGAGATCGCTTCACCGGGAGTGACCTCTTTAGCAATGGTTTTCGTCACTATATATTTGTAAAATGCTATCTGGTTCCTTCAACGATATCAAGTTCATTACATTAAAGGTTTTTCGCCAAAAACCAGCCGTAGCCCTCCGTCATTTCAGATTAGTATTGCTTAGTTTTCGTGCTACGTATGTCATGCTCAGCCGAGGCGTAGTGTGCGGTAGCTCTGTAATGCTTTTCTGTCTCATGGATATGTGATTGGTTATGACAGTCGTACGATCATTTTGGCTCAGTCAAGGACTCGTGCGGGGTCTATCTAATGTAATCAAGATAATGGCGGATTGAACTTGGCTAGGATCCTTTGATATGTTGGCTCAGTCAAGGTCACTTGGGTCCTAGGGGCAAAAAAAAATTCCACATCGGGAGTTTCTAAAGAGACTGAAACTTGCCAGGCATGTGCATACCTTCTGGAGTGTGATGACTTGAGTGGATTCATCAGGTTATCATGCGATGATAGTTGGACCCCGATTCCCATTGATGAGTTGGTTTACTCCTCGGGTGATCCCGACTAATTCTTCTTTCAGGTTTGGAGAAGAATTTGAGGATACAGTGGGAGACATCCTGATTAGATAAAGTGATTAACCATTCTGATCTAGGTTAGAGTGCACGCAGAGTGTTTCTTTTCTCTCTCTCTTTGGCAGCGACCATGGCCCGACCCTAGACTATAACTCAGTAACCAAGTTAACCGAAGTTTCTTAAAACACTGACTTTTGGATTGTCTGAGTTGCATAAATCATTTCCACTCCTTCATTTACCCTTTGCATTTCTCTAGAACACCCCGTATCACTACGAACATCCACTTCCATTGGATAAATCCATCGTATAGTTATATACGAATTCGAAGGAACTTGTTCCAGATTCGAGGATGGATTCTGGTTCTGAAGAGATTGAATATGATTATTCAATTGTCTTTTCCTTTTACCTTCTCTCAGGTTGTGAGGGTTCCTAAGATTAGGAGAGAGTACACCTATTGCGCTTATTGGATAGTCTTCTTCCAAACCATAGGCAGGTGCCAAAAGGTGGGGAAGGAAGAAAACCAATTAACCTAAGTGTGGTGTACAGAAGGTAATAAGTAAAGACAAATAAATGAATTAGAAAGAGAGCAAAGTAAATTGCGACTGCTATCATTCACGACCAAACCGCGTAACTCATCGCCACTTCTACTTCACCTTTGCATTTCTCCGGTTCAGGAGAAATTGAATAGGATTATTCAGGCTGTCTTTTATCTTCACCTTCTCTCAGGTTGTGAGTACTCCTAGGAGTAGGAGAGTACACCTATTACGCTTATTGGATAGTCTTCTTCCAAACAATAGGCTGGTGCCGAACGGTAGGGAAGGAAGAAAACCATTTAGTTTAAGAAGGTGTACAGAAGGTAACGACTAAAGACAAATAAAGGGATTTGAAGAGATGGCAAAGGAAATATACGGTTACAGTCATGAATCTGATAATGAAAGAGGCATTACTAGGAATATCCGGATACCCCTACGAAACATTTTAATGTTTCAGTTTCACTGTGCGTTGTTAATAGAAAACTGATTTCCCAATTAGATCCTTACTCCAGGGTATGTATTTACCAGGTATTCTTCTCACATCTGTATGGTTTTACAGATGATGAGTGGGAGTAAATTATTGAGAATTAGGTGATCATTCTCATTATATCGGAATTCGTTGTAATTGGTGATATTTGAGAAAATCACCTGGGTTTTTGCCGGACGATAAATATTTTGTTTTGAATATCCGTTGATATGCACCAATTTCAAACTGATATATCTGTACGTTTATTTCATAAAGTGAGATATAACCTTTTGAAATTATGTCTATGACATGGTTAGGTAAGGAGTATTAAATATCGGTGTAATTCTTCATAACCATAGTACAGTTTTCAACCTACGACGCACAGGATTTGAGTTATTCAACTCAGAGGACTTATACAAAGTATTGTATGTTGTCCAGTGTCCATTAGGACAAAGGGGTACTATATTCTGTTTACTTGTGACTTCTCAAAATTTAGACAGGTGTTTCGTAGAAATAAAATGTCAAAGTTTTGAGAAGTTATAGGTATAAGAATAAAGTAGAGAACCACGTGTTGCAAGTATCAGGATTCTTCAAGGTGATCGATGATGTAGATACTTGGGTTTGGTATTCAGTTGATAGTAATGGTTTTGAGAAACTTGTTTCACTTTCAGGTTACTCATATCTGGATGCACTCCTAAGTTGAGTAATGCTGATCGGCCTCTCTCTATTTAGTTGACATGCACTGGAGACAGTTGCATGATTTGAATCTGGTTCCAATTAAATCAGTGCCTCTGTTTCTATATGGTATATAGAATGGTTAATATCTTAACGATGTTAAGGTGTTTGGAGTTGTCCGGCTTATGCTTAAAACCAGAAACTGGATAACTCAAGGCATGTTTCTGTAATGGCAGATTGTGGGTTATCCCAGGCTATGACGAGGGGTGACTTTCTACCATCTGGAAGATCAATAGTGATATTGTTCTTGACTCGCCACAGTTTTAGTAAAATGGATTTTTTTAGAAAATAGTTGTGGAAGTATGGTAGAACTGGAAGTGATTCCAGAACCACAAACGATTACAGAAAATTTAATAAAACCTAAAGATTCAATCAGGTTTGACATTCTATTAGCCACTTCGCAGATATGGTGGGTAACCTTAGGCGCCCGAGAGGTACTTCAATATTCTCAAAGACGGTGGCATGGAGGTTCTTGTTTACCCGGACTTGACACTATTGTTTTTCCAGACTATGAGACCCAGAAGGAGGATGAGTATAGCGTCGTTCTAAATTAGCTTTAGAAGTGCACGTGTATATGACTCTGCCAGAGGGTTGTTGTAGTCAGTGGGAGCAGCGGAAGCATAGTGGACAAGTAGCTTATGTCTATTTACAAACTAAAGTAGATATAACGGAGATAGATCATCTATTTTTGATGTGACAGTCATAGGCTTTGACTTCATCAAAATAGGAGATAGATCTGTTAAGTAGGTAGTAGGGTGTGATGTCCTGGTATTTGGATGACATGCACTTTATAGGAAGTAAATCTCTTATCCTACAATCGGTTATACTGTGGTTGTCACACAGTGGTTTCTCCACATAGGATATGGATATTATATTAGGCATTCTGGTTACTAGATCTATGCTTTTAGATCTAGATTTGGGTAGTTTCCTAATCTGGGTACTTAGACAATATTCTAAAGGTATTTTAGAATGGACGACTCCGGGCATGGTGGTAAACCTGCAGGTGATGGAGTCACCCTCTCTAAAGGTGTCTTACAGACTAAAGGGGAGATGGATGTGCATGATTGGCATATCACTTGCTTAGACAATTGAGTCAATCATGAGATGTCAAGTACCACACCGGATATTGTTTTTGCACGAGATGCAATAAGTTTATATATATTAATCGAATCCTGGAGAAACATTCGAAAGCAGTTTTAGAACATAAGTAGATATTCTAAGGATTTGATAACGGCAGCCTCCTTCGGGAGACGGTTATCATTCCAGGCTTCCAAGATGACCTGGATGACAGAGTGACTGTCAGAGTTATAGTTTTCCCTCTGACGAGGGGAGGTATTTTGGACACGTGGTCCAAGAGGATACTGAGGGAGGCATGGCGCTGGATACTGATTTAATTCATTTGACGATACAGTCTAAGAAGTTTAATGGATTTGGAGTTCATTTATGAACTAGGTCCCATCAGATATCCAGATATATTCTAAGACAGGTATTGCTCATTTCGGGAGATGGCTTTCTCCGCGAACTTGAGATTAAGAGAGCCATAGAAAGAAACATCAGAGCGGATCCACTCACTGAGGCTATTTCTTAAAAGCAATAGTTTCACAAACGAGCTTTGTGAAACTGATTAGTAGAGGAGTTGGGTGTTCGGTATCGCACAGGCTGTGAGTATGCGACACCGCAATAATTAGCCTTAAGTGCAAGTGGGAGATTGTTGGCTACAGTGCCCTCAAGTCAATTATTACATCATAGGCACGTGATTGCAATGATTGAGGGATGACCTATACCGGTAGAACAGTCTTACTCGAGATGATAGTATGCTATCTGGTTTGTCTTAATCATCATGTACATGCTTCAGGTGACATTACAGATCACTATTACATGTTGATAGAGCCCATAGGATTCCTTCTTGACTATCAGCAGTATGATGGCGATCATATACGTGAGAGTTGGGTAGTCTATAAGCATATCCTTAAAGTGTCCCTAGTCGAGGGAATTTTGAGGCAGGGCATCGATACTCCAGAGTAGAATAGTGTATACGGATCGAGACCCCGACGAGGGGAGGTGGTTGGTCTCACAAGCCATTGGTTTCAGTCAGTTCACCTAAGATAGTATACAGGTGCTCATTAGGTTATGAGTACACCGGATGGACTCGCAGGGGCACTGCTGATTAGTACTATACCTATCGTCAGGAGCAGTTCCTAGGTGACATGAGTACAGCTTAGTCCGTTGACTTGACACTGCTATTTTTCCTCAAGTGTGTTCCCACTGTTCTTTGATTGCTACCTTACCACGGCTTAAAGGAGTCGTGCAAACAGGTAGTAGTTGGGTGCAGTCCCGAAGCACTTGGAGGCAGTGGCGGTTAGATAGGATTCGTCTCTCCCGATATTGGGGGTTGATATCGCGCTGTGTCTGGAGAGCCATTACATAAAGTCCTTGGCCAAGGCAAGTGGGATTTACTGGTAGGTATTCCTGTAGTTTCTCAAGGTGTTCTGGGCTACACTCCGACATGACTTATACCGCTATTGGGGGTCTGAAGTTTACCATCCCCTAGCCCGATATGCGATACTCTTAGACGAATAGACCGGACTGTACGGAGATTGTCATAGATAGGCTCAGTAGGGTTTCAGGATGAGTTCGCTCGTCGGCCTCCCTTTCGCTCAATACCTGGGTAGCTATTACATACAGCTAGTGCCACTGACATGCTTATGGTTAAACCCATTGCCAGTGTATTGACGGGTCTTTAGAGTCTCACACAGAGGGTTTCTCTAGTTCGGGCGAAACGTTGTAGAGGCCGTATGGTTTTATGGAAAGGTTCGATCATATACGTGCACTCGTGCATGGATCATACTAGTGGGCTTTGGTTTAAGCCGGATCCTAGTATTAGATTGTTGGATTACTTTCGTCT
The DNA here is from genome assembly GCA_030015575.1 of Agapanthus africanus. Classification (NCBI taxonomy): domain Eukaryota; kingdom Viridiplantae; phylum Streptophyta; class Magnoliopsida; order Asparagales; family Amaryllidaceae; genus Agapanthus; species Agapanthus africanus. The sequence continues at coordinate 593,028,550 of CM057344.1, read as the reverse complement.
CGTAGTATTCATATTCAGTCGGAATACGGATGCGGGTATATATATACAGATGAGGGGTATTCTTGTAATTCTATTACAAGTTTACTTTAGTTGATGCCATATTATTTTCTTGGATTAAAACATTTTAGTTTAAATGTTTTTTGGTGGAAAATATGAGTATGGGGCATTTAATGAAGGCATGGCTCAAGTGGTGACTCATGGAGACACTATTGAGCCATGCTTGACATTTATTTGTATAAGAGATATTTTTGTGGAGTTTTTCTTTTTCTTTAATTGAAAAACAACACAAAAATACCACTCATCATAAGTGGGAAGCCATCACAATTTTGAGGGCATCTCATTTTCTTATGCTTTTTTTTCTCACTAGTTTTTCCTTGAGCTCACAAGTTCTATCCATGGCTTCTTCTTCAACCTCCACTCATTACATCTCATATGTTGAGAATCATTGAGTGTATTGAGACAAAGTAATCACACACTATCTCTACTTCACCTTGAACATCTAGGCTAGCAAACTAGTTGTTCGAGTTGCTTCGGTTTGAAGCGGGAGCCCGTATAAAGGATCCCCGACGTGGATCCTCTTCGACGAGGGAGACCGTAGAGCGAGCATGTTCGGGACAGCCATGAGGAGCTTAGGAAGGAATTGAAGACCGAAGGACACGGATCGATCGGTATAATCTCTAGACTCACTTTACAGTTAGCTAGTATAGGGTTAATGGCACGATCCAGGAATCGGGTTGCGTTAGCGCCAAGTTATAAAAGTTTTTGTTCCGCATTTGGTTTCGGATTGATGGCCGGGGTGCTGCCGTAACCCAACACGAACGGTAGGGAAGGAAGAAAACCATTTAGCCTAAGGGTGGTGTACAGAAGGTAATGAGTAAAGACAAATAAAGAGATTTAGAGAGATGGCAAAAGAAATATACGGTTACAGTCATGAATTAGGATAGTGGAAGAGACATTACTAGGAATACCCGCTACCCCTTTCGAAACATTTTCATGTTTCAGTTTCACTATGCGTTGTTAATGGAAAACCGATTTCCCAATTAGATGCTTACTCCAGGGTATGTATTTACCAGGTTTGATTCTCACATCTGTATGGTTTTACGGATGATGAGTTGGAGTAAGTTATTGGGAATTAGGTGATTATACCCTCATTATATCGAAATTCGTTGTAATTGGTGATATTTGAGGAAATCGCCAGGGGTTTTGCCTAATGGCAGATATTTGGTTTTGAATATCCGTTTTTATACACCAATTTCAAACTGACATATCTGTACGATTATTTTATAAAGTGAGATATAACTTTTTGAAATTATGTCCATGACATTTACTTATATCAGTTGATGGTTAGGTAAGGAGTATTAAACAGCGGTGTAATTCTTCTTAACCATAGTACAGTTTTCAACCTACGACGCACAGGATTTGAGTTATTCAACTCAGGGGACCTATACAAAGTATTGTATGTTGTCCAATGTCTATTAGGACAGAGGGGTTGGTCCTCGTACTATATTTTGTTTACTTTTAACTTCTCCAGTTTTAGACAAGTATTTTGTAGAAATACAAGGTCCAAGTTTTGAGAAGTTATAGGTATAAGAATAAAGTAGAGAACCATGTGTTGCAAGTATCATGATTCTTCAAGGCGATCGAAGATGAAGATACTTGTGTTTGGTATTCAGTTGATAGTAATGGTTTTAAGAACTTGCTTCTCTTTCAGATTACTCATATTTGGATGCACTCCTAGTTGAGTAATGCTGATCGGCCTCTCTCCATTTAGTTGACATACACTGGAGACAGCTGCATGATTTGAATCTGATTCCAATTAAATCAGTGCCTCTGTTTATATATTGTATATAGAATGGTTCATATCTTAACAATGTTAAGGTATATGGAGTTGTCCGGCTTATGCTTAAAACCAGACTCTGGATAACTTAAGGCACATTTCTGTAATGGCAGTTTGTGGGTTATCCCGTGCTATGACGAGGGTTAACTTTCTACCATATGGAAGATCAATAGTGATATTGTTCTTGACTCGCCACAGTTTTAGCAAAATGGATTTTTTCAGAAAACAGTAGTGGGAGTATGGTAGAACTGGAAGTGATTCCAGAACCACAAACGATCACTGAAAATTTAATAGAACCTAAACATTCAATCGGGTTTGACATTCCATTGGCCACCCCGCAGATATGGTGGGTAACCTCAGGCGCCCGAGAGGTACTTCGGTATCCTCAAAGGCGGTGACAGGGAGGTTCTTGTTTATCCAAACTTGTCATTACTGCTGTTCTAGACTATGAGACCCGGCAGGAGGATGAGTATAGCGTCGTTCTAAACTAGCTTTAGAAGTGCATGTGTATATGACTCTGCCAGAGGGTTGTTGTAGTCAGTGGGAGCAGCTGAAGCATAGTGGACAAGTAGCTTGTGTCTATTTATAGACTAAAGCGAGTATAGCGGAGATAGATCATCTAATTTTGATGTGACAATCATAGGTTTTGATATCATCTGAATAAGAGATGGATCTATTAAGAAGGTAGTAGGGTATGATCTCCTGGTATTTGGATGATATGCACTTTGTAGGAAGAGAAGTTCCTATACTAAAATCGGTTGTATTGTGATTGTCACATAGTGGTTTCTCCACATAGGATATGGATATTATATTTGGCATTTTGGTTACTAGATCTATAGTTTTAGATCTAGATTTGGGTAGTTTCCCAATCTAAGTACTTAGACAGTATTTTAAAAGTGTTTTAGAATAGACGACTCCTGGCATGGTGGTGTACCTGCAGGTGATGGAGTCACCCTCTCTGAAGGTGTCTTACAGACTAAAGGGGAGAGCGATGTGCATGATTGGCATATCACTTGCTTAGGCAATTGAGTCAATCATGAGATGTCAAGTACCACACCAGATGTTGTTTTTACACTAAATGCAATAAGTTGATATATTAATCCAAATCCTGGAGAAACGTTCGGAAGCAGTTTATGAACATAAGTGGATGTTCTAGGGATTTGGTAACGGCTGCCTCCTTCGGGAGACGGTTATCATTCCAGGATTCTAAGGTGACATGGATGACAGAGTGACTGTCGGAGTTATAGTTTTCCCTCTTTTGAGGGGCAGTAGTTTGGACAGGTGGTCCAAATGGATACTGAGGGAGGCATGGCGTAGAATACTGATTAAATTCTGTTGACAATACAGTCTAAGAATTTTACTGGATTTGGAGTTAATTTGTGAACTGGGTCCCATCAGATATCCAGACATATTCTATGACAGGTAATGCTCATTTCAGGAGATGTCTTTCTCCGCGAACTTGAGATAAAGAGAGACATAGAAAGAAATATTGGAGTGGATCCACCCACTGAGGCTATTTCTTGAACGCAATAGTTTTACAAATGAGTTTTATGAAACAGATTAGTAGAGAAGTTGGGTGTTCGGTATCACATGGGCTGTGAGTATGCGGCACCGCAATAATTAACTTTTAGTGCAAGTGGGAGATTGTTGGCTATAGTGCTCTCCAGTCAATTATTGGATCACAGGCACGTGATTGCAATGATTGAGGGAGGACCTATACCGGTAGAATAGTCTTATTCGAGATGATAGTATGCTATCTGGTTTGTCTTTATCATCGTGTACATGCTTCAGGTGACATTAACAGATCACTATTACACGTTGATAGAGCCTATAGGATTCTTGCTTGACTACCATCAGTATGATGGCGATCATATAAGTGAGAGCTGGGTGGTCTATAAGCACATCCTTATATTGTCCCTAGTCATGGGAGTTTAGAGACCGGGCATCAATACTCAAATAATAGACTAGTGTATACGGATCGAGACCCCGACGAGGGGCGGTGGCCGTTCTTACAAGCCATTTGTGTTAGTTGGTTCACCTAAGATGTATACAGGTGCTCATTGGGTTATGAGTACACCGGACGGACTCGCCAGGAACATGGTAGTTGGTATTATACCTATTGTCAGATAGCAGTTCCCTGGTGACATGTGTACAGGTTAGTCTATTGACCTGAGATCGTCATTTGTCCCGTGTGAGTTCCCATTGTTCTTTGATTACTAACCTACCACGGCTCAAAGGAATCATGCAAACAGGTTTTAATTGGGTACAGTCCCGAGCCATATGGAGGCAGTGAGCGGATCGTCAGGGGTTTCTTCTCTCCCGGTATTTGGGGTTGATGTTGCATTGTGCACGGATGGCCATCACCAGAAATCCTCGGCCAGGGCAGACGAGAATTACCTATCTAGGATCGGTCTCAGTTGGTGATAGGTTTCATGCCGACACTAAATGTCAAGTTATTAGGGGTCTGACTTTATCCACCCCCTAGAATCAATATGCGATACTCATAGACGAACGGACTGGAATTTACGGATATTGTCACTGTCAGGCTCAGTAGGGTTTCAGGATGAGTTTGCTCGTCGTCCTCCCTTTCGCTCAATACCTGGGTAGCCCTTACGTACAGCTAGTGCCACTGACGTGCTTATGGTTAAACCCACTGCCAGCGTATTGACGAGTCTTTAGAGTCCCACATAGAGGGTTTCTCTGGTTCGGGCGAAACGTTATAGAGGCCGTATGGTTTTATGGCAGGGTTTGATCATATTCGTGCACTTGTGCACGGATCATGATCGGACGGATAATACTAGTGGGCTTTGGTTTAAGCCGGATCCTAGTATTATATTGTTGGATTATTTTGGTCTCGTTGTATTCGTATTCAGTCGGAATACGGATGCGGGTATGTATATACAGATGAGGGATATTCTTGTAATTCGTTGCAAGATAACTTTAGGGTTGCCATTTCTTTTCTTGTATATTGTATTAAACATTTAGGGTTTTCTTTAAATGTTTAATATTGTTGAGATGGAGAGTGTGAGTGCAAGTCTTGGCATTTGGCATTGATGATTGCATGTGCACTTGGAGACTCATGGTGTTGAGTTATGGTGTGAGCCCATGTGCCATGCTTGATTCATTATTGTATTGTTGTGAGATATTTGTGAGGGAATAGGAGATATTTTCTGCTGGGATTTTTCTTTAGTTGCTAATCACAATAGCTCACATCACTCACAAGAAAAAAAGAGGAGACACTTTTCTTTGGTTGCTTTTTCTTTAGCCAAAACTTGTGCTCACACTTCTTCACTCCAATGGCAACTTCTTCAACCTCTACCCATTCCATCTCATGAGTTGAGAATCTTTGGGTGTTTTGAGACAAAGTATTCACACACAAACTTGTGCTGGTATTTCAAAAGAGATTCCTAAAGGAAAAAACATGATTCTTATACTTACATATTCAGATCACGAGTTGATTCACATTGCATTCATACCTGCTAGTATATTCATATTGCATACATACCTGCTATTATGTCCTGCCATACATGTATTAGATGCTAGGATGCTTGTGTGCATACTTGCGATAGCCTCTATAGATGTTATTTATTACTCATGAGTTAGCAACTCACCCCCGTTGTGCCACAGTCTTTGCAGGTCCGCTCCGTCAGTACAGTAGCGGTGGGCGCACCGCTTCTTTTGCCTCTTTTGCCAGGACTCGAGGGTTTTGCTCGTAGGTGGGTTGTATTATTATTTTTGTACCATATTGTATATTCTTTGTATCTAGAGTACTCCATCTACTGTATCTACCAGTATTATTGTATATTGACCTAAAGATGAGACCGTGAGATTTGTGAACTTTTTATGTTGTATTTTGGGGTCGAGCTCACTTGAGTCGACATGCGGTTTTTCTTATGCTTCTTTATGATTATTTTGCATGTTGTTGCTTTTTTTATTGCATGGGATTTGTGACCGCCTTGTGGCAAAGAGCTAGCTCCCGCTTGGGGATGCCTTATTTGTTGGATTTATATATATTCTTGTTGTACCCATTTTGGAGGCCAGTATTTACAAAGGAGACTCTGCCGAAATTTTCGGAAAAATTGATATTGTTTTTAAAAAGGTTTGATATGACTTATTTGATAAACTCGCTTTCAATTGATTGGTTTTCCTTCACTCTTTTGCTTTTTTTTTTGGTTTTGGTTTCTGGGCTTTGGCTTACTTATTTTACGGACGTCTTGAGACGTTTCGTAAACTTAAGTGCCAGTCACGTTCCGTACCCTGCGGGTCGTGACAAAGTTGGTATCAGAGCGATAGGTTTTACCTTTTTGAGTGTAGGATGACCCTTGGTAGATGGAGTAAGTGACTTAAGTAGGGTAACGTAGCGTGTTTATGTCCACGGCATACTTGCGATACGGTACTCCGCCTAAGTGACTTTAGGATATACTTGCTTGAAATTCCTTCTTCAATTCCGTGTATCCTATGATTCTATTACACTGTTCTTATTATCCTTTTTTCCTGTACCAGCCACTATGCCGCAGAGGGCTGCCGCCCGAGACGAGATTCGAGCTGGCTCGTCCGAGACTAGGACTGAGCAGGGTGGTATGCCTACGCCGCAGGGACAGAACGATCCACCTTCCCCAGGCCGTATGGATAGGCTTGAGACTGGTATGGAGGAGTTGCGACAGATGATAGGGAGTATGCAGGAGCTACGTCAGATGGTAGGATTCCTAGTTGCAGCCAGTCGTACACCGAGGCCGGATGACGCACCTACTACATCCCAGACTACTATGATAGCTGCTCCTACTACTACCGCCGTGACCATCCCGGTTTCACTACATGATTTCATAAGGCTGAGACCTCCAGTATTCACCGGCACCGAGGCAGCAGAGGACCCACAGACGTTCCTTGACAGTTTAGCCAGGATCTGCCGTTCGCTGAGATGTTCGGATGATCGATGGGCGGTGCTTGCGAGTTTCCGTCTAGAGGGTCTTACGCAGATATGGTGGGAGTCAGTCTTGAGGGGTCGAGCTGCAGGTTTACCGCCTATGACTTGGGCCGAGTTTATAGCGGTCTTTGTAGCTCGTTTCCTCCCAGAGAGCGTTCGTGACGCCAGAGCTCGTAGCTTCGAGGCCTTGGTCAAGACACCCGGGATGACGGTGTCTGAGTATGACGTTCAGTTTACACAGTTGTCCCGATATGCCCCATACCTGGTAGATACCGAAGCGAAGAGGGTGAAGAGGTTCATACAGGGACTTGATGCCCAACTATATCTTGCCATTGGTGCCCAGCACTACGACACTTATTCAGCTGCTATGGATACGGTATTACGGATGGAGGCACGCATATCACAGACTTCGGCCGTTTCTGGGCCGAAGAGGATTCGCACCGATGTGCCGTCGCAGAGGCAGCGCGCCAGATTCTTTCCGAGGGATGGGCCCGGCAGAGGATTTGGACGGGGTCAGTTATATGGTTCATATCCCCAGGGACAGCAGCCGTCGCCAGGGTGTTTTGGGTGCGGGAGTCCGCACCATCTTGTCAGAGACTGTCCGGCGAGACGACAGGGAGCGGCGACAGTTCCGCATGTGACCCTACCACCATCACCACCCCCTCCCCAGAGAGCCCTACTTCCTACTACAGGCGATGCTCCACGCCAGTTAGGTGCACCCAGAGGCCGTGGACGCGGCGGTCCTATTCAGAGAGGACGAGGAGGCAGAGGCCGAGGTCGAGGTCAGCCCGCTATCGGTAGAGGACAGGCCCGAGTATTTGCTTTGACACCGCAGGATGCGCAGGCATCCAACGCCGTTGTGACAGGTACCTTGCCAGTTTGCTCTTTCGACGCACGAGTATTGTTCGACCCAGGTTCCACACATTCGTACGTCTCTGCATACTTTGCACCGATGTTAGGCCATGAGTCGTCGTCGTTAGATCAGCCGCTTGTTGTTATTAACCCGGTAGGCGAGTCGTTTGTCGCTCGTTTTGTGTTTCGATTGTGTTCCGTTCGTATCGGGGAGAGGGATTCATCGGTTGATTTGATTCTCCTCGATATGTTGGACTTTGATGTGCTTCTGGGCATGGATTGTCTAGCCACTTGTTATGCTTCGGTGGACTGCCGTGAGAAGGCAGTCAGATTTAGCTTTCCGGGAGAGCCAGTCCTTGTTATTCAGGGAAACCGCAGCGTCACCCTTCCCAGCTTGATTTCGTCTCTTCGTGCTAGTCAGCTCTTGCGAAAGGGATGTCAGGGATTCTTAGCCTATGTCTGTGATACTAGAGCTACAGAGGTTCCGTTGGACCAGGTTCCGGTTGTTTGTGAGTTCCCTGATGTTTTCCCTGACGAGCTGCCTGGGCTACCGCCTGAGCGTGATGTTGAGTTCTGCATCGATTTGATTCCCGGCTCGGGGCCTATTTCTATACCGCCTTATCGAATGGCCCCGACAGAGCTTAGAGAGCTGAAGGATCAGTTGCAGGATTTGTTAGATAAGAGGCTTATTCGACCTAGTGTTTCTCCATGGGGTGCTCCGGTCCTGTTTGTCAAGAAGAAGGATGGAAGTTTGCGCTTATGTATCGACTACCGCCAGCTGAACAAGGTTACCGTGTGGAACAGATATCCGTTGCCACGCATTGATGATTTGTTCGACCAGCTTCAGGGTGCGGGGTATTTTTCGAGGATCGACTTGCGATCAGGATACCATCAGCTGCGAGTTCGACAGGAGGATATACAGAGGACAGCTTTCCGCACGCGCTACGGCCACTATGAGTTTTGGGTGATGTCGTTCGGACTCACCAACGCTCCAGCAGCATTCATGGATTTGATGAACCGTACATTCAGGCCGTATCTTGACTTGTTCATCATCGTGTTTATCGACGATATCTTGGTGTACTCCCGGAGCAGAGAGGAGCACGAGCAGCATTTGCGGATTACGTTACAGACTCTGAGGGAGCACCAGCTGTTCGCAAAGTTCTCCAAGTGTGCATTCTGGCTGGACAGCGTCGGATTCTTGGGTCACGTGATTACGAGAGACGGCATATGTGTGGACCCGAAGAAGATTGAGGTTGTTCAGCAGTGGCCCCGACCTACATCGGTTACTGAGATCCGTAGTTTTCTAGGCCTGGCGGACTACTACAGGCGTTTTGTTCAGGACTTCTCCCGTATAGCTGCACCTTTGACCGGTTTGACCCGGAAGGGAGTTCCTTTCGTTTGGACAGAGGAGTGCGAGCGCAGTTTTCAGCAGCTACGGACTTGTTTGACTACGGCGCCGGTATTATCTTTACCTTCGGGATCAGGCGGATTTGTGGTCTACTGTGATGCTTCGCGAGTGGGGTTAGGATGCGTATTGATGCAGCATGGCCGGGTGATCGCATATGCTTCTCGGCAGTTGAAGAAGCATGAACAGAACTACCCCACTCACGATTTAGAGATGGCTGCAGTGGTCTTTGCACTGAAGATTTGGCGACATTACCTATATGGCGAGTCGTGCCAAATATTCATAGACCACAAGAGCTTAAAATACATATTTCAGCAGCGAGACCTGAACCTCAGACAGCGTCGTTGGATGGAGTTGGTGAAAGACTACGACTGCGAGATCTTATATCACCCAGGCAAGGCGAATGTAGTGGCAGATGCTTTGAGCAGGAGGCCCGGGGGTAGTCTATCCTATTTGCGCGCAGTGCAGAGGCAGTCGTCAGCAAATTGGCAGATTTTATGCGACAGCCGAGTTGAGTTCGAGTTCACTCAGACAGGGGGACAGCTCGCGCATGTTCGTGCACGCCCACATTTGCTTGACCGTATATATGAGGCACAGCGCAGAAACGACCGTTGCTCAGAGATCATGGCACAGATGGGACATGGCAGATTTTCCGAGTTCGTGATTGATGATCAGGGGATTTTACGATATGGATCTAGACTGTGCATACCAGATGCTGATGGATTGCGGCGCGACATTCTTGAGGAGGCACACCGATCAGTGTATAGTGTCCACCCCGGTTCCACCAAGATATACCATGATATGAGAGAGACCTACTGGTGGGACGGGATGAAGAGGGACATTGCGGAGTTTGTATCGAGATGCCTGACTTGTCAGCAAGTCAAGGCCGAGCACCAGAGGCCCGCAGGAGAGTGACAGCCGTTACCCATTCCGGAGTGGAAATGGGAGCAGATTTCGAAAAATTGCATTGTGGGTCTACCCAGGACCAGTCGAGGGTATGACTCCATCTGGGTGATCGTAGATCGATTGACGAAAGCGGCTCACTTCCTGCCAGTGAAGACCACTTTCAGCTACGCTCAGTATGCCCAGCTTTACATCGATGAGATCGTGCGGTTGCATGGCGTACCGACTTGTATCGTGTCAGATCGAGGCACCCAGTTCACCAGCCGACTTTGGCAGAGACTTCAGGAGTCTTTGGGCACTCGTTTGAGCTTCAGCACAGCGTTTCATCCGCAGACTGACCGACAGTCAGAGCGGACCATTCAAACTCTCGAGGACATGTTCAGAGCGTGCGTTTTAGACTTCGGCGGTAGCTGGGATCGTCATTTACCATTAGTGAAGTTCTCCTACAACAACAGCTTCCAGGATACTATTCAGATGGCACCTTTCGAGACATTGTATGGGAGGAGATGCAGATCGCCCATTTGTTGGACAGAGCTCAGCGAGAGCAGTATTTTGGGGCCGCAGCTTGTGGAGGAGACGACCACGAAAATACAGTTGATTCGAGACCGGATGAGAGCGGCTCAGAGAAGGCAGAAATCTTATGCAGACAGGCGTCGTCGCAGACTAGAGTTCGCAGTTGGCGATCATGTTTTTCTGAGGGTCTCTCCGATGAAGGGCGTGATGCGATTTGGGCGAAAAGGAAAGCTTAGTCCCAGATTTGTGGGTCCCTTCGAGATTCTCGAGAGTGTCGGTGCAGTTGCATATCGTTTGGCTCTTCCACCCAGCTTTCCCGATGTTCACCCCGTCTTCCATGTTTCGATGCTCCGCAAGTACTTTCACGACCCTTCGCATGCGAATCAGCACCCGACAGTCCAGCTAGAGCGCGACCTTTCTTTTGCAGAGCAGCCGGTGGCCATCCTGGATCGGCAGGTGAAAAAGTTGAGATCGAAAGTTATACCGACCGTCAAGGTCCTTTGGCGTGGCCCGAGCAGCGAGGAGGTCACCTGGGAGACTGAGGGCGAGATGAGGAAGAAATATCCCCATCTCTTTGAAGGTACGCGTAGCTATATTTTTTTTAATTCGGGGACCGAATTTCTTTAAGGGGGGAAGATTGTAGCGCCTTGAAAAGTCGTTTTGGTGTTTTTCCAAAAATCGGTGAAAATTTGGTATTTTTCCGTAAATCGTCTTTTTTGTTATTTTGCAATTTAGGCCTAATTATACCTAATTCGGATAGGTAATTGCTTTTTTTTAGTAGCTAATGAGTTACTTATTAATTTTTGGTCATTTAAAATTTTTTCCCTATTTTTCAATTTTTTTATATTATTTTAAGCCGATAAGAAAATACATTAAATTAGCGATAAATACAAATTTCTTTGGGCTAATTTTAATCTTTAAAATCATGTTAATTAAAATCTAGTTGTAATATAAATTTTTAGTATTTTATTTCAAGTTTTAACTAATTTTTATTATGGAAAACGAAATTTATTGAATTTAAGCTAAAACTTGCAATTTTGGACTTGTAGGGGGTCTTTTTGCATAGAATTTTTTTTGTAAAACCCCTCTCACTCTTCCCTCACCCCTAGGCCGGCCGCACCATCAGCAGGTCATGAAGTTTCCTTGCCTTTTTCTTTTCTTTAACTCATGTGAGGAAATTGATATGAAAAGGGTTTTAAATATGTTATTTTGGGTATGGGTTTTTGGGTGATTGGTATGGGTTTGACCTTTGACTTTTTTTTTTCACCATTTCCTCACTCTCCCCACTTCCCTCCTGTGGCCGACCTTGACCTGCTGTAGCCTTCATTTTCCCTTCTCTTTTTCTCTTCAAAACTCATCTCAAATTCCATTAAAATTCCAATTTAAACCTCACAAATTAACCCCCATCCTTCATTCCATTCTCCTTAGCTTTTCTTGCTTGGGTCATGGTGCTATGAAGCCATCTTTGGAGACATTTTGTTCTTGCTAGATCTCTAGTTGAGGTATAATTTCAATCCTTAGCTAATTTGTAGTTAAAGTGTGCTAATTAGAACTTGAATGTTGTGTTAGTGTTAAAATTATAGCTAAATCCTAATCTAGTTTTTTTCTAGTTCATGGTTTGAAATTAAACTAGGGTTTTAGAAATCTTTAGTAGGTTAATTAAATCTATTTTGTTATCTAATTATTTTGTTAGCCTAATCTAAGTGGTTAACTTGTCTTTTGGACTTCAAATTAGAGTTAATTTAGTGTATCATATATGATTTGGGTTGGATTTTGCTAAGTTTAAGAAAATCAAGAAAGGGTTGTTTATGGTAACATAGGATTTGAAGCTTTGTAGTGTGTTTTAATCAAAGTGATTGTGGTTAACTAGTTATGCGGTTGGATGTTATGCTAGGTTGTAGTCCTTTTGGTCGCAATACGGCGATGTTGCGCCGATTTTTGGAATGTTTGTGCTTGCTAGTCTTACTAAATTATTGTGGTGATGTATTTGCGATATCTTGATGATATATTTTTGGCATATCCTGTGACATTTAGGTTGTGTGAGTGCGGATTTTTGAGCGATCGGGTTTTAGCTTTGCCGGGCGACCAAATCGACGATTTTAGTTAGTTTTTGCGATTTTCGCGTGTGTTCCGCGCACCTTGTGCACGTTGTACCTAGCTTGTGAACGTTGGTATTTTCGTTTGGGATTTGCGTCGTTCTTGATATGTAACCCTATATTTGGTATTGATGTAAATTCCAGGTTCGGTCGCGGAGACGTCAGACGCGGCACGAAAGGGGAAAGCGGTGATTGGACGTGGCTAGCTTGGGATTCTGGTGAGTAGATTTAACATCTACGGGGGACTATCGTTTGGATGGCGCAAGTCTCCCGATAGTTTAAGTAGTTAAGATTTTAGTGATATTGGTAACTACATCCATACCTTATTTGACCTACATATGCGAACCCATTCTATAGGACACCTGCACCATTGCCAGGGTTTTTATATGCAGCACGAGCACAATTCATGCTTACACACATGCCCTGGTAATTGCCATGCCACCACACTAGATAACCTACAATTTGAAACCTTTTACTATAATTGATGCTTAAACCTGTGTGTTAGTTATATGTATGCCCTAGAGGCCATTACTGTACATTGGATGTATATTGTAGTGGATGCTGGGACATATATAGGTAGGACTTTCTTGCTCGACATGATAGTACGCTATCTGGTTGCTCTTTATCTTAACATGTATAATTTCTGTCTCTCTGTTACATGTTGATAAAGCCCTTAGGATGTGTACTCGACTTCCAGGACTATGATGCAGATCATACTAGTGGGGCCTGGGTAGTCCATGAGTACATCCTTCAATGTTCCTAGTCGTGAGAATATCGAGACGGGGCATCGATATTCCAGAGTAGACTAGCGTATATCTTCTCGACCCATGTGATGGGCGATGGATGATCCCATATCCATTGGTGTTTGACATCAGAGATAGTATGCGGGTGCTCAGTGGAGACTGGGTACACTGAACGGACTCGCCGAGAACTCCCAGATGGTATTATACCTCACGTCAGATGGCAGTTCTCTGGTGACACTGGTACAGCTTAGTCTGTTGACCCGAGATCGTCATAGAGTCTTGTGTGTCTCCCACCGTGCTTTGATTTCCACCCTACCACGGCTCTACTGAGTCGTGCAAACAGGTGGTTTTTGGGTACAGTCCCGATTCACATGGAGGCAATGAGCGATAGGAGGGGATTCGTCTCTCCCGGCATTGGGGGTTGATGTTGCGCTATGCACGACTGGCCATAACAAGAAATCCCTGGCCAGGGTTGCAGTGATATACTGGTAAGAGTTATCAGTAGTTTCACGAATGTTATGGACCTTACGTCAGCATGACTTATCAAGCTATTGGGGTCTGACGTTTACCACCCCTAGGCGAGATATGCGACATATCAGACGAACAGACCGGACTGTACGGTAAGTGTTACTGGTTGGATTCACAGGAGTGTGAGCGGGCTTGCTCGTCGATCTTCTGATCGCTCAATACCCGGGTGGCCGTTATGTTTAGAAGACCGCTTGCGGCTTGTGGGTGTTTGATATGATCATCACCTGCTGCCAGCGTATTGACGAGTCTTTAGAGTCCTACACAGAGGTTTCCTGGCTCAAGCGAAACGAAATAGGAGCGTATATGAGATATGTGCGGGACCGAGAATAATGCGTGTATGTGATACCGCATTCTATTCTCGCGATGAATGTATCGATTGGTTGTACACGATATAACCTAGTTATCGAATCAAGGATTGATTCGATAAGTCGATACATTGGATACTAGTCGGTTATATGCGACATGACCGGATCATTGAATCAAGTGTTGATTTAATGATTTAATGTATAATTATATATATTTGATATATTACTTAGCATTAACTAGTATTGGTTCACATTAAATGGATTTTCTCACTTGTAGTGCACAAGTTGTATATGTGATATACTTTTGTGCACAAGATTGTATCATGTTTGATGATACATGCATACTTGGTTAAGTGTATGATTAAACCATGGTTGTGTAATGGTTAGGGTTTTGATTTACTTATTCATTTATTTATTTTGTTTATTTATTTTGCAAAATAAATGAATGGTGGCTTTCTTTGTTTGCTAGTTGAAGCTTCATGAAGCTTTGACTAAGTGACCATTTTTGTTTTCATGCTTAACCCTAACCATTCCACTTAACCCTAGTTCATTATCTACACTTGACCATGGTTGCTTTATGATAAGTATTCCTTTTATTTTCTATTTTTTTTTGTTATAACACTTATCATATTCTTTCTTCTTCTTCTTCTTCTTCAACAATGAAGAAAAGCTTGCTACCATTAATGGCAACTTGAGAAAAAGAGTGAGAAATCCAATTCTAAAGTGAACCCACTTCCTATTTCTTCATCCTCTACCACTTGCCAAGTAGTATAGGGTGTTTTCTTCACAAGTTTCATGGCTTGGTGAAGTTGGAGCTTGATCTAGTGTTGCCTCGACGTAGATCATCTTCGGCATCGAAGCCGACGACCTAGCCCGCCCATTTCTCCGATGAAGCCGATGCTAGAGTCCGGGATCCGACATGGACAGCGAGGGGACTTCATCACGGAGCCATGGAGGTGGAGGACCGGATCTACAAAGGTTGTAGCCCCTTCCCTTTAGCTATAAATTCGTTTATTTGCATTGCATCGCCTATACATCTAGTTAACGATCCGTATTAGGGTTTCTCGGCACTTGTAAAATTTTAATTGGCCATGTTTGATCACTTGTGAGACCTCATTAGTGTGCCTAGGAACCCTACACTGTGCTATTGCCTTTAATTCCTTAAAATGAAATCGTAGGATTGCTATTCATGTGCATGTACCTCATCATGTTATTTGTTCATGCCTAGTCTATTAATCATACATCGCAACTTGATTATTGATACCATATGCATTCATTATCATTGACATATGCATTTATGAGGAATTCTTGAGATTTTATGATATTTCTGGATTTCTGGGGAAAGCTGCCAAAATTTCTAAACTTATTATTATTTTACAAATATGTAAATGGCGATTTTCTAGTGATGTAAGTGTCGTCCACCATGAGTTTGCTGTGGTTTTCGAGACCCGTTTCGAGGAGTTGGATGAACCGTCTCGGGTACATGGTGGGCCCGGTAAGGTACCCCGGGGCAAGAAGCTCGTGTTGCTGACGATGAGCCTGGCAGGGGACGGATTACCTACCGGTGACTGTTTGGCACGGCGGATATCCAGAGGATACCGACCGTGGCCGCGAGATGATGAGATATTGATATTAAGATGGGTCAGCCGGATGGCTGAGGCCAGAGATACTATAACATGGATATATAAGATTTGTGATAGTTTTGAGGTGTCGTTGCTGGACACAGGTTCTTGTTGATTCTATTGGTATTGTGCTGGTATTTCAAAAGAGATTCCTAAAGGAAAAACATGATTCTTATACTTACATATTCAGATCACGAGTTGATTCACATTGCATTCATACCTGCTAGTATATTCATATTGCATACATACCTGCTATTATGTCCTGCCATACCTGTATTAGATGCTAGGATGCTTGTGTGCATACTTGCGATAGCCTCTATAGATGTTATTTATTACTCACGAGTTAGCAACTCACCCCCGTTGTGCCACAGTCTTTGCAGGTCCGCTCCGTCAGCACAGTAGCGGCGGGCGCACCGCTTCTTTTGCCTCTTTTGCCAGGACTCGAGGGTTTTGCTCGTAGGTGGGTTGTATTATTATTTTTGTACCATCTTATATATTCTTTGTATCTAGAGTACTCCATCTACTGTATCTACCAGTATTGTTGTATATTGACCTAGAGATGAGACTGTGAGATTTATGAACTTTTTATGCTGTATTTTGGGGTCGAGCTCACTTGAGTCGACATGCGGTTTTTCTTATACTTCTTTATGATTATTTTGCATGTTGTTGCTTTTTTTATTGCGTGGGATTTATGACCGCCTTGTGGCGAAGAGCTAGCTCCAGTTTGGGGATGCCTTATTTGTTGGATTTATATATATTCTTGTTGTACCCATTTTGGGGGCCAGTATTTACAAAGGAGACTCTGCCGAAATTTTCGGAAAAATTGATATTGTTTTTAAAAAGGTTTGATATGACTTATTTGATAAACTCGCTTTCAATTGATTGGTTTTCCTTCACTCTTTTGCTTTTTTTTTGGTTTTGGTTTCTGGGCTTTGGCTTACTTATTTTACGGACGTCTTGAGACGTTTCGTAAACTTAAGTGCCAGTCACGTTCCGTACCCTGCGGGTCGTGACAGTATTCTTGATGAAACATAAATCCGAGACCTTTGAAAAATTCCAAGAATATAAAAATGAAGTAGAAAAACAAACAGGCAAAAGTATCAAGACACTTCGATCTCATCGAGGTGGTGAATACTTAAGTGCCGAGTTCCTGGATTATTTAAAAGAGAATGGAATTCTCTCAGTTTACTCCTCCATGCACACCTCAACACAACGGTGTTTCAGAAAGGCGAAACCGCACCTTATTGGATTTGGTACGTTCCATGATGAGTAACGCTGAGTTATTACGGTTCTTCTGGGGTTATGCACTGGAATCTGCCGCATATCTTTTGAGCTAGTCTCTAGTTAGTTTGTGTTTAGCTAGTCTCTGATACCACTGTAAGTCCACGTTGCCCACCCCGGTGCTTGCGGGGAGGCGGAAACGTTATGAAAAATCGGATTTTTACAACACTAGGCAACATGGACTATGCTAAATGAGGGATCTTTGCTAAACAAAACTAACTAACAAGCTAAAAGAGTTAGCTACTCGGAAAGGGGGTTATACCTAGGTCTTCAAGTCCTTCTCTTCTTGCTCCTTGGAGTGAAAGAACGGGTTCTCCTTGTCGCCTTCTTTTGCCGAAGAAAGATCCACCCGAGGGTCTCTACCTATGGCTCCAACCTCAAACTAGAAGTAACTAAGGTGCTTGGTGTGCTAAACCTAGGACCTTAGAAAGAGTAGAGAGTATTTTTGAGGGTTTTATCTCAAGCTCAAAGGGTTCTCAACTCATGAGAGGGGAGAGCTAGAGAGAGAGGAAGAGGAGGAGAGAGAATGAAAATGATAGAATGAGAAGAATAATCCAACCATCTCACATATATGTGAATTATGAAAAATAGATAATTAGCTAAAGATAATTGTGATGGTTAATCAAGAAATGACTATTATCATTTCACATTAAATGCTTTTGCAAGGATCAAAGAGCATCTTTCATATGGAATGATGATGGTCAACTTGTCAACCTAGGTCAACAAGTCAAGTATAGTCAAATGGTCAACAACCCTAACCATGCACAATTATAATTAACTAATATTAATAAATCATATTTCACACATAAACATTAGGGTTAAGAAAATGACAATGGTCATCAACCCTAATGAAAGTCCTCTGCCTCTGCCTCAGTCAACTGTGCATACACACCCGTATCCGTGTTCCGAGGAACACGCATACAATAAGATAAAACCAATCCCAAATCATATACTAGGATCCGGCTTAAACCAAAGCCCGCTATTATAAGCTGTCCGGTCACAAAACGTCCACAAGTGCGCGGATGTGAACGAACCCTGTCGCAAAACCATGCGACCTCTACTCATTTTGCCTAAAGGCGAATAACCCTCTGTGTGGGACTCTAAAGACTCGACACTACGCTGGCAGTGGGTTTAACCACAGACCGCAAGCGGCACTAGCTGTATGTAACGGTCCCCAGGTAGATGCCGATAAGAAGACCGACGAGGTAAACCCATCTGAACTCCTACTGAGCCTGAATGTGACAGTCTCCGTACAGTCCGGTCTGTTCGTCTAAGAATATCGCATGGCGGGCATAGGGGGCGGTAAACGTCAGTCCCCTAATAGTGGTACAAGTCGTGTCGGAGTGTAGCCCAGAACACCCTGAGATAACACTGGAAACCTACCAGTCTATCTCGCTTGCCCTGGACAGGGACTTTGTGTAATGGCTCTCCTAGACACAGCGCGATATCAACCTCCAATACCGGGAGAGACGAATCCTGTCTAACCGTCACTGCCTCCAAGTGCTTCGGGAATGCACCCAAAAACTACCTGTTTGCACGACTCCTTTGAACCGTGGTAGGGTAGTAATCAAAGTACAGTGGGAACACACTCGAGGCGAAGTGACAGTGTCAAGTCAACGGACTAAGTTGTACTCATGTCACCTGGGAACTGATAACTGACGATAGGTATAATACCAACCAACAGTTCCCGACGAGTCCTGTCCAGTGTACTCGTAACCTAACGAGCACCTGCATACTATCTCAAGTACGACGTACTGACGGCTGTGGGACAGACCGTCTCCCAAGCTAGGATGAGAAGCGTATACGCTAGTCTACTCCGGAGTATCGATGCCCTGTCTCGATAGTCCTACGACTAGGGACCTGCATAAGGATGTGCTTGTGGATTACCCTGCCCCGATGAGTGTGACTGCCATCACAACGCTGGTAATCAAGCAAAGATCCTAAGGGCTCCACTAATGTGTAAAGGCGATATGCTAAAAGAAACACATGCACACATTAAAGAAGAAACAAACCAAGTAGCATACTATTATATCGAGCAAGATTGTCAATACAAGGTGAATATCCCAAGCTTCCATCAAGTAATATACAAACTAGTATGATACAGTAATGGCCTCTAGGGCATATACACTAACAATCTCCCACTTGCACTAAGGCCATGTACTGGCGTATCGAAGACCTATCATCTCGATCAGCCGCTCGAACTGAGTCTGGGGTAAGGCCTTCGTGAATGGATCGGCAGTGTTATCTTCCGTAGCAACTCTCCGAACCTCGATCTCCTGGCGACCCACGATCTCTCTGATCAGGTGATACCGCCTCAAGATGTGCCTGAACTTCTGATGGGACCTGAGTTCCTTCGCTAAAGCTATAGCCCCGTTGTTGTCGTAATACAGAGGTATTGGATCAACAATGGACGGAGCCACCTGAAGTTCTGTCAAGAACTTCTTTATCCAGACGGCTTCTTTTGCGGCATTTGCAGCAGCGATATATTCTACTTCCATCGTCGAGTCAGCAACGGTTTCCTGCTTGGAACTCTTCCAACACACCGCCCCTCCATATAGGGTAAAGACATAACCCGACATGGACTTGGAATCATCCTTGTCACTCTGGAAGCTGGAGTCAGCAAAGGCCTCGATCTGGAGGTCTTTTCCGCCATACACCAAGAACATCTCCTTAGTCCTTCTCAGGTATTTGAGAATGTTCTTTACCACTATCCAGTGTTTCTCCCCAGGGTTTGACTGATACCGGCTTACCACACTCAGTGCATAAGCTACATCTGGTCTGGTGCACAACATCGCATACATTATAGAGCCTACCGCAGAAACGTAGAGTATAATAGATATGCGATCCCTTTCCAAATCAGTCTTGGAAGACATCTCTTTGGAGAGGGTGATCCCGTGACAAGCCGGTAGATTACCGCGCTTGGAATCTTCCATACTGAATCTTTTCAGTATGGTGTCGATGTACCTGGACTGTGAAAGTCCTAATATCCTCTTGGATCTGTCACGATAGATCCGGATCTCCAGAATGTAAGAGGCATCACCTAGGTCTTTCATGGAGAACCTGTGTGACAAGAACCCTTTGACAAATTGTAGCATAGGAATGTCATTTCCTATCAAGAGAATGTCATCCACGTATAATACGAGGAATACAACAGTTCTTGCTACAAATCTACTATAGATGCATGGTTCATCTGGATTTTTGATAAAGCCAAATTCTTTGACCGTCTCATCAAAAAAGATGTTCCAACTCCGCGATGCCTGTTTTAGTCCATAGATGAACTTAAGCAACTTGCACACCTTTCCGCTGCTCCCACTCTGAATGAAACCCTCTGGCTGGTCCATATAGACACACTCCTCTAAATTTCCATTTAGAAAAGCGGTCTTTACGTCCATCTGCCAGATCTCATAATCGTGGAAGGCAGCAATGGCAAGAAGGATCCGAATGGATTTCAGCATAGCCACTGGAGAAAAGGTTTCGTCATAGTCCAAACCGGGTCTTTGATGGAAACCCTTTACAACAAGTCTATCTTTATAGGTCTCAACCTGTCCATCTACACCAATCTTCCTTTTGAAGATCCACTTGCATCCTATGGGTTTTACCCCATCTGGAGCAATGTCCAACGTCCATACTTTGTTGGTGTACATGGACTCCATTTCGGTCCGCATTGCATCCAGCCATTTTACCGAGTCAACGCTCTGAATGGCCTGCTGGAAGCTAGTCGGCTCATCACTATCAATGATGCAATCTTCTCTATCCCCGTCTATGAGAAAACCGTAGTATCTCTCGGGCGGATGAGACTGCTTACTACTTCTGCGGAGCGGCGCAGGAATGTCCTGATCTTTCAAACCCTCTGGTTCTACTAAGCTTTCAGTAATAGCTCATGGTTCTGGAATTTCTTCCAGTTCTATTGCGCTCCCACTTATCTGATTTTCCAAAAACTCAGTTTCCAAGAAGTAGGCATGACGAGAAACAAAAACCTTTTGTTCCTCTTCGCAATAGAAGAATTATCCCTTGGAGTTCTTTGGATATCCCACAAACTTGCATTATACTGAGCGTGCCTCGAGTTTGTCCGCATGCTGCTTTTTGACAAAAGCTGGACATCCCCATGTCTTAATGTGATTAAGATAGGGTCTTTTCCCACACCACATCTGATATGGTGTAGTAGGCACAGTCTTAGTTGGAACTCGGTTCAAAAGGTATGCAGTTGATTCTAGTGCATATCCCCAGAATGATCGCGGTAACTCAGCGTTACTCATCATGGACCGTACCATATCCAATAGGGTTCGGTTCCATCTCTCTGATACACCGTTATGTTGCGGAGTGTATGGAGGAGTAAGCTGAGAGAGAATTCCATTCTCTTTTAAGTAATCCAGGAACTCGGCACTCAAGTATTCACCACCTCGATCAGATCTCAGTGTCTTGATACTTTTGCCTGTTTGCTTTTCTACTTCATTCTTGTATTCCTGGAATTTTCCAAAGGCTTCGGATTTATGTTTCATTAAGAAGACATATCCGTACCTTGAAAAGTCATCCGTAAAAGTAATGAGTAAGAATAACCGCTTCGTGCATGCGTAGACATTGGACCGCACACGTCTCTGTGTACGAGTCCCAAGAGCTCGCTCGCTCTTACTCTGTGTCCAGTGAACGGAGTCTTTGTCATCTTTCCTTTGAGACAGGATTGACAAGTTGCATATGATTGATATTCGAACGGATCCAAATATCCTTCTGTATGTAACTTCGTCAACCTTCTCTCATTGATGTAATATAGTCTACAATGCCATAAGAAAGTCTGATTTGTTTCCGGAGACTTTCTTTTGTGTGTATTCTGGACATTGAAAATCTGTGGTTGGTTTAATACGTATATACCATTGCTCAATGTACCTGACCCAATCAGAACTTGATTAAGGTGAATGTTTACAACATTACTTACAAACGTAAATTCATAACCTTCTTTAGAAATTAAAGATACAGAAATGATATTACAAGTTGCATTGGGTATAAAAAAGCAATTACGTAAAACCAAAACATGTCCATCTGACATTCCCAGGTGATAGTCCCCCACGGCCTCAGCATCCATGCTAGCTCCGTTTGCAACTTTGAGGGTCATGTCACCTGCCTTCAAAAACCTACGCTTTCTCAATGCCTGCAAAGAATTACAGATATGAGATCCTGATCGGTATCCAATACCCAGGAAGTAGAGTTTATTGATAGACGGTTTTCAATAACATACACACCTGAAGCTGAAACCGCAACTTGCTTCAGATCCTGTGTTCTGGCCTTCCAAGCCTTGCAATCTTTCTTCCAGTGTCCACTCTTGTGACAGTAAAAGCACTCTTCTTTCCCCACAAGCTTCCCCGCTACCTTTGTTGCTTTTGCCTTTCCCTTTGTATCCACCTTACTAACACCGCCCCTTGGTTTGGCGGGGGTTTTCTTCTTCTTTCCCTTGGCTTTCGCCTTGGACCTAGAAGAGGAAGATCCTCCTACAAACAAAGTGGATGTTTCCCTACCTTTCTGTAGGGTGCCCTCTGCACTCCTCAGCATGTTGAGGAGTTCTGAAAGTTCAACTTCCTTTTCTTGCAAGTTGAAATTCAGGATGAACTGGGCGTAAGTGGAAGGAAGGGACTGGAGAATCAAGTCCGTATAGAGCTCATTCTCCAACGTGGTCCCAAGGTCCGCGAGCTCCTCTATGTAGCCAATCATCTTAAGCACGTGTTCCGCTACCGATGATCCGAAGGCCAATCTCGCCGAAAACAGCTTTTTCGACACTTCGTATCTGGCGATACGGGATTGCTCTCCATATCATTCTTTTGTATGGAGAAATATGGATTCGAGGTCCATATTCTCGTGCCTCCTCTGATGTTCATTGTCCATAGAGGCAAGCACGAGGCACTTGGCCTTCGCGCAATCGATTTCCCAGGTCTTACGGATTTCCCTATCCGCGATGCTGGTTTTGGGACCTGGGACAGGGGGAGCTTTGGTGGTAAGAAGATACCCCAACTTGTCATAAGTGATTGCCATTTTGACATTCCTGAGCCAATCTTTGTAGTTTGGCCCTGTCAGTATGTTTTTATCTAGAAGTAACTTAAGTCCAGTCATGATATTTGGTCGCTACAATTAGGAGAGAGAGAAGAAACACTTTAGCATGATGCTCTTGCAAGTTTAGAGTGGTTTTTAATTTGTCTAAACAGGATGGCTCCCACTGTCTCTCGAATCCCTCCTCAAACCATAAAGAAAGAACCAGTCGGGATCAATCTCACCGTACAATACTTGCTTAATCGTTCAACCAGGCCAGTATCGGTACTTCGAGGGAGGTTTTCCAACGCTTTCGCGAAGTTCCATAATTAAGTAACCTCTTTTCCCTGTGGGCATAGCCTCGCTAACATCTTTCTAGACACCTACTTGGTTTATAGCATTGATCGTTAAGTGAGAGAGTTCCGGAGGAGTAGCATATACTCACAGTAGGATCGGGATCCAAATATCATCGCGTGACAAAACTGAAGGAATCCTACCAGAATCATCACACTCCAAATGGTATGCAGCGCTAGCAAGTTTCAGTTTCTTTAGAAACTCCCGATGTGGATTTTTGCCCCATGCTCTTATGACCTTGACTTTGGCCAACAAATCATAAGTCACATGTCAAGTTCTACCCGTCATTCTCCAGGTTAATTTGAGCCCACCCGCACATACCCTTGACTTTGGCCAACAAGGTAGAACGACTGCCCCAAACTAACACATCTATCTATGCTGCACATGAATACTCAATAGCTACCAATCACTATGCCTTGACTTTGGCCAACAAACATAGCTTGAATACTTATTGACCATTCTTGTGAAATGACGGAGGGCTACGAATGGTTTTGGCGAAACCGTGAACGTAGTGAACTTGATATAATCGATGGAACGAGATAGCTTTCAAAAGGAGTAGCTCAAGCTCCGCATTTAAAATTTGGTTTTGAAAAGAACCGAGTGGTTTTGAAAGTGTTCCAACGACTTTTACTTGGTTTATTTTTTCTTGCATTAATTACAATGCGTCCCATCATTTAATCCTACCATTGCAGAAAACAACGAAAATATGACGTACTCTTATACCATCCGCATTCGCCACGGGGTCCCGTCATCACCCGTTAGGTTACTTAACTAACGACAGAGCGGGGGCTGGACTAGCGCGGATGCAAAACATAAGCAACGCCTAAATAGATATCGTATAGATATATATAAACATTCGTCACATGCAATGATAGCCATTCCAGATCACAGATGAACACATTGGATATACTAGGAATCCGCATTTCGTACGAGCCTGTAACGAAAAGCGGAGTACACGGTCGCGATGAATAGCTAAACCCCACCCTAGACCCTTACGGGTGCGGCAAACTACCCGCCAAGTATCCGAAGTGAAGCAACCTCCCTCAACAACATGAGTAGGCCACTCGGCACTTCGAGGTACCCGGTAGTTTGTGCACCCCACCTTGGGTCTATCCTAGGAGCAAAAATAGTAAAAAGAAATTATACAATGACGGCTACAACCCCGACCCGGTTGTGCGGCCATACAAATAATATTACATCAATTTACATATTACAAGAATTGAAAGAATAAGAAAACTCTCATCTCACAACCCCCGGCTATTCATCCGCGACAATCCAACGAATTCATATACACAAACCATCAACATTACAGATCACAGATATGTATAACCCCCACTAATCGACGTATAGCGATTAGCAGACGTTCAATACATATATCACATCACAGATATAACACATTAGCCAAAGTGTAAAGAAGTTCGATCAAAAATATAGATTTGTGACCACCCAAAAAATTAACATGTTCTCTGGAAAATCTGGGCAGAAACAAATCATCTCAAAAATCACAAAACAGCAACAGAAGAACACTGCAGGAAAAACGACTCACGGCCGAGTCAACTCGGCTGCGGATCCGCGGCAAGAGCATGCTCTTGCCACGGATCCACGGTGAGTTAGTCGACTCGCTGGTTCGTTTTTCTTGGGTGTTCTGTAAAAACCCTGAGCCGATTTTTAGTGTATGATTTATTAGTTTTGGAGCAGAAATAAAAATCGGCAGAAACTTAGGGTTTTTGAAAAATGTTTTGCGATTTTTTCTGATCGAAGTTCTAGATACTTTGCTAACTAGTTAGTTTGTGTTTAGCTAGTCTCTGATACCACTGTAAGTCCACGTTGCCCACCTCGGTGCTTGCGGGGAGGCGGAAACGTTATGAAAAATCGGATTTTTACAACACTAGGCAACATGGACTATGCTAAAGGATTGATCTTTGCTAAACAAAACTAACTAACAAGCTAAAAGAGTTAGCTACTCAGAAAGGGGGTTATACCTAGGTCTTCAAGTCCTTCTCTTCTTGCTCCTTGGAGTGAAAGAACGGGTTCTCCTTGTTGCCTTCTTTTACCGAAGAAAGATTCACCCAAGGGCCTCTACCTTTGGCTCCAACCTCAAACTAGAAGTAACTAAGATGCTTGGTGTGCTAAAATTAGGACCTTAGAAAGAGTAGAGAGTATTTTTGAGGGTTTTATCTCAAGCTCAAAGGGTTCTCAACTTATGAGAGGGGAGAGCTAGAGAGAGAGGAAGATGAGGAGAGAGAATGAAAATGATAGAATGAGAAGAATAATCCAACCTTCACACATATATGTGAATTATGAAAAATAGATAATTAGCTAAAGATAATTATGATGGTTAATCAAGAAATGACCATTATCATTTCACATTAAATGCTTTTGCGAGGATCAAAGAGCATCTTTCATATGAAATGATGATGGTCAACTTGTCAACCTAGGTCAACAAGTCAAGTATAGTCAAATGGTCAACAACTCTAACCATGCACATTTATAATTAACTAATATTAATAAATCATATTTCACACATAAACATTAGGGTTAAGAAAATGACAATGGTCATCAACCCTAATGAAAGTCCTCTGCCTCTGCCTCAGTCAACTGTGCATACACACCCGTATCCGTGTTCCGAGGAACACGAATACAATAAGATAAAACCAATCCCAAATCATATACTAGGATCCGGCTTAAACCAAAGCCCGCTATTATAAGTTGTCCGGTCACAAAACGTCCACAAGTGCGCGGATGTGAACGAACCCTGTCGCAAAACCATGCGACCTCTACTCATTTTTCCTAAAGGCGAATAACCCTCTGTGTGGGACTCTAAAGACTCGACACTACGCTGGCAGTGGGTTTAACCACAGACCGCAAGCGGCACTAGCTGTACGTAACGGTCCCCAGGTAGATGCCGATAAGAAGACCGACGAGGTAAACCCATCTGAACTCCTACTGAGCCTGAATGTGACAGTCTCCGTACAGTCCGGTATGTTCGTCTAAGAATATCGCATGGCGGGCCTAGGGAGGCGGTAAACATCAGTCCCCTAATAGCGGTACAAGTCGTGTCGGAGTGTAGCCCAGAACACCCTGAGATAACACTGGAAACCTACCAGTCTATCTCGCTTGCCCTGGCCAGGGAATTTGTGTAATGGCTCTTCTAGACACAGCGCGATATCAACCCTCAATACCGGGAGAGACAAATCCTGTCTAACCGTCACTGCCTCCAAGTGCTTCGGGACTGCACCCAAAAACTACCTGTTTGCACGACTCCTTTGAGCCGTGGTAGGGTAGTAATCAAAGTACAGTAGGAACACACTCGAGGCGAAGTGACAGTGTCAAGTCAACGGACTAAGCTGTACTCATGTCACCTGGGAACTGATAACTGACGATAGGTATAATACCAACCAACAGTTCCCGACGAGTCCTGTCCAGTGTACTCGTAACCTAACGAGCACCCGCATACTATCTCAAGTACGACGTACTGACGGCTGTGGGACAGACCGTATCCCAAGCTGGGATGAGAAGCGCATACGCTAGTCTACTCCGGAGTATCGATGCCCTGTCTCGATAGTCCTACGACTAGGGACCTGCATAAGGATGTGCTTGTGGATTACCTAGCCCCTACGAGTGTGACTGCCATCACAACGCTGGTAATCAAGCAAAAATCCTAAGGGCTCCACTAATGTGTAAAGACGATATGCTAAAAGAAACACATGCACACATTAAAGCAGAAACAAACCAAGTAGCGTACTACTATATCGAGCAAGATTGTCAATACAAGGTGAATATCCCAAGCTTCCATCAAGTAATATACAAACTAGTATGATACAGTAATGGCCTCTAGGGCATATACACTAACACAAGTCGTGTCGGTATGGCTCAAGACCATCCGAGAATCTACTGATCAGTCCATCAGTAATTCTCAATCAGCCCTGGACAGGGACTTATGGTAATAACCAACCGATCACTGTGCGATATCAACTCCCTATACCGGGAGAGACGAATCCCTAACAGTCGCTCACTGCCTCCACGTGGCTCGGGACTGTGCCCAACTAAAACCTGTTTACACGACTCCTTTGAGCCGTGGTAGGGTAGTAATCAAAGTACAGTGAGAACTCACACGAGACAAATGACGACCTTAAGTCAACAGACTATCTGCAAACATGTCACCTGAGAACTGCTATTTGACGTTAGGTATAAATACTATCCAGTCAGTTCTCGGCGAGTCCTGTCTGGTGTACTCACACCCAGTGAGCATCTGTATACAATCTTAGGTGCACATCACCAATGGCTGCGAGACCAATCCATCGCCCCTCGTCAGGGTCTAGATATGTATACACTAGTCTACTCTGGAGCATCGATGCCCTGTCTCGATACTCCTGCGACCAGGGACATTTAAGGATGTGCCTATTGACTATCCAGCTCCCACAAGTATGACTGCCATCACAACGCCGGTAGTCAGGCAAACACCCTATGGGCTTTATCAACATGTTTATAAATACAATGTAAAATATATCACATGTTAAGATAAAGACAAAACAAATAGCATACTATCATATCAAGCAAGATTGTCATGTACATACATATCCCTAGCATCCTCTACAATGAAGGCCTCTAGGGCATATATATCCAACAATCTCCCACTTGCACTAAGGCCTATAATTGGCGCAATGAGTACCCAATGTCTGCACTAGATCCAGTTGCTGGCGTACCGCATGCCCAACATCTCAAACAGCCTCTCGAATTGGACTTGAGGGATGGCCTTGGTGAAT